>JAQFZU010000001.1:0-525794 GCA_034696185.1 Henia vesuviana
AAAAATCCAATATCACTTTTATATAAACCGTAATAGCTTAATTTTATATTTATATTACTTTTAATTTGATTTAATAAGACTCAACTAAAAAAATTAATTTTATTGAGAAAGAAAAACTCTATTTTCAAAAAATTAATTTTATTGAGAAAAAAAAAACTCCATTTTTAAAAACATTATATAAAAAGGTATTTAATAAATACTTACATAAATACGAATATCTAAACTATAAATAACTGATTACAAAAATTGTGATTATTCATATTTAATAAATCTACGACTAAATTTATCAAATTTAGAAGGGTTTCATCTGACCAATCCTGCAAAAAAAAATTAAAATAATGTCAAATTTTACATTATGAAGACTGCATCAATCTTCGCTTTGTTTATGCATTGCTCGATTTGATGCAATCTATTTAAAGTGGCAAAGAACTACTATTTCTTACCTTTGTTCTCAACCAAATAGTAAAACACATCTTATTGGTCATTTCAAATTTTTTTGAAAACGTATTGCTGAATTGAAATAATTCCTCATAATTATGATCAACGCTATCATTGCACAAGATATTTATAACTATTTCGGGCACTTGCAATTCGTATACTTCCGAAACGCAACAAGTCAAATTGTCCAACAGATTGCAATTTGAATGGAAAATAATGCAATTATTCGATTCCTTAATCTCATTGCAAAGTTTCACACCCTATGAATAAAATCATTTAGAATATTTATTGTGCCATCTAATATTAATAAATTACTTGCAACTTCAATTTTGTTTTGATCTTTTCTGATACATTCTCAATTAAAGTTCCGAAATGTAAGTAACAGACCGGCTCATTTTTAAGAAGTGCTTTTGCTATATGTAAATCTCTAATGTATGTTACCTGTAACTCATGCAAAATTCACTGTTTAATTAGTCTTTAAAAAGCAGTTATATGCATTTTACCTTCCATAAGTCTGGGGATCCTTCTACCAGCATAGGCTTAATGCAGCAGTATTTATCGACAAGATGTAAACATTCTGTTCCAAAATCTAAATCGTAATCTGAACACTTAAAGAAAAATTATAATACTAATACATAAATGCTTAAGTGAGTAAATAACTAACTGCATACCTTATTATAAGCTTCCAAAATCGTTGAATAATTAAAAGCTTGTGGCATCTCACTATTCGAGTATTCACCTCGAGTTAAACTTGTTTTTAAAAAGCCATTTTCATCCTTTGATACAACAGTCGAAGTTAAAGGACCTACTGGACCAGCAGCCTAAAACATAGTAATGATTTAGTATCAGATTGACAACAAAAAGTAATTAGTAAAACATTGAGAATTCAAGCTCAAACATTATTTTTATAAATAACTTTATAAATTTCATACTTTATAATCATACTTAATCATTCATTATTAAAGACTGTTTTATAAGTTAATCTTGACTACACATTAGCTTTAAAGGAATTGCTTTTGGTTTTCTCATATATCATTTAAATTTGCTAAAACCAACAATTTTTTTTCACATTCACTTGTTAAGTGTTGCAAATTGCAACAATTCAATAACTCGTGAAACAAAATTGTTGTTTCTTAAAGCATTTCTGTACATAAATATTATACTTTATGCTTGTGAGCTGCATACAAAACTCGGTCCAATACATCTAAAGGAACTAAAGGTCTGACTGCATCATGTATGATAACTAAATTCGGCTCTAAAATTATAATTTTAATACTCAATAACAATAATAACCAACTAAAGTTTTTCTAAATGTAATACCTACGTTCGTTTTCAAGATACTTCACTCCAGCTGCTATTGATCTGTGCCTTGAATAACCACCAACAACTAGATTGACTTTTTGGTACTTTTTACAAATCTCTGTGGTTTGGTCTAATTTATCTATTGCAACGACTACAACAATACGTTTGATCCATGATAATCTGAATTGAGAAATGAGTAAATAAATAAAATGTGATATATGTAATATTTAGCATGCAAAAAGTACTAATATTTGCGAAATATGAAAACCTCTCAAAAGCTTCTATACTATAACACATCAATGGTTTTCCTTCAATCGGAAAAAATTGTTTCAACGGTTTAATACCAATGCGTTCTCCAATTCCACCAGCTGGGAGTACGACAGCAATATTTAGGTCTTTATATTCCATTGCAATGTAAATAAGAGTTTCTTGAACTGCAAGTGATGTAGTACACGTGCGAAAATAATAAAGTGGCGCCCTCAAGTGACCAATCTAATATAAATTAAATGTTATATAAATTAAATAATTAGAAATAATACTTAAAGATATAAAATTAAATTTTAATCATATTAATTAAAAGTTACATTGTTAGTGTCAAATTAATCATCATCCGAATCAACTGTATTTTGTGCTGTTTTTGTGGCTGCTTCCACTGCTGTTGCAAGATTTTCTTGACCTTGTTTTAACCGTTCACCTGTTAACCATAAAATTTTTAAATTAAAATTTTCTTTATAATTATAAACTATAAAATAACTTACGAATTAATTCTGCTATGGCTTTTTGTGTACGTTTTTCTAATTTTTCCAATTTCTTCGCAACATCTCGTTTCAGATCCCAATCGGGTTTCCGTGGGGCTAAGTTCATCAAATCCTATTTACAAATACAGTTACATATTAATCATAGTCTAGTCTATAACAATATTTGAATTAATCTTGTTATGTACCACTTCTTCTATAATTTCTGATGGTTTACCAGCTTCTAATTGGTCCTTAATTTTTTCCTCGACTGCCAAGAAAATAATAGAATTAACTTTTAATTAATCCAAATCATTTGATGCAAGTAATAATCACCATTCCCTGGATCTGCTCTTGGCAATTTATTTTCTTTTAGAGAATCATTCTGTGGTGTATAACTTCTAAAAATTGGTCTGAAATTTTATTATATTTAATTTTATAAAATAATAATGGACATATGGTTATTTAGTACTTTGGTAATGCCTCGGCTTTGCCATTGTCTTCCGTATTGTTTTTCGATCCTCGGAGTTGTTTCAGAGCCAATAACCGTTCCCGTCTGCGCTGAGCTTCTTGCATCGGATCTGAGTCCGCCATTTCGTGTGCCTGTGCGATTGCAATAACCAACCAATCAAAACAAAGAAAAAGAGGAAAAAGCCAGCGCATGCGTTGATAAAAGCGTCGTCTATATTTAAAATTGTAGATTGTTTTAAAATTTTAATTGCTTACTACATTTACAATTGATTTTTATTTTATATTATACATTTTTATATAATTTGTTGTACAATTTGTTTTAACGGCAATAATTGAACTATGACCTTCCTGACAACATCTATGAATTTGAACCAATCGTTGAAAATTTTAGTTAATCATATGTCTGGATTTGATCCAATCAAAGTGCTCAATCGACTGCAATTGGTGTGTTTGTGTTTCGTGGGTGTACATCGTCGTCTATTATTTTCAAATTGGAATGGCGGGATGTGCTCAAAGTAAGTTTAAATTATTACTTTTTTTATTACTTTTAAATTATTTTTTATATTTACTGAATAATCGCATTATGTATTTTAGTGGCTGTTATAGCTGCAGATGAATTGTTAAAGTGCTACAAAAATGTTTATGAAGATATCACTCTTTACTTATTCGACAAAGGTCGCCAAATACTTAATGAAGGCAGAGCTGTCGTTCTAATTAGTCAAGAACTGGTGACATTTTTTCACAAAATTTTAGTGTATTCCGGAAAAGTACCGAACTTCGACTGCTTAGCAGCTATTAAGCGATGCCAAGAAATAAATGAAGTCGCCGTTTGTATTAATGAAGTGGGATTACACGTTATGCAAATCAGCGAGATTCTTGAAAAATTAAATATTTTCGATAAAACAGAGGGAATGACGTTGCAAATTCGTATGTCAACCCCTCATCCCCATCACAAAAACAATTCGTCGAAATGGAAAAGCAAATTTGTTCAAGAGAATTACGAGACGACCATGAATTCAATAATTTCGGCTCGCAAATTAATTCAAAGTGGATTGGTGGCGATAAGCGATAGCAAATTGACATTAGAAAGACTAAGAACAAATTTTATCGAATTTATCGACTTTGTAAACATAAGTATATCAATCGAAAATAATGGGTTTCAAGATTCAACATCAGATCTTGGCATGATTTTATGTTCACTCCGATCTGGACGGTTTACAATTCTTTCGGGTTTAAATATATTCAAAGAAGTAATTCGTGTTCATTCACGCACCTCAAGGGTTGAATTAACGATCATCTCAGGCAGCGAGAGCTCAATTCCAAGTTCACCATTTAATCTTACAGCTCAATTTAAATGTGAACGACACAACGCAGTCATTTCTGTTCGAAAGCCAGTAAAAAACTTGAATGTAATGCGACTTGCTGTGAACAACAGCAAATGGAACCAATCAGCCAATCATCCTGCACCGAAGAGTTTACGCATTCAGAAAAAAGTCCAGAGTTTGGCTAATCGACCAAAATGGAAATTCTAATATAGGTAACTCTTTATTACAAACTATTGCGAATTTTAAAAGTACGTGCAAAATTTCAACTGTTTTTTTATAGGTTATAAAAGCAGCAAATGGTAAACTTGGAACGGCGAACATTTCTTTTCATTAGTCCTTGTACTATATTCTCACTGGTCCATTTGAGTCATAGGAGTGGTCATGGAAGGTTAAGCAGCCAATGAATTTTATTGCCACTGAATTTTTTGATTGGTTCAATCGAGTTCAGATTTTCTTTTTCAATGGTTTGTCGGCAAATCGGCCATTGGTTGCCTTTAAAAAGAACTTTCGCCGTGGGCAGTGTTCAGGGAACTAATAATCATTTCCAAAATGGCCGCCGTTTGTTTTGATGACGTCACGGTACATTAAATCGTTTAGATTTAAAATCAAAATAATAAATAATAAGTAATAATGATAATAGGCGTTTAAAACTCAAAAATATTTATTATTGTCTAATATAATCAAGGTCCGGTTTCAAATGCATTTTATCGGTAATTAATGAGCTTTTATATTTATGGAATTCTGTAAGAGATGTATAAGAAGTATCTGAAGCTGCTTATATTACCATAGTTACATTTTTAAAATTATTTTTTGAAATTTATTTTTTTAATTGAATTTATTCTTACTGAATTTTGTTATTGTGATTACATTTTTTTAAAAATTGTAAAAAAAATTAAATCGAATGAAATTTTAATTCAGTCAAGAAAGTATACAAGTTTTAACAAATATTCAATTACAATACTAGAAATGGAATGTGTAAATATTAAGAATGCATAGAATTTGCACTTTTAAAATTGTTTAAAAAAAATTTTGATTAAAAAAATGAATTGATTGACAAAATGAATGGTTTGACATTCTATTCACATAAAAAAAAATTATTAACTCAATATAGTATAAACTGTATAAAAATTAGAAAAATGAAAAATGTAATGAGATATTCCACTTTTTCACAACAATATTCACACAAGAAAAATGATTACTTTGGTATACGTGAGAAATAAAATCCGGGTATAAAAAATATCTAAAAATCACATACATTTGAAAGTCATACGTGACTAATTGCATTATCTCGATTACAATCTCCATTATATATCACATTTATTTGGAAAAAAAATGCACTTTAAAGTGCCGTATCATTTTCAGGTACTTTGACTCCTTCGCACGTACTCTCATTCAAAATAACCACTTCATACGGCGCACAATCATCTAATCCAATGGTCCCACACAACCAACCGAAAAAACCTTTTTCAAAATCCTGGAATTCAGCCCACCACCGATTAAAATTCCACGATATTTGTGATATAGCGCCGAAAATTGCTAAGCCCAATATAGTTAGTACAATAAGAAAAGGATAAAGAAACAAAAGAAGTGGGCAAATTAAAATTTTATGCCAAATGGTTCGTTCTTCGTTGTAATGTAGATAAATATTATACCACGTTAAAGTACCCAAATAAAACGAGTAAGTTCCAGATAAAATTGCGGCCAAAGGGGAACACAGGATACTTAAAAAAACAATGTGAAATCCTCTTTGAAAATTCCATTGTGCGTTTCTATTTTTTGTTTTATTAAACGATGCCTCCATATTTTCTAATTCTTCTCTCGACATGTTAAGGCGTATATCCATATTTTGGCCAGCTTTTTTGCCTCGTTTGATTGTTCCTGTCATTGTGATGTAATTTTCTTGTGACTTTGTATCGTTTAATGCTGATTTTTCGGATACTGCATCTGGATCAGTACTCAGATTATTAGACGATGATTCCAATGATGATATAAGATTTGTTTCAGGAATGTCTTGTAAATTTTGGATTCTTTTTCGCGGGGAAATGTGGATGGTTTTCTTGACTGGTGAATGCTTAAGTAGTAAATCATCCGATACATTTTGTGCTTGCTTAAGTTCATCGTGGCATTTTGTTTTGATTATATCGTATCCATGACTTCCGAAATTTGCTACTACATCTCCCTGATTTTTTTTATTTCGCTTTTTCGGTGCTTTAAATGCAGGAATTTCGTTTGCACTTGTCATCTTGCGGCTTAAAACAGGTGCACGGTAGATCTGGATTGATAATATGATGTTATAATATAACGTAAGCTATAGGTAACAGTTTAATACGTACCTCATATATTTCTTGTGATCATATCTTTTAATATTTATAAATGTGAATGGGATTATAAATGATTTGATGTGATTTCCATCAAAGGAAATGTTGCAGGTCTTCGTAGTTCCTAAAAAATAAAAGCTTTAAACAATGAGTCAAATTATCTCGTTTGAGTATGGAATTCGGATACACTATGACGTAGCCAATGCCACTCTTGTTTTTACGTCAGTTGAAGGTCTTTTATATATTTTTGTGTTTATTTTGGTTGCTCCAGTCATAATTTTTTTTGATTTTTCTTTGATACTAAAATTCTTAAAATAGTTGTTTTGGTTGGATTTTAAAGTATTGCTACAGTTTTTAAATATTTATTTTAAAGGATTTAAATTGATTATTTTATATTATTACATAAACAGATTTATGGATTTCATCTAGATTTTAATCTTGTATTTTGTCTCACATTCTTTTTAGCTCTTATTTGTTCATCGAGTCGACTCATATATCATAAGCTTGGCAATGAGTCATTAATTATATTTGACGTCTTTATAATTAATGAAATTTGAACATTTCGAGTAGGAAATTTGATTAATGATATTTTTGCATGATTTTTGATGCTATTTATTCAGTTCACTGCTTTCTGAATGACTTTTTTTTCTTTCAAGAAGTTTTATAAAATAAATTAATTGAAAAACCAATTCTGAAGTTTATTTTTTTAATGTTAAGAAAAAGTTTTCCTTGTTTTAATTTCTGAAAAATTTTCAAAATTTAATTCAAAGATCAATTTTAATTGTCAATGCTCAAACATGAATTTCCTTCGAAGGAGGGCAGCACTACCGCCTTGTAACTCCGCCTGAGTTTGTCCGCCTTTTCATGTACTATCAAGAATCAAATATGGCTGTCTGCACTTCAGTAGGAAGCAGGAGTTGACAAATGTTTTGTAATTGAACTGTCAAGAATTTCTACCAATTTCTGTTTTGACATGGGCCTCATACTTTCAAGATTTAGGGTGAGTTTTATAATATGAGAAATATAAACTTGTATATATTTGTTTTCCAGTAGATTAAAATCGCATTCTTTATATTGTTCTGATACAGAACTCGGTATTTTAGGCTTTCGAATTGAAAAAGTCACTAATTTGAGTTAAAAATATTAAAATAATTTTTGAAAAGAAATATTTATTATGTTAAAATTGAAGAATTGGATTAATAATTTTAATTAAAATTGTTTTTAAAAATTTTTTTCAGAAGACTAATACCAAAGACCAACTGGAATCTATAGAAAAGGTAATTATAAAACAGTCAAGCAATTTTATCTTTTTATTTTCATAGTTTGGTCTATTACAGGATATTAAGAATATACATGAATATCGAATATGCACTCAACAACGGCAAAAACAATTTTTAGGATCGCTGATAGCTATTTCAGTGGTCGTTTATGTTTGCTTTGCAACCATTTTTTACTTTTATTACTTTCCAAATGAACTTAGTCAACAATTAGTTTACTCTCTTCCTTTAGTATTATTTCCTTTATTGTAAGTAATTTAAATATAAAATATATTGTATACAGAAATGACAATTTTATCTATTTTCAGAGTGTGGATTTTGAGAGAATTGACAAAATGGTTTTTTCAATCGAGATTACGAAAAAATGAAACTCGTTTGACCGATTTACTTCGGAAAAAACGCAAAATTTTGGAAGATGTAATGGAGACTGAAACGTACAAAGTGGCTCGAGAATTATTAGAAAAATATGATCCCGATCAATTCCGCAAACCTGGGGTAAAGTATGACATTTAATTTGTATACATCAAGATGTATATTTCGGATAATTATATTCGAATTAACTACATTATTATTTATGATACGTTTTTGTAAAGTAAAATTTGTTGGAAGAGTCTTAAGATAATCAATAATTGCTTGATAAAAGCTCAAATTTATACAACATTTTTTTATTTTCAGAATTTAAGTGAGGATGCAATGTCAACGGTATCAGAACCAGGTTAGTATTTAATTAATTACTGCAATCTCTTATAATCAATAAGAAGAACTGTTTTAATGACTTTTTTCTTTTCTAATCTTGTTCGAGGAGTTAGGCGACGGACTACAACTCCAAGTTCTGGTTTTCCAGTTGGGATGTCAAATCCAAATATAAAATCCCAAATATCGATGCCTGCAGGACGATCATCAGGATCAGCAGGATTTACTCACGGGATGACTTCAGTAGGCTCATTGCAGCAAGCCATGCCTGGCTTTCGTAAGCAATTGACTGCAAATTATTTAATTTAAAAAATGACAATATTTTCATTGATTAGGCCCGCCAGGTCCGCCAATGCCGAGACCAATTTTGCCTCGAGAAAGGACTTTTATGGAACGACTGATTGAATATTTGGTAGGCGATGGACCCAACACCCGATTTGCTCTCATCTGTCGACAATGTAATTCTCATAATGGAATGGCTATGAAAGAAGAATTTGAATACATAGGTCCGTTTAATTTAATTACAAACTACAATTTAATATTAATTTTTTTTAAATTTTAATCAGCCTTTAGATGCTGTTATTGTTATTATTGGAATCCAGCTCGCAAACAGCGACCGGCAGCTCCAAGGTTACCTGATCATCAATTTATTCAGCCGTTACCATCGGAAGACGAATTGGAGCCTTCAAAACCTGAATTAACGGAAGTTGCAGGTATGCAAAGGTTACATGTGTTTTTTTTTAGGATTATATTCCCGTTTTGTTAAGTTTGTTACTAGTAATTCTATTATTAGATTAAGGTTGATGAATAGTTTTCTAAAAATCTTATAAAGTTAATCCTACTTTTTTTGTCCCATTTATCAATTTTTATTTTATTTGAATTGGATTCCATTTTCTCTTGAAAAAGTTAGAAACATTTGAAAAATGAGTGAGTTGATAGTGTTGAGTGTGGACATGGACACTTCCTTGGGCTTGGCTACCCTATGGATGTCAGGGATGACACGTGGGTCTAATAATTTATGGCACCTTTTCACAGCCTGTCAGCTTGACTGGGGTGAATTTGACACCATCAATTCTGGATTATTCTGACAGCTTTTGCTATCCATACTCGCTCGCTCTAATAACTGCACTTGACAAGATAAAAACAAAGTCTGAAGAAACTGACGTGCTTTGCTTGCCAATTTTCTCGGGTTTTTACATTTAATTCAAAAATGAAAAATTTAAATTATAAATAAAATTGTACCAAATTGATTTTGATTTACACATTTTGCGCAAAAATATTGTAATTGATTACTATACAAATGGTATGTAAGTAAAGATGAATGAAATTACCAATTGTATACGGTTCGAACAGTTCGCTGTAGTGACATGTGATAAATGATGGTTGCAGAGAGAAAGAAAAAAGAGACAATAGTCGTGTCAAACAGGCCAGGGAAAGCTGGCAGTTAGATGCAACTCCACACGCACTTCCGCTTACACATAGTGACCACTCGTGATCCGTTGGTGGCATTGGAAGTCAGCAAACATTATGTACGGATGGTTGGTTAGAGATTGCCCATCTATATTTAAATTTTTATTCGCTAGGGAAAGGAGTTTAGGAATTATAATGGCTAAGGGTGGGGGAAAATGTAGAAAAATTTATTCAAAAGAATGAAAATTGTGGGAATCTTTTTCAAAATTAATATAAAATTAAAATCATATATTACTGACTCAAAAATTTAAAATAGTTTTATTATATAGTTATATTATAGGTATTGATGGGGAAGAAGCGAGTAAATTATAGCCCGAACATGTGTTTTGCAGTTTCTCTGTCACTCATTACAAGTCATTTTTACTGATCTGACACATGTCAGGTAGTCAATGCTCATTTAATCATTCGAGACTGTTATATTTTCCATATGTTCAACACATTGTCAACAAATATTTTTAATTATTTATTTTTTTAAACTTTTTACTTTAGAAGAGCAAGAAGGTGAATCTGAAAATGCGAGTGGAAACGAATTATTGGAAGAAGAATATGCTGAAGAGAGGACAGAAGGAGAAGAAGAAAAAGAAGTAGAAATAGAAGATGATGCTGAGGAAGAAATAGAATATATAGATGATGAAGGGAATTACCAATACGAAGAAATTGATGTTACGAATTCAAACGAATCAAAAATAGAGGGTGAAATGGAAGCAGATTCAAATGCTCGTTTAATTGAACCAGGTAAAAAAATATAATAAGAGTAGCGTAATGAAGGTATAATAAAATGTTAGGAATTTATACATATAGAGTTTAAGGCAATACAAATTAAGATTAGATGAGAAAGTTAAGTGGTTTGGGCTCGAATAAAAATTTGCACTCGTCGAGTCTTGTCAGTGGGCAGCATTGATTAATGAAACTTCTCTTCACATGAAATACTTTTTTTTCTCGTGAACGAAAAATTGATGCAGTGCAACATTGGTGACAGTAATTTACGGTGCAGTTTATTGCAGATTCTTGGCATATTTTTACTGAGCCTTATGGTCATTACACTAAGTGTTGCGAGTGATCAAAGAATTAATTAATTAATTATTCATTGATTTTTTTTAAATAAAAATTTGCTTTTTTTTAAAATTTTGTTTATTTTTTTTTGTTATTGCACAAATTGAAGAAAATTGTCATTACATTGATAGATAAATCCAGTTGTCAGTAATGATATACATTTATATATTCTCTGGTGTTTGTATTTGAAGTAATAAAAAAATTTCCTCGGAAATTCAGTAGTTGATATAATGTTTGCTTTGAGGTAAATGGAAGAGGAATAAATGAGAAAAAAGGAAAATGATTTGCATTATGCTGAGAGAGAGAGGAAATTAAGTGACGGGTTGACAAGAAAGAAGAGAAAAAAAAATTGATTGAGAAATTTATTGTAAAGTCTGCACAAGGCTCATTTCAAGCTGTGCTTTTAGCCAAACTCTGCACTTTTAACAAGATTGTCATGAGGTTTAATTAGGAAGGATTACAAGGGTGAAATTCACGGGTGGATTGGTAGAGTGGATCGAAATCTGTGTTTTGGAAACAGAATCTGATTTAATGACATGCGGTTGTTGCTATTTATATAAAAGCTTTAAGTTTTAATGCAGTATGAGGAGGGAGAAAAATGTTTTGTTGATGGAAATGAGAACTTTGTTAGCAAAGTTTGGTTTTCTCAAAGTTTGCCAATTTGGTTACTAATGAGGTTGGGTTTTGCTTTGACAAATATTCCCTCTAGAATTTTGTATGTGAGTTTGAAAGTGCGGATCTCTATTTGAGGATTTGTGATAAATGTTTTGACGTGTCATGGGCAAACTTAACACTGAGCCGCTAACTATCATTCATCTTTTACGAGACCTATTAATTTAACGATTTTTTTCTCTTCTTTAGTTTGTTTACATTTTTCAGCTTTGGGTAAATAACTACAACTATTTCTGAGTTATTTTTACTGTTAGTAAATTTATACATTTTACAACATAACTTAATACAATCAACTTGAATTATATGAAACGTAATTAGATGATTAGAAAATGTACTGAAAATGTCTATCTTACAGTTTTAGTCAGAACTGTCTGTGGGTTTAGTTTTTAGCTTTTGTCACGTTTTGAAAAGAATTGTTTGATAGAAATCAATTTTGATATTAAAAAAATTTGTTTTGGTAAATTAATAAAGTCAAAATTGTGGTTAAATGTAAGAAAAAATAATTGATTTTGTTTTATTTATTTAAATCTAGATTCTGATACCTTGGAAACACAAGAAAAAGACGACAAACAAAAGAGCGAATTAGGTGAAGGGGATCAGCCTCAATTTCGTCTTGCCGAAGTTGAAAATAATTAAATGTTGAAAAATGAAAGAAAAAAACGTTTGTATGTAGATATGTATAAATTTTTTTTGCTCAAATTGCAAATTAGTATGTATGAATTGTTAGTTTTAAAACTCGAATCAAATGATTAAATCGTTGTATGAATGTATATTGTGATTGGTTAGAAGAAAATCTTTGGAAATTGTCTTGACCACTTAGAATTGTTATTTGCGTCACATATCTGATGAAAGGTCAATGAATTAAATTTGTGAATAATTTAAACAGTTTTTTGAAGTTGAAGTACAGTCAATAACTAATTTCAAAGATGGAATAATTTTTTTGGATTTTGGAGGAGTTTATTCAAAGCTCTCGTGCTTAATTCTTCCATTTTTTAAACTTTAATACGTTGCTTCTTTGTATCTGATTTTTTAAATATCGAAATGTGTTTAATGGTTCCAAATTTCCATGAAAAGACAATGATAAATGCCTGTGGCTGCAATATATAATAATTTAGCATTGTTTGCTTGCCATCATAATAAATATAATGTTAGGGTTTTTAAAAATTGGTGCTAATTTTTAATAATTTGCCAAAAGTGTTTTTGTTATCGAGAAACTTTTTGTTCGGTACAAAATGGTTTTTCATCCGTTTCCCACCGTTAACTCCCATGTTTTTGTTAAGATAAAATTTAGTTAAATTAGCAAGCTTTTCTTGTAATATTTGAAAATTTTGATTTTTATATTCATTTGCTTTATCAAATGAATAGTTTTTTAGTTTGAAATTAAAATTGTCGAAATTCATAATTTTTGTATATAATTGTATTGAAAACAAATTATTTTTGAAAAATTGTAAAATAATTGGGAAAATAAAAAGAACATTTTTTGACTTGTGCAAATGATATTAGATTTGTTTCGTCCATAACATAACTGTCTATTGTTTTATTAATTCAAAATTTTATTTGTATATTTAAAATCAGAAAATAATATAACTGGAGCCCAATAGAGGACGCCACGTTTGCGCATTATTATCTTAATTTTTTTATAGTAAATGGCAACTTATTTAGCTCATCATTGTTTGTTAAAATTAGCAATACTTAATAATCGTAACAATACCACTGATTTATTCATGGTGACTTACAAAATGCAGAGTTTCGCATTACATGACATAAAAATTGATAATCCCGATTTTATTAATATTAATTCATTTTCATGAGTAATTATACCCAAAATTTTCATGGCCATTCCCAAAGTTTTTAAATGTTAAATTCTTTTTTTCATTGAGAACTAAGACATCTACGATTGAGACCAATTTAAACAATTGTTAATTTGAATAAAATAAGTGATTTGTTTTTCTTTTGCGCAATAGTTCTTCATTTTTACTATTCTGACGCTTTTTCTTTGAACTGCTGTTGTTGCCGTTTCTTTTCTTCGCTTTTAATTCGTGGTTGTTTACTTAATTCCTCAGTACCCTCTTGAAGAAACTGGAAAACTGACGAAAAGTCCTTTTTTGAAAAACCTCTTTGCATCATAAGACGAAACACCTGATGAGCAGCCGATCCTAAAGGAGTTGGAGATATCGTGGCAATGGCTGCACCTTGAGCTAAACTCAAATCCTGTTTTAAAATAAAAATAATTCTTTAACAAAAGATTTTACTGAAAAAAAACAAACTTATTTTAACCTTAGTCATCAATGTTGTGGAAAACCCTCCATCGTAATTAACACATGATGGAGTCCCTTCAACTACCCCTGGTACTGGATTATAAATTTCGCTCGACCAACAACGGCCACTACTACTGTTAATAATTTTATTCAATAATTTCGGATCCAAACCGAGTCTGAAAATGAAAAATATCAACAAATTAAAGAAAATACAACTCTAGAAACTGAAATCATAAATTAATAAAATTTCAATAAATATACAAAAATTATTTTTGCCAACAAGTGAATTACCTCATTCCTAAATTCATGGTTTCAGCAACCCCAATCATGGAGATACCCAAAAGCATATTATTGCAAATTTTAACCGCTTGACCAGTGCCAACTTCACCACAATGAATTATATTGGATCCCATACACTCAAGAATTTCCTTTGCAGAAACAAAGTCTTTTTGATCGCCTCCTACCATAAATGTTAAAGAAGCAGCTTTGGCAGCTATTACACCACCCGATACTGGAGCATCGACGTAAACAGCTTCTAATTCCTCCGCCAATTCCGAGATTTCTTGCGATTGGCTCGGGTCTATGGTGCTACTATCAACTAACAGAGTTCCTTTTTTAACACTCCTAAAATATATTTATTTTAGTCATATTTATACATTTCATTTCTATTTTTTATATACCTAAGAATTCCGTGTGATCCATCATAGACTTCCAATACACTTGCAGTCGTCGGAAGCATTGTTATAATTTTATCTGTTTTCTCAGCGACATCAGCTGGATGTTTCGCTAATTCAGCTCCTTCGCCTTCCATTTGTTTCATCGATTCCGGGAAAATATCGAACACGACCAATTTGTGTCCTTTTTTCATTAAACTTCGACACATGTGAACTCCCATTTTTCCTAATCCGATAAAACCTATTTTTCCAGTTGGAGGAATCGTTACATCCTGATTTTAAAAATAAAATAAAAATTATATTTTTGTCTCATCTAATTACAGTTATACTCAATTACTATAAACTTACATTGGATTTGGGTGATGCAACATTTGCCGATGCTGTAATAAATTTAATGTGTTATAACTTGATTTTATAAAAAAAATTTATTGAAAATATTTTGTGTAAAATATAAAAAATTAATTACCAAAAAATTGTCGTACGGTATTATTAAAAAGGCCTCCAAACTTAACATTCTTCGTAAGCATCGTAATCCTGGTGGCGGCCATTTTGTATAAACTACTTCGGAACTCGGAACTTAACCTTAGCTCAACCAAAATTCTGACATCACTCCGCATGTTTTCTATCTACGGTTTATTCATAAAGTTGAACGTAACAGCTTTCTGTAAAATGTGAAACCAAAAGTAAACAGATAAAATGAAAAAAAAAAATCTTCATATATAAACACATGACATACCTGGGAATTATCTCGTAATTTAAACATTGAAAAAGAGTAAACGTACTGGTAAGAATTTCTAATAACCGATGAATTAATTACACATCTAATTTTAAATCTTCACGCAGGAAGTCAATTCCATGTATGGCGTGCATGAAATGATAATCCACGTGCTTCGATAATGGCGGGCGATGACCCGAAAAGATTAAAAAAGATATTCGGACTTAAGTTTTCTCTTGGCAACATGAAACGAGTGTCCAAAGGTTGTTGGCAAACTGAAAAAAAAATACCATAAGAAAAGTAAATAAATACTTAATTATTTTTATTTATTAACAGTTATTTAAAATTTAATATAATTTGTAACAATGATTATAATAATTATTTTAATTTTTTTCTCTCACTATAGGTTTGAGAAAATTACTTTAAATCAAAAAACTGTGTATGACCAATTGTATGAAGTGCACTCCTCCCCGATAGTTTTCCACTGGGCAAAACTGGTTTCTTGGCATCTGAATAGACATTGAACAATTTCAGTCTCACCCTGTTACTGGTTTGATGAGAAATGGGAGGAGTTGAATTAAATATGATTTCGACACTTCGATAAGACTCTGATAAAAAAGGTAACGTGATCGAATGCAAAAATAACTTAGGATTTTTGATATTTTTAGAAAGCGGCTTTTGCCATTGAAATTGAACCCGGTTTTCCAGTAAATACACAAAACGAGTTCTTATTTACCTGTTTATTTTTTTATAGTGTGTTTAACAGTCCCCGGATCAATTTCAAGGCAATAGCTGTCGCTATTAACTTTTGTTTGATTAATTATCGAAGTTTTATTTGACAGTTTTAAACGGCTTTACTTAGCCATATCATAATTGTAAAACTCAGTGCACTAATGGCAGATGTTGTGTCAGAGTAATGCATATCCCTTGTCCAAAGTAAAACAACAAAAATCACATGTTTGAACTCAAGACTTTCTATTCCCTTGTTTATCTTGTGGCATTGGCCTTGATTTTTAGCAAAGAAATGCGGGAACAACAAATAAATTACATTAAAATTTAAAAAACAACAATTTTATAACCCATTTCTAATAATGAATTTTATTTTAAATTTTATTAAGAAAATAGAAAATTTTTTTTAAAAATAAAATTAGTTTAACTGCACTGAACAAACAAATGCTTAGTGTAGGTTAACTCACCCCAATTCTAACCCAAATGACTTTTACTTGTAAGTTCCGCTTGTCAGATAAGTGAGCTGGCGACGACCCTCGGTCTAAAGTGTCCAGCTGCTGTGTGGGCAGGCAGGTGAGGAAGAAAATACGCAGCATAAGAAGGGTTGTTTTCCCAGCAACATGTTGAATAATAACAACTGACAAAAAACATATTTATGCAATTGATGACATTAATCTTATTATAATTATACGACTTCATTTATTTTGCATTGCGCGCGGTTGAGCAATCGTAAATGTAAAAATGGACGTTTGAAATATTTATAAGTTAATTGAATAATGGGAGAAAAATCGATTAAAGTTGAAATCAACTTGAATCCTTTTATTTCTTTCCAAATTATTAATTTTTCTCATCGCAAGTGAGCATTTATAGAAACTATAGTCGAGTTGGCAACACACAATGGAATTGGAAAACAAATCAATCATCCAGCCACGTGTCTCCAGACATTGTATACTAGGAAGGGACGGTGGGGAAACGCTAGATGGTTTTTCTTGACCACTAAAAAAAAAGAGCATTATTGGTCAGTGGCGATCAGTGACAACACGCAGTTGATTGAAGATGAGCAACTAGCACCTGCCAAAAAAGGTCATTTTTCTTTGCGAGCCGCTTTGGGATATGCGAGTGGGAGTGACCACTGGCTCGTTTTACAACAAAAGATGTGGAATTTGCTTTTCCCTGGTTGACCACATAAAATAATGTACATTTGCGAGCAAGTTTGAGCGTAAAACAAAGCGAAAAGTGGGTAAACTAAAGCTACTATTTTCGGTGATCACTCACCTTTGACATGAATGGCGTCGACATTTTTGGTATTTTGTGCTCGAGGCGAATTGGCCAGTCGTCTCAGTGTTTAAGTGTCTCGAGATGTCTCGTCGACTTGACCTTTCAATAATCGTCAACTTGAAATTTTTACTTCATTAGCGCCATTTTAAATTTTTTTTTTGTGTTTCAACTCATTAAAAAAAAATAATAAATTTTAATATTTCGTGCAAATTTACGCAATTCTTAGCACGTTTTGGTTATTTATTTTTTTCACTTTAAGTTTTTTTTTCTAAGAATAATCTTAAATTTCTGTTGATATTTTGACCCGGATACAGATGTTTTAATACAATATTTAAATTTTTGTCTAATGAGCAATATTCAACTAATTGTAACTAATTTACACGGACACGAGAAGGAAATAAAATAAATAAATTATGGCTCGTTTAAAATTAAATATCGGTAGTTGTCGGTAAATAGCGGTGAATTGCTTTTCTGAGCTTGTAAAGCCAAGACACAAATCTCCTAATTTGTCAACTTCATCGATTTCACGAGCGCGCGCTATTTATGATATGGCAATGAGTACCGATTACAGTAATCACGCTCAATTGATTCCAGTTGATTGATAACCTGTGAATGACTTTAAAACGATTTTTAAACTTTTTCTTTATTCATTATTATTTACTCGTTCCTCTTTTCCAATCTTCAAAGTAAGTAGAAAATAATAAGATTTTTACTTATTTACACTCTTTTTTTCTTACTAATTCGTTAGGACAGAATTCTTTTCTTCCTGTGTGATGATCCCAGGTGGCCGTGGGTTGATGGCTCATTCAGCTGAAGGTTTTTCGATCGAAGGCTTTTCAATTGTGCGACTCGAGTCTTCCCAGGATAAAAGTTTAGTTGCGCGTATATACTGAAACCTATTCACTTTCTTTCGCCAACAATAGCAGCAAAACTCATCAGAACCAACGAGATAAATTATTTTTTTTAAAGGACTTGAAAAAAATGTTATAAATTAAGCTGTTATGTTTTTGACAACAGTTTAAAATAATTGGCCAAAAATGGCGAAAATATTTTTAATTTTTATCTCTGACTTTAATCTTGAAATTGGTGTAATTAAAACTGGTTTGAGGATTTTCTAGTGCACTAAATATTTTTTTTAAGGTGATAAAGATAATTTTGTATTCAATGTAAAATAGATATAAAATTGGAGTCATAAATTGTGCGAGAGAGTCATCACTATTTGAGTGGGCATATATAAATACAAGATACACGAAACATGTTAAGATGTTTGAGGCCACTACTCTTACTCAGCGATTTTGCTTGGTCAAGATAAATCATGGTTTGAAGGGTCATAAATAGCAACGAGCGACCAGTCATAAATTGTGCTTTTCTGACACCGAACACGAGGCTCCAATTTGCCACGAAATATTTCGGTCTTGTTCATCACACTTTGTATTTTACGTTAATGAATATTTTCTGCGAGTTTAAATATAGAAAGCGAATGGCATCTGCATGTTTCTATTATACATTCAAGAGATGATGCATTCATAACTCGTCGTTAAGTCACCTGTAATTTGGATTTTTCGGTACTTTGCATGACAAGAAAAAAGTGAAACGCAAGGTTGACAATTAAAGGAAAGGAACGGGTTTTCCGCCAACGGTCCTATAGTTGGGGCTTAATGTTTTTTTTCTTTTTTTTCCCGCAGCTGTATAACGCTCAAAATTGTAGCAATATATTTAACTAAAAATGAAATGAGATACAACATATGGCGTTATATATTTTTATCACTTCCTTGGAAGAATTTATTAGGAAATGTTAATTTTTTTAAAAGATGTGTGTATATTTATAAATAAGTTTAAAATAAAATTTTATTTTTTTTTAAAACATTAAAACTTTTTATTTTAAATAATCAGATAGAAAAATACGTGCTTAAAGCGAACACAATTTAGTTTGCACATATATTTTGAATTGAATTTCATACTCGATAACATTATTGAAATGAAAAAGTCACAAACTCGGCCATTTGAAATAAATTATAAAATAATCTTTCATGCATATTGTATATATTCGTTTGTGTGTGTATTACATTATCAATTACGTGTATTGTAGGAACATGAAATGTATTCAAAATGGTTTTATATAATCAAAAGTATTATAAATATAGAAAATTTAATTAAATTTGAAATATTACAGTTTTAATACTTTTTAGTCAATTTGTGACTCAAGGAAAAATGATTTTAGTAGTTAACTTGTGTTTGTTTTTTTTTTTAGAGGCACAATATTACAATTTTGATTATTCGGTTGGAGATAGGCAAATTTGAAATGTTAATTATTCGTATTAACAAATTGTATAATAAGAAATCTTCAAAAATTGTAAAATCACATTCTACAAACTACCATTTAGAAATTAGAGACTTGTTTTTCAAGGTTTACAGTTATATTTAAGGTTGTTTCTTTTGATTTGGTTGCTTTTTGTGAGGAAATAAAAATACTTTTTTGCAAGCGTCATACGAGTGTGACGACAGTCGGTTGTTGGTGAGACAAATACACATTCTGAATACACACAAATCGGACATTTCGTTCATTCAAATGATTGATCACCTCAAACTTTTCTTGTGCACACATGTGATTTGAGTCACAAAACGTGCAAGTTTGTGAAAGAATATTTTTCAACAATACTCGCTAATTTATAGCCAACTAATCACATTTTTTTGTTTAAATTTAGAGCTCTGTGAAATAAAAATGAAAAGAAATGGCAGATTCATTTCCTGCATAGAAGGAAAACTGCAATATTAATTTCATATATAAATTAAATAAAACTTTACACACAATTTTGCAAATTATCATTAAAATTATAAATTTCAAAAATATTCCTACGTTATTGAGGAGATGTTTCTTTCGAAGATGAATGTGATAATATATGCGATTCTCCAATTATATCGTTATAAACATCATCGGGCGTGTATGTTGTTCCTATGCTCGTTTCAGGCACCAAAATCGAACCTTCTTTAATTCGTTTTTTCTGTTTCATTCTCCTATTTTGAAACCATATTTTCACTTGGACTTCGTTCAACTGCAGAGCCGAGGCTATTTCAATTCTTCGAGCTCGCGTTAGATACTTATTGAAATGGAATTCTTTTTCTAATTCAGTCAATTGCTTAGTTGTAAAATTTGTTCTTCCAGAGTTATTGGTCGAGGAGAAATTGTTAGTTTTACAACTCGACAACGAACGAGTAAAGTCCTGTGAGTACTCTGCACAGTCTGGAGATTTTACTAAAAAAAAAATAAAAAATTGCAAAATTAAAAATCTACTTTTCATTCACAAGCCATTCATAATGTTAGTTTACTCATTATCATTTGTAAATATCTTGTTAATAAGGGATTAATCGATGATAATAGGATAATACTATAATCAATTATGATTAAGAATATTAGATTGTCAATTGAGATATAAAAAAAAGGTTTAGTGAAAATTCGTACTTAATCGCATTTAAGTAATGGATAAATTATGCTCTTGTAAATTTTTTTTGTTTAAATTAAGGTACTAGAAAAAAAGAGGATAAATTACCCAGAAAATACACAGACAAATGTCTCGATGAAGGGTATGCAAGGACTCTGTATATAGACAATTCTCTCGAGATGCAAGGACACGTTAAGAGGGTTTGGGTCGGCGAATAGGCACAAAGCAAAAAGCCAGTAAGAAAAACAAACACTTAATGACAAATAACCGAAAGGTTTAGTTTCGGGACAAATGAAGTCGTCGCGCTCGTTTGTTTTGGCACTCGAACAAAATTTAAATAAAAACTCGATTTAACAAAGGGAAAAAAAATTCATAGGGTCATTTACCAATTACAATTTTATTAGCAACAACATACTTAATACAAACAACTTTAAACAAGAGTTTCACGATGCAAAAAGGCGATAATGAGAAATTAATCACTTTGAAATGAGGAAACAGCCAAGTGTTTTCCTCGTTAAAACACCTTACCTGGCTTAGGAAGGTTTCTTTTCACCTGCATCCACTTATAAGGTGGATGCGAACTAACAGTTTGCTGCGGTTGATGTTGATGCTGGAACGAAAGAGTTTCAACGTGTTGCTGTTGCTGATGATGATTAGTGAACGTGTCAATCGCCGGTGAAGCTAGCATACAACTCGAGGGCATTGGTGCGGCATACAGAGTGGCATTAGTATTGGACCTATGGTTATTTTGCGTCGGATATGCAGCCGACGGAGGCTCGGCCGCATCCAAATATGCATAGTGACCAGTGGTTTGGGTATTGACATCAGCGAAATCTAACTCTCGGTAACCCCCAGAGTGATTGTTGATCGGGATCACGAAACCATTGTTGAACGGCTCGGCATCGAGGTTGGTATAACTGAGTCCGTTATCAGTGATGATTTGCTGATCGAGCCTCTCCGATGAATCGTTGGCCGGCAATTGTAAGGGCGTGGGTGGTGGCGATTTCGGGTTGAGTGTTCCTCCGATGCCTCCGCAGTACAATTCGTCGTTCAGTGCACCGGTGGCCGGTGCGGTCGACGGATAGTACACCTGTGCGCTCACGTCTCCGGCGAAACCGGCGAAGTCGCTGTAGAAGGTGGGTTCGCTAAATGCCACATTGCTGTTCATAATTAGGCAGTGCAGAGAAGGCGACGCGCCTGCGTAAACTTTTTTCTCGTGAATGAGGCGTTCAAATTGCTTGTCGCCTCGGTCGGGGAAAGATAAATCAGAAAATAAATGGATGGTAAATCATCACAGCTCTGTGCTGCTTTGACACAAATATGGGAGTTTAACGCGCCACGTGATCGGTGCGATCCAATAGAAATAAGGCTCTTCCGTCCGATCGTTGTAGTGAATAGTAGAGCCCGGTCACCGCGTGTGACAGATGGGCTGCCAGTGGACCGCACGGTTTAATTATATCGCAGCGGAACGAGAAGCGAAGATGTTAGTTCCCGCTAACCTTAATTTCGCCCTTCCATTTGCCCATTCGGTCTGATCTCAGCATAGTGGCCAGCAAAGCTGCGCGATCGCGGGGTTGCTGGGGCCACGACCGTTGTCATGGTAACAGTGGAGGTGAGAGAGCAACAAGCTGCCAGCCATCTTCAATCCACAATGCCCGGTCAATAGAATGCGGTACGTTCGTGCGTGATTGGCTGAAGACAGTTGAGTCCACCTCATTACGAAATAAGGTTCGGTAAAATGAAAACACTGAAAACGATCGAAGTTTAATATCGTGAATGGAAAACGTGACTTAAAAATTGACGTCACTTTAAGTTACTAGAAAATATTTTAATGTTTTGTTGTATTATAATTGTTAGCGCATACAAGAATATTACAATTATCTTGTTTTATAATCCTTGAGGAAGTAGGTCAATATCAAGTATATATGTGTGCGTATTCAATAGATTTTGATTGTCAGTTTTGATTTAACGATAATAATTTGATTAGAGCAACACCATAAGTTAGATCAGTTATGGAACTTGGAAAAGCAGAGAATGCAGATGCTTTGCCTTGAGAGGTGCGAGTGCGCGCTCTCTTTCGCCTGGACCCCCTGTCGTCCTTCTAGAAAGCAGTGACGCCTGTCGGGCGCTCATGGCAGGAAACGGAGTACTTTATCTCACGTGACATCTCACCTGCTCACTCTGGCAAATGAGCAGTAGACATGGGAGATATATAGCCGAAATTGTTATATTATTAACTTTACCTCGTCGATCCTCTTTAACCATACTTTAATTAAGCAAAAATTCTAATCTTGCATTGAGTCTGAAAAATTTAATCAGATTAAATAATGATTTATTTAACTTAATTTTTTTTAATTGCTAGTTAATTGTCGGTTACTTAAAATTAAAAAGAAATAAATTGAACTGTTAGTTTGAATTTAAAACCCGTAGTCATTGACGTTTTATGTTGATCATTAAGGAAACAAACTCGTACTTCATGAAACGTCTGTGCCAGGTGGATAAGAACAAAGAAATATATTCTAAACGGTTAAAAAATATTTAAAAAGAAATAAAAGAAAAAAATAGAATTACTTGAGATGCTTAATGATCTAATCAAAACAATGTAATGATAATAATAATTATAAAGTTTGGTTTAAAGGAAAAAAAAATAGCGATTTTGCGTATTTTAATTTGAACATTAATTGTAAATTGTGTTTGTTGGTTGGTGGTCAGTTTGGGAGCTACTGATCCGTAGTTGTTGGTGTCGACTGGGCAGAAGCAGCCGCGGGGATGTGGGATTATTGACAGGTACAAGCGTCGAAGTCAAGATAGCACCGCCGTCCGATCCATCATAATCAACGGTGGGCCCCACTTTGGAAAAAGATGGTCTCGTTCGGGACGAATGCAAATCGGATCTTGGGTAAATTAAGCGACGTATGAGAAGGTTCGAATCACTGGGTTGTGTTTGACAGTTATAAAAATGAATTGTTTTTGAGGTCAAGATGGTAAATTGTGGTAATTTTCATGAAATTGGGTTTAAGAAAGACCAATAAAAAATAAAAAATTGGAAAAATGATAGCACGATATAGTGTAGGTTAAAGTGGCAGATGATTTGATTTGCTGGAGTAAAAAATTGTTTCTTCCATTTGAGGATTTCTATCTTTCTTTCTCCTCTGCGATGTTATTGTACGAGCGAAGCGGATCCCGCAATGGCTCGAAGTGAATATGATTATTCTGGACGAGAATGATTTATGGTCGAGGGACAGCGCCTCTCGACCAAAGGTCATAGCTGTGTTTTAGAAGTGCCTCCATATTCGATAAAGCATTTGTCGTGTCCCAGACGTAACCTCCGCCCTGTGCGGCCTGTCGCTGGCTCATCGCGTGACATGTGTTCGAACTCGCTCGGCACAGACAATGGCAAAGTGTTGAAAGAAGTTGATTGTGCATAAATATATTGTAATTTATTTTTTAAAAAGTTAATTAAAGAATTGCTTATTTTAAAATACTTTGTATTTTAGGATGAAATAATTTATAATAATTTTAATAACTTTAAAAAGTTCATTAGTCTTATTAGAATAAACTTTATGATTTTTTATTCATAAAATTCACTAAGCGCTTTTTTAACACAAAAAGAAATCAAGAAATTGTCGTAAACAACAGTAAATATTAGGGGAGATTTATTTTTAAACTTTAAGTAAATTTGACTCTTTGAATGAATTATTTGAGTTTTTTTGTGTGAAGTTTGTCGCATAAATTTGTATTAAATCTACATAAAAACCAATTTTAAGATATTTTTTAAGTAGAAGGGGAAAAAAATACGGTGACGGTTGTATATCAGTGAAACATTAAAGGTTTTAAATGAAGTGCAGTATCTGGTCTCCACCCAAGCATGATTGCGATGATGGTGGTTTGGTTGGGGGTTTTCATGCAAATTGGCAAGAACGAAACTTCTTGAGTATAATGAAGTCTCTCTCTTTTGATCAGAAGGGGAGCTGAGAGCAAAGGGGCCAAATAGAACGGTGAAACGATCTTTGCAATTCTAATATTGGCATCCATTAATGCAGTGAAAAGCTCTTAAGGTAATGTGAGCGCAGTAATCCGCTGAGAGACATAATTTTTCAATCACTGAAGAAAATATATCAAGTCATTCCGAATAACCTCTGTTTTTCTTCTTTTTTTCTTTTAATTTTTTTTATTTTAAATATTGTTAATTTGTATTTTAAAAACTTAACTTTTTTTCGACCAATTTTATGCCTACAAATTCACATTTCGAATATTGAACGCTTGGTTTATTTTTTTAAATGTATTTCGTACTGACAGTCGATATTGAGAATGATTTATTCGCAAAGAGGTGTTGCCCATCAACAAAGTTTGGTTGTGTATGGAAAGCAAGTTCGATGGCAATAAAATTTCGCCATTTCGGACATATTACCCACACCCACAGCACTAATGATAATGGGTTTTTGTAGAAAAATAAGGTGGAAAAAATTGAGGTGAAAAAATTTTTATTGTCTTTTCAACTAAACATTGTAAATTGATGTATGTGTATAAATTGTGGAATAGTATTCAATAAAATTCTATCTATACATCTTTAATCGAATGTTTTACTAACAACTTATTTTTGGCTGATTATGATTTCGCTTTACATTTTCGACGGGTTGAATTCGGATGGAAAGCGCTTATCTACGTTGAAAATCTTTTCCTCATATCTAATTCCTTATCTTAATGATTATACTATTCGGACAGAAAACATAAAATTGAAGCCGTAGTTTGTTTTCAACCATAATGATGGAAGTATAATAATTTTTAGTGCCGACAGTTGATTCTTTTATGGTAAAAATAAAAACAAAATAAATTTATTTTCATCGTAATCAATTCAACTACTGTCCGGAAATGTTAAGTTTATTTATTCATTACGAATATTGATTTAAGTAACTTGTGATTAATACATGATTGGTCATCTAATTTTATATCTTTAAGTAACTGAAAATTGTTTTTACAATTCATAGAATTTTCATTTAAGTTATTTATAGCTCAGATTGAATTATTAGTTGCAAAATTTTAAATTTTTTTTTATTTATGAACAATTATCTAAATAAAAAAGAAGGAATTTATAATCTTGATGAGTTAATACGGATGTAGATTGCAAATCTGTATGTGGTAGAATTTTTTAGTCAACTGCAGATGTTTTTGTCTGAAAAATAAAAAAATGAAAGTTTCGGTTAATATTTTTCCACATTAAAAAAAAAAATTATCTTTTAATTGTCTGCATTAAAGTTTTGCTAGAGTGGTTTTACTCGTAGGATGTTCTCAGCGAACCCGAACTTTTAATTAGATTCGGTTCTTCTCACATAAAAAAAATTTTTTTTTAATATAAAACCATTGAGAAAAATAAAAATTAAAAATACGCAACACCCATTTACTTAACAAAAAATCAATTAAAAAAAATTAAATGTCCATTGAATAAACGGTTCAAACTGATGACTTTATTGACTGAATCAGTAATAAATGACCCTAATTTAATTAAACTCGATTAGTTAATTCGTAGAAACGATTTGTAAACAAATTTAGTCTATTCTAAAATTAGTTTTAAATTAGATCTTGTCGTGTGTCGCACATTTTGCCCTCTTGTTTGCATAGTGCACGGTGAAGGAACTTCAATGCCCAACCTAGTTAACCACAGACAATCTTTGTAAATGGTCACATGTGCGACAGTGCCGTGACCAACTGCACGGGCAAAGTTTCGTTTATAAATGATGTAGGCATGACTCGGCAGAAAACATTTTCTACACTGCCCTATGACTTGCAACTTGTTACGGACTTCCCCTCCAAATACAAACTGTCTGTATGACTCGCCTTCGTCAGAGATCTTTTTCTTAAATCCTCCGCATAACTTGCTTCATCACACGGCACATCTGAGTTTGTCACTATTCAAAATGGACTGGCGATTTTAAGTTTAAGCCGATTCAACGTCCTTGAGTCAGTCAGATCCCGTCTTTGTTTACGGTACATAGTTGGCTTACATATCGATAGATGGCAGCAGCACGGACGTCATGGTTGATGATTCAGGTAATAAATCACCGAAATTTCTTCGGGTTGTGCCACTGGATTAAGGGTTAGCAGTTAAATAAGTTGAGTGACAATTGGCTCTCATTTATTTTTTTCGGCTCCCTAGTGATTTGTGAATCTCGACGGGCGGCCGAGTGACTTCTCTGCGCGAGATTTTTGTTTAAGATCGGCGACAGAATTGCCTCTTCTTAGTGCAATCTTGTCGTGTGGCAGTGTCAGGTCATTTTGCAGCCGCTAATTCTTGGGCTCAGAGCTGTCAAGAACACGGAGAGTTAACGATAGGCTGATGTTTCCAGCTTTTCTCCTTCTTTAAATTGATCTATCCATACTCGAATAAGCACCATCGAAAACTGCTACTGTTCGAAAAACAGACATGAAATAAGCGCTGCTCTTATCAACAAATAATAAATTTTTTTCTGTTTATTTATATCAGCGAAAGAAATTATTTCTAACGACTTAAGTGAAGCCAATGCTGCCTGAGGAGTTTGTGAGCCCTGCAATTTGCTTGTTGTTAGTTATTAAGGAAAAGATGAAAGGGCATTTCTTTTTCTCTTCAATAGAAATTTATAAAAATTTGCCATTTGATGCATTTTGTAATTGCATCACGAACAAAGGAGTGTGGTGAAAAGATTGTTATAATTTATTCTCACAGTTTAAATATAAAAATTTGGATAGGCGAATTCGAGGTTGGATTGTATCCAATTAATATCTTGTTCTGTGTCGGGTCTATTATGCTAAGTCAGGCTAACTATAAGCTTCACGCCTCGGCCGAGACCAGTAATGGTTGGGTTGGAACTTGTTTTGGCAGAATGATCTATGAACCGCCTCCAGCCCCCTCCGCCTTCTCTTCTGACAGGTGTTGGCGAAGGTCAAGATGCATTGGTCAAATATAATACACAAAATTATATAGACAATTTTTAAGGACAAAAATATTAATCAAATATAAAACTAAAACTTCACGATTAACATGAATACATACAAAAAGTAAATAAAAATATCAAACAAATTAAAAAAAAATATTTTCTTGAAATAAAGAATATTTTCCAATTTTTATAAAATGACGAAGATATTAAGTATTAAGACTCGAATTTTATCTCGTTGCAAAGTGAGAGGAAACGAGCAGGCGAAGCGCCCGCGGCTCTCGATCTTGGATGGCGATGATGGCTTGTGCTAATTTATGACTCTACAGTTTGAGCTAAAGTGATAATTGTTCTGTAGAGAAATGATTTGGATAATAAATGTAAAATATAACTTTTATTTTTTTTCTAAAAAAAATTTTTTTTTAAATTTATTTGAGATTTTCTTATTTACGTTTTAGAATAAAGTAATTGCTTTATGCAATTATCCCGATGGACAAATGGTTTCAAGGCATGAAATCTCAACAGTGGACTGGTTGGATGCCTTTCATTCTTTCATTTGTCTCTTTCATTTGTATGGAATTCTATTCCCACATGGCTTGAGAGATGGGTGGAAATTTTGTTTGGCGGAATAGAAAAGTATAGTGTAGAATCCTGCGTTTATCTTGTGTCAGAACATAAGTTCATTTTTCATACGAGCTTCGTCTACTCATTTGCTGCGGTGGTTAGCCCTCGAGTCTTGATCGGCGGTTTGTGCTCGGCGATTCCTTCGCTCAGGCCAAACGTAATCAGAGACCGACGTTGCCCATAACAAATGGTCCGTCAGAGGCTGAGTACAAGCGGCTCCGCCTCCAAAGCGCGGGACAAATAGGGCGACACGAGGGGCCTGTAGAACAAGAGACTTGAGAAAAGTCAGATAAAGTCAACGAGGAATATCTACTAAGTTGAAATCCCTGGCCACTGTTGGCTGTGATAAATGTGACAAGAAACTCTTTCCTCTCTCTTTTCTACTTTTGTGCGCATCCGATAAGTGTGAGCCGACAAAAAGGAAAGTTTTTGCTCGTCATTGCAATACGGACTGGAAGTAACTTTAGAATAGAAGAATCAACAGGAATTAAGCTTAAGTGGTTTTCTTTGTTTTAAATAAAGAAAATTAAAATAATATGAAAATGATTTGATTTTTATTTTGTTTTTAAATAAATGAAATTAAATGGAATTAATTTTTTTTTGCAGTAAATAAAAATACTCTCGCTCGTAACTATACAATCGATTTTTTCTTTTTATTTTTCCAAATAAAAATGAACTCGTGACTTGAATTCACTTTTAACGTGGCACGTATTTCTTGTTTACCAGTGATTACGACCTCCTTAATAAAAAGGCTTAATTCAATGTATTGCGATAAAATTACGTGAATTCAATCGTCTTATATTCTCTATACAAGATACACAATCGTATTTTTTTTGTTTACAAAATGCAAAAAAAATTGCACCGTTATTAATTCTCGTCCACACAAAGAAATTTTTTCCAATTATTTTTCTTTGCAGTTTTATAATTTTACAGTCAACTAAATTAATATTCAAATGAAATTTTTTTACATACCATTTTATTTTTAAAATGACAATTTTTTTTTAAATGTAACACATTTTCAGTCAATTTGCACATGTTTTTTTTATTATTTTTTTTTTAGAATTTTTTTTTATTTCATACTTTATTTCTTTGCTTTAATCAACCTAATATACAAGAATTTTTAGGATTAAGAGGTGAATACTTTTTTCTACAATATACCACAGATGACACGGTCTAAAAAGAGTGTCTTTTGTTGCCTGAAGAGTCTAAAACACGAGTGAAATCCAAAACAACACGTAAAAATAACTAAGCTAAAGAGAGTTTGGAATTATTAATATTATTATTATTATTTTCATTTTTATCTTTGTACCACAAGGCTAAATTTGTTTATCTGTACAACCAAGTAAATAGAAACATGATGAGATTTTGGTGATGCTTTATACATGACTAAATATAAATAAATCACGCAACTCCCTTAATAAAAATAAAAAGAAAAATTTTTTTCTTCATTTTTTACGTATACAATAAAATAAGATAAAATAGAAATAAGTGGGAAATAAAAAATATAAAGTTTTGGGATAAAGAAGTTTGTTTTTAGTAATAATACTATAGCGCAACTCTTTCCAAATCCAGTGTACTATAATAATCGTATACATTTGTAGTGCAGAAAGGCGATAAAGTTTTGACTCGGATGTAAACTGGGAATTGGAATTGTGCCATCACATTGAGGGAGCTGCGGAGATGATAAATGCCAATGGAGGAGAAACATTCAAGAAAATACGCGGGAAAATAATCTACGCACTCACCCTACTCTCTCAGAACTCGCTTGAGTTTTGCTTTGTCCCCGCCAATGATGTCGTAATTTAAAACCGAAGAAATTCTCGGAGAGATGCCAACAAACTCTTTTTCCCCCATTTTCCCCATTTCCATACAAATAATAACATTAACAGCTTTGTCGAGAATGTAAGGTGAGCACTAAATATATTTTTTTTGTTATGACAATTGTTTCTATAACCAAATCTACTCATCGTATATATTCTTTTAAACCAAAAAAAAATTCCTTCTCGTTTATCAACTAATTCTCTACGGAATCACAGACATTCACTTGTAAGATGAATTAATTCGAAATTCATCTCCACTTGGTATACTTTTAGTAAGTTCAGTGAGCATTTATTTTATTGTTTTCTATTTTTAGAAATTTTTATTTTCCAATTTGGGCAACTTGGAATTAGCTGAGTTGGTAATACTCCGGAGAAAAATCATTGTCCAAACTGGGCAGGAAAAATTCGCTGTGGCTATTTTGCGACGATTGATCGAAGAAAAATGTTGTGAAATTTCCGTCCAATTCGCTCGACCCGTTACTAAACTGTTCTTCCGGCGACGGTGTGATGGCCGGGATATTCGGGGTATCCCCAACTGATCCTTGGCCCTCGTAAAAGTTGACGACCGGCGCCAAATTTTGTTTGGGCGCCGTCGCGTAGTCTGACACGTTTCCTGCGGAAAACTGCGAACTTGTGTTATTACCGTCGTTATAATATTGGTCCTGCATAATTGAGGTCTGTAGTTGGTCGGCCGGAGGAGTCAATTCCGACGTTGTTTGCGTGTATCCCCTGCCGCCAGTTTGATATCCAATTGGATCACTCGTGAAAGCGTAGCCGGAAAAGTCGATTGAATTGTGTTCGTTATTCGATTGCACGTATTGTTGCTGCTGATGGTGTTCCTGTTCTCCATTCATTATCCTAGTTTCATCTCCGTAATTATAGGTTGTTTCGTAACCATTGGTTGCATAAGTCTGTACATATCCTTCATTGTAATGAGGGTTGCACGTATTCGCCTGCGGTACGGTTTGGTTCATATTATTGGTCAGAGTGTTATTGTTACCATAAGCGTATATCCTGGTCTGCTGAGATTGTTGTTGCTGTTGGGAAATGGACGTGAGTCTATTGTTTGGACTGTTGTAGACACCATTTAGCCTCTGATTCTGACCGGGCGGGACTGGGGTTGTGGTCTGCCGAGACAGTCCAGGCGAATTACGGTAATTAACGGGCGGACTACTCCGCAACTGCTGTTGTCCATTGAGTCCCGTATAGGAACCTTGGTCGGGACGAGAAGAGTTGCAGTGCATGTCTGGGTAGTAATGGTCCGTTCGGGGGCTCGATGATGGGTAATTCATGACCCCTGAACGCGAGTATTGGTGCTGGGATTGGCGATACTCGTGAGGCATGGGTTGGGTACATTGCGGGTAAACGTAAGATCGATTTGCGGATTGAGGAGGCCTTACGGATGTCTGGTACGATGACGGAGGCGTTGCCGTGTAGTAGGACGGCGTACCGTTCTGCAAGGGACTGCCGTGTGGGGTGGCGGTTGGCAAGGCTTCGGGGTATGACTGTTTGAACCGTTTGCTCGGCGGTGGTCCCGTTGAGCACGTTACTAAGTTCTTTATGGGTGACACTTTAACTCTCACTCTGCTGATCTGACCAGGCGACCCCACACTCGATGCTGGAGATGGCAAAGTAAATGTGTTTTGGCCATTAGATAAGGGACCTATGGTTGGTGGACTACTGCCCACTGGCGAGCATAGGCCGTTGGGAGGATGACACACTAATTTCTGCTCGGCCAACGATGTGTCTAATGTTGGTGGAGCGTGTGTGGCGGGGCTGAGTCCGTTGATGTATTTGTCGGGAGAAGAACTATGACCCGTAGCGATATCTATTGCCGCATCTCCTTTGAGTTGCGGGGGAGAGGCCAAGATGGGCACTTCGTTCGTCTCCGCTTTGGACTGGCTGTCACATGAGCTGTTTGGAGAGGATGGCGTGTCGGCACCGTCACTTTTGATCGACGCATCCCTGCACCCTTTGGGGTTACTTGACTCATGGCCGGAGAGGGAGCAGCCGTCGTCAGCGTCACCAGGACCGATACCCTTCCCTCCACTGCCGCCGGTCGTAGGACCCACGCCGTCGTCGCTGCCTTTCCCCATCGTTTGTCGCTTGTGTTTCATGCGCCGGTTCTGGAACCAAACTTTGACCTGGCGTTCGGTGAGGTCGAGCGAAGCGGCGATCTCGATCCTCCTGGGCCGACACAGGTATTTATTGAAGTGGAACTCCTTCTCCAGCTCAAGCAACTGCGTGTTGGTGTAAGCAGTGCGTAGTCGCCTCGGCATGCCGTTTTCTTGTGTATCTGGCGAAGAATTAAAAAAGGAAAAATAAATAAACAGATAAAATACTGTTAATTGAATACAAAATCGATTATAATGATAAAAACTGAAATGAGTCACTCGGCTTAAATAGATGCTGGCAAATACAAAGATCCTTCATGTACCATTAGACATCGACCAATAACAGTAACAAATTCGTTTCGAATGAAATGTCATCGTAAGTGAGAGAAACAATCCGCTTTGAATAAAAAGTACATGCGTGAAAAATCCCGTTATGTTTCGATGGCAATTAGAACTGTTTAAATGCCAGGAAGAGAGACAAGTGTGGCAATAAATTATTTGCTTTGAAGAGGTGGAACGGATAAAAATATTTAAAATTTTTTTTTACCGCATTTTATAGTATTATAAATGTAGGAGGAGGGTGAGGTCTGGTATTTAATTCGCATTACATATTTAAAGTTAATCGAAAAAGAAATTGTAAGCAGTATCTATGCGAGCCTCGTTTGTAATTAGAAGTAAGACCGAGAAAAGCTGTAGAAAATTGGTGCCAGTTTGTGATACAGATCGCGAAAAGAGAGAAACACGTTAGTTAGAGAGCGCATAGTTGCTACTAATTGTAATAATGATTTGGCACAGGTGATAGGCGATGCAATCATTAGGTAGAGATCAAAGTGTGTGATTGCACGAAACGATTCAAGAAACAGTTGCAAATACAACAAACAACAGACCGCTTCTTCCTTCGATCAAAAGCCTGATAACGATAACGGTGCATTCAAACTCCATTTTTCCTATCAGCTAAGTCTGGTAAATTATTATTATTTATTTACGATTTTTTAAAACCCTTTAAAAAGACACAGAATATGCAAGTATATTTTTAATCAAGATTAACAATATTTATATGGACATAATATGCATTTAATCAACGACAAAGAGAAATATCACTAGTGTGGGGTAATCGATAAATGTGAAATATTTATTTTAGAATTTTTATTAAAAATGCTTATTTAATTGACGTTATTAGTATTTTCCATAATTTCCTCTAATTTTTTTTTATCCAATCGACAAAAATGATACACGTGATCCTCATCCCGTGTTGTAATGATCACTTACGTTGCGCTGATTTCTCGGAAAACAGTGCAAGGTGAGAGTTTAATGTTCAGGTCACGCGTGCATTGACTGGACAAGTTGAACCCTTTTCCCATCATATGAACACAAGGAGATGCAAGAGAATTGCCACTTGTGTTCTAAAGACTTGAGAAACTCCCAAAGAGGAGAAAGAAGGTGTTGAGGGTCGGGCCCAAGCTGAAATTAAAAGGCCATTAAATTGGTTCCGCTCACTCCCAGCCCTCCGGGAATAACCCTTTGCTTCCATTTGGCCCTTTATGTTCAATTTTTTTTAATGTTTATTTTTTACACCTTGTAAAAAAACTTTAAGCTGAAATAGGTTTTATTTTGGAAAAAATCAACTCGGTGTAAGTTTTACACCAAATTTTTTTTGTGTTTTTGTTTACGTAGACAAAAGATGAATTATTATTAGTGATACGGTTGCAAAATAACAAAAAGTCAGTCATAAGGAAATCCGAGTGCAATAAGGATAATGTCCACGACACGAACTTTGCGATTTTCAAAAAGCTTTTGTATGTTTAAATTAGCACCTAAAGGGATAAATTACAAAATTCGCGTGCGTAAACTTTAATATTATATTTTGTAATGTTTTAAAGGACTTACATTTTTTTAAGTTGAAAAAATAGTTTTGAAATATTTTATTATTTCAAATTGCAGGAAATTCGTTACGTATAACATACTTTAAGCTTGAAATAGAGTCATGCTTGGTTAACATAAAAAAATACAAAAATTAACACCTCACTGCAATTACATTTGAATATCTTATTTAATTTTATTTATAAATATAAGTTTTGCGTTGATTAAACTTTTGCATGTTGAAAAAGAAAATGGCTGTTCACAACAAGTCGAGGTCTGCAGATTGAAGTGATAAAATCTGGAACATTAAGATGAAACATAAAAACTAAGTTGAGGCATATGTCTTAGCAATTAAAACAGACAGCAGCAGTAGCCCGGAAAGTTAAGATTAGAGAAGCTTTCATATGTGTTATACACACTTTCAAGATTTAGATGAAAAGAAAATCTATACGAAGCCCTTAATACTTTCCAGATTAAAACCAAGTGTGTGTGGATACATACATTAAGATTGCAGTTATAATTTTCAAGGTGAGTTTGTTTTAATAAATTGTGAAAATCATTGTAAACATAAGAAATTGAAAATGGCGTTTAGTGCACACAAAGATAATATACTAACTTCTATCCATTACATGGGAGCGAGCCAAGTTTGGTTGTAAATTTTTCCACTTTTCTCCTAGACACGAATGACTCGTTGGCAAAGAGTTCGTACATTCGTCAGGAAATTTTTTTTTTCCACGTATTTTTCTTTTCTTTTCTTTCCCACTATTTTTTTTTTGTATGGCCTTCGTTTTCACTCAAAAATAATAAACGACTGAGCAGTTGAAAATTGCTATTCAAAGACAGTTTGGACGCTACTGAATTCTCGCAACGCGTTGACTCGATTTTTATACGCGACTCAACTTCTCAATGCAAAGCCAACTTGTGCGCTCGAGATCAATAATTACTCCCACTTTGGCTTTCTCTCTCTCAGTCTCTCCTGAGGGGTAACGTGGCAACAGCGTGACACTTTCCAGAAGCAACAAATCCATAATGCATAGTGCCATTCTGTTTATTAAACATTTCCTCTTGCTTTTTTGAAAAATGCGCTTCTTTTTGTCAAGCAATAACAAAATCCTTATTACAATTTCTATTGTTTAGAGAATAAATATTGTGAAGGCAGAAATACAATATATAACAATTTAATTCGAAATGGAAAAAAAATTTTCAAATCCATTTTGTTGTTGTCCACAATTTAATTTGTTTTTTTGTTTTTTTCTTTTTAATCATTCGGCGTGCAAATGAGTGACACAAAATGATTAACAAAAAAAGGGGCGATTGTTTCTATAGCATCAAAGCTATTAAGTTTAGAGTTGCGATAAAATCAGAAATACAATTTTTATGCGTGACACTCAAAGACACAATGTTTACAAATGTGTACTTGTACGTCGTTTGACCAACTGACCTAACTGCACACAAGTTCGCGCAAATGGGCCAAAATTGTCCGTCTTGTGAACGACGAGTTTAATGACTTTGATTATCGTAATAAAATGGGAAAAGCTCGTAATGTACTTTAATTCGTTAAAAAAAAAACTAATAAAAATGTATATAAAGCAATTATTACTCACTCGCAAATAAAAATTATGTTGTCCTTCTGTCTTGCACCACAATCGCTAGATACAGTGAGCAACGAGTGCAACTTACCGCGAGTGCCAGCGGGCTATTTACATTTCTGACCCAATGGACGATTCAGAGCACGTGCCTCGACCCCACGGGAAGTCGTAATAAAACCGTGACTTTGCCACCTCACTCGTCAAAAATGATGTTATCGCAGAAAATTATTTTTCCGTCTGAGAAAATACAAAGGTTTTTTTTTTCACTGCGATTGCGTTTGACGGTGAATGACAACAATTAATCTACGCTGAACGGGTTGAAATTGCTTGTGCGGAAAGAAACTTTTTTTAAGCATAGTGGACATACTCAATGGTTTTAAAATAATTAAATTACTTTGCGGTGACTAAAGAAATAGAAAGAGAAAAATGATAATACAGGATAGTGAAATGTTAGTAAACGATTTTTGCACATAGCGAGTGTATGTCAACGGTGTGTTGGGGCTGACTGAGCTTAGTGTAACGGCGAAGAAAGAAGTTGGTGGGAGGCAGGGAAGGATAGACGCAGGGGTGGATCGTGATAAAGGGCGGGCGCTGCGGGATGCGCTCCAAATATGTATTCCATCAATCCATCTGTCATGCCAGCAAAGGAATGCTCTCACCAAGAAGGGCAGCTACGGGTGTCATAGCAACGGGTGCAGAACGTGGTTTGATTTTATTAAAAATCGTCTCGCTTCATATTTTATGCTTGTATCTGTTATCATATAATTTTTTTGACTTTAAAAATAAATTTATCTGTCTTTACCAACACATATTTTAATTGATTCTCATCAATTATTGAGAATGCGAAAGAGGTTCTCTGTAATGTCAGGGAGGGGCTGCCAATCAGAACCGTAGCCATTCACAGACACTTGGGGTTCGGTTTGGCTTGATGCACAAGTCCCCACAGTGTAAGCGACAGAGAAACCGTCAACACCAAACTCCTCCTCCTCATCCTCATCCCACGCTGAGGGTTTGGCTGTTGCCAACAGAATAGCGATAATAAATAATCTCCCGTGGATGAGACACTGATCGCCCACCCACATCCATGGTTTCAGGCAAGAGGCACACAATCCATCTTTGGAAATATTTGCAATTTTTTTCTTCCATAGAGGCACTTTGTTATGAGAAAATAACAATTTTTTTGTCGTAAAAAAATATTAAACAAATAAAAAAAAATTATTCCTTGAACTTTTTTTTTTATTATTATTTACGCTGTACCATACTAATAAAAGAAAATGTTTTTACCAAAACAATATTTGACGAACGAAATTATATTCTTAATCGAGATATCAATTCAACATACTACGTCCCAAGTTGTACTGACAATTATTTTCCCACTTGACAGTTTTATAGTGTTGAAAGATACTATGTCTATAATGCATTAAACTGTTATGTTATTTATTATTTTGACAGGTTCTGTAGTCTTAAACATGACGGATTCTGCAATTCCCGCGAGTAACCGATACAATCGAGTTTTTTTATTATTATTTTATTTTATATATGTGCGTATTTATATTCGTTTATTATTTATTCTTTATGGAGCGATAAATGCAGGCCAACAAGTTTCGCAACTGGAATTTATAAAATATTTACGCCAGTTATTTTGCTCCGAAGTTCTTTCCGTACATAACGAAAAATGTTTTCCCTTTCCCTAGAGACAAATTGGCTTAAATGGGAAACAAAAGGGCAACAAACTTCAGTTGCCGTGTTATAAAAAGAATTTATGTCCCATATCAATTACCTATGCAAAAGTTAAACGGAATAAAATTTATTGTGTCTGGCATAGCTGAATCCCCAAAATAACACGATCAGTTAATTGAGGCAAACGAGCCTCTCGAGGCACTACAAACCGCTTGTTGTTCTTTGGAACTGGTATAGAAGCAAACAATTTGTTATTTCATTTAGTTATGCAAGAGATTAACACCATCTGCTGGTTAAAGTAACAAGTAAGATGTTTTTGGGTATTCCGCAACTTGCAAACAGTGTTTAGCTTTACGTCATATATTCGGGAAAGATAAATTTATTGTTTGTTTCCGTACAAGAATGACATCGAATTAGTTGTCGTTGCAACACGTGTCTGTAGTAAGTGCAGCATGTCGGAAGGGAAACAGCGCGCCATAAATAATGGCTGTAACGACTCGTAGTGATGAGCAACTTATGGGTTGATGGGCTCACAACCACTCCCAATGCATCTCTAGTGCAACCCACAAACAAGTTGACTGGGTATCAGGTGCACAGGTGCAAGTGCTTTGCTCCCTTTCCTTCTTCTAGTCTTTTCTGTGGCTCGAGGGTGACAATAATTTCGTCAGATGTGAGCTGAAGAAGGAGGAGGAGGCGAGAAAATAGGTTGATAAGGGCAAGGGGGAGTAAAAAGCTGCTTACTGTGTGAGGGCGGAGAGTCAAAGGCTTCAAACATACCCGCAAGAAAGAGCGGCCATTGGGGATTTTAGGCATCATGAAAGTCACCGCTAAAGTTTTTGGGGTGATAATACCGAGTTAAAACAAGGCCGACCATCGGTTACTTTTCGAGACCTTCGGTCAATAGGTCAGCGAGAAGGGTCTCGTGAAAACGAGCCGCTTAAGACACGTGTTTTCCGTCCCTTGTGGCCACAATAGGGATTGGGGGTAAATGTTTTAGGTAGGCGCGCACATGCGGGTAAATAAAGGGTGAGATTTGGTACTAACCCAGTTGGTAACCGGCAGTCTTTTGCTTTTGTTTTTCTTCCTTTTAATTATCTGTAATTATTGCTTTTTAACCGCATTGAAAATTATAATGAAAATTTTTATATTTAAAAAATTAAAATATAAATATTAAATATTATTTTTAGTTTGAGTACAAAGTTATGTTAGTCATGTCTGCGTACTTAAATAAGAGTGTGATATTATGCTCTATCTGTTTGCTGATAATTTTCTTTTTTTTTTTTTCCCTCGAAAGAAAAAAGTGAACAAAAATTTTTTTTTAAATTACGTAAATAAAGTAAAGATACGAGTTCAAGGTAGAGGTGAGTGTTGATGTTACAAGTATTATTATTATAAGGTAATATGCAAGTCGAATCACGAACGACACCCACCCACCGTCTTTACACTCTACTCATACTGTCAACAGCCATTTGTCAAAAGGCAAATCCCTGGCCATATTTTAGACGGTGAGGCCACCTCGGCACAGGCAAATCTCCCTCTCGACACACGGGCTGCAGGTTGCGGCACGCGCACATCGGTACTCACCTTGGTGTGTTTTTCTCGTAGTTTTCTTTTCCTTCATCCACGGATACTCCGGCACGGGAACTCCCATCGCTGCTGCCGCTGAAGCGGCGCCTTTAGTCGCCGGCTGCGGCGGCCCCGGCGGGCTCGTTCCGGCGACCGCGTGCAGCGGTCCAGGCTCGTCCAACGGGCCGCACATCGGAGGTGGTGGCATTCCTGTACCAGTGATTGATGATCCCCTATGAAATGTTTCATTGATATGAGGCAGAGATGTCATAAATTCCGCCATGGACGGCTGGCTGTTGATAAATCCCGTCTCGCATCTGCTCTCCATTCGGACTCAGCGGCGCAACATGGAGAGGCGAAAATCAATCATGGAACGAGGTAAAAATATTTTGATACGAAAAAGGAAAAAATATTTTTCTCCTCGGTCCCGACCACCCGAGTGCTTTGCACACTTGCATTCGAGCTGCATTGAAGCGCTTTTCTGGATTGATAACGAAAGCTTTACCATTCCGACCACGTGATAGCGCGAACCAATGAAAACGTCCTCAACCCTCTCAATAGAGGAGAAAGGATCCACGTCCGCGTGCTGTGGGATCCTCCCAATGACGCGTGCACTGCCTTCCCAAAACACGTTGCGCCGGCGCTGCTAAGTGAAACAAAAGCCACGGATTCCCTCACCGAACTAATAAAAGGCGCGATATATTTTTATCCCACTCGCTCACCTCGACTTGTCCGAAAAGTGTGCCTGGCTCTTTACAGCCATCGTATCTAAACTTAACTGACGTCGCTTATCGTATGAAGAGCGCAACATAATTACTGGCAATAAATTCGTTATTTTTCACTCCGTGTCAGACGAATTAATGACACCTCACAAATCATCGGGGCCTAAGCGAGCTGTCGAGGGGGAGGTGGGAGGGAGGGGTGGGGGGCTACATTGCAAACATTCATTAGCCAAGTAGCCAGCGCAAGGAGCAGCAGCAACCAGCGACGCCTCCGCATTAAGCACTTTTCGTTTTCCAACACGAGCAAAACTCACACGGCAATAACGCTCGCGTCAACTCGATCTACGCGCACGGTTCTCGTCCTGGCGCTTCGGGCGGCACCAGCCGCCATTGTAGCCGCGTGAAAAGCCAAGGGCGGGCACACTCGGCTCGATGCAGCTTAGGCCTAAGCAAAATGTATCGTAGGTGGTCCGCGCTCGCGATTGGGGAAGGAGAAACACCTGGCTCGTTTCATCTGCGTCTAGCCTACCCTGCTCGATTATCAACGTGGTCCGACTCTGGGGTTTGGTCTCGCCGAAAACCTAAGGCTCAAGATCGTCGGTCAAAATCAAATGTTGTGTACGAGGGCAGCTCCCACCATTAGCTTCCGGGCATTTGGCTCAGGTAGGCGAAGGTTCTTTCTTATGTTGTGACCGTTTTATGAAATTAGAGATAGGAAATTACATCAAAGTTCACGTGTTATTCCTTTTTAATCATTTTACTTTTATTTTTTTTTTCACTCGTAAATTTTTGTTTAACATTAATTTTTTTTTAATTAATTTTTGAATTTTGAATTTTATTTTTTTAAATTTCAACGCAGGTGCATTTTTTTAATTAAAAAAATATTTTTTTTTTAAATTAAATTTATTTTTATTTAAAAAGTTGTTTTGAAAAAAAGTTTTAATTTCATGTAATACGAGATAAATATTTCAGGTTTTAGAGTCTGCTTGTTTCAGTTTCAAGGTATTGTGGGTAATAAGTAGAATATTATTGAAAAAAAAAAATTTGAAATGAAAACTATTGTTGGTTTATATCAGTTTCTTAAACTTTTTATTTTTAATAATTACCACAGGTGCATACAAAAATTGTTATTACATTTATCAGATACTACCAAATTGTTTCCTGAGTCTTAAGATGAATATATTGATACCAAAAAGGGATTTGTTCCAGTTGACCTTGAATTTTATCTCTCTTTATCCCTCCCTCCCTAACATTGCTCTTGTTTCTACTAAACAACTGACTACCGCCACACATCATTTTTTTCTTTGCGAGAATTATTTGATTCAGTTTGATAAACTGGTATTACCTTTTTTGTTAATTAAAACGAGTAAAAACTATTTTCACACACCTGCTCACTACTACTACTGTTTGGTTCTGTTAACATGAACAACTGCCACATAAGCCATAAGATCAGACACCTTTCACCTGACAGGTGACCATGCAAGGTCTCACCTGCATACTTTATAACTCACAAATTCCTATTTATCACAATCTTTATACAATTCTTGTCTTGCTGTAGAAATATTTTGACAATTGTAAACAAGGGATTATTGATTTTTAAATGCGGAATGAATTTTAAATTATTTTTTTAGTTAAAGAAAAAAAAAATTTAAATTTTAAAATTTATGAACAGCAAAAAAATTAATAAATAAGTGCTTTTAATTTTGAACTGCGAGATATTCAAGGTTCTATTGAAACTCTCATCGTTCAACTCAAAGTAACAGATGTCCTCAGGTCACATTGATAAGAGTAAGTCCTTTTGAAAATGTTAATGAAAATTTAAGTCAACAATTTGGGTGATAAAAGTATAGAAAAGTTAAAAAAAAATAAAATATAAAAAAATTTCTGAAATATTGAAATTTTTTTTTAGGAAAATAAAAATAGAAAAAGTTTGATGTTTATTATTGTTTCTCGAGGTTATTCTGGAACCTTATTATTACTCCTGGAAGTTTTATGATCCAAACATGCCTCTGCCACTTGTCCGCTCCCATTGGGCTTTGATTAGAAGCCCTGTGACTTTTAATTATCCGGCTTACACGACCATCAGCTGGTCTAAACGAAGCTTTTCACCAAATGTTGCCGCTTTTTCTCATTTCTTTTCCCTCCCCTAAAGTGATTTGAACGAGCATTATGCGAGCCTCTGCAAGAAATATCATTGTATACTGATCTGTTTTTATTTGATGGTACGCAAAGGGGTGAGAAGACAGCCTTTACTTCCAAACATATTTGCTTGAAAACAAAAGAGGAAGGCAACATGTGCATAGGATGGTTTAGGGGGTGGAGTTATAGTCCCATCTACAATTTAAAAGTTGGAGGAACCTGCTTATTTCGATACTGTGTTGCCTGTAACCCTATAGCACTTTTAATATAGAAATCTCATATACATACATATCGTATATAGCATTAAAGGTTTCAACCCATTTGGTACCAAAATGAACGGGCAAGCTGGTCTCATAATGAATGGCTTTGTCTTGATTGAATACTCGAAACAGGATTGGGTGCGTGAGCATGTATTGTACTAACTTTAACTTTGATTTTTTGTTGTTAAGCAATTGAATGTTTAAAAAATTGCAATTTTTTTTTACAAAAAAGAATAATTCCAATTTTGTTTTGACATATTTGAACAACTATTTGTCCAAAACCCAGATTTTCTTAGGTTTCTGAGCATGTGTGTATCGCCACTTGTGAATTTCCCCATTAAAAACAGATTACAACGATAACAAAGATTGTACACAGTTGATTACTCGTTTGAAATCGAGGTTGGCAAACATTGGGATAAGTATGTATGTGAAAAAGTATTTTAAAATCTTATGTGAAAAAGCAACATATTTAATTTCTCAGTGCATTTGGGGATAACATTTGATTGTATAAATTAAATTTTCTTTGTTTGAGACTACCCTACTCACTAATTTCATGTTCAGATTGAATTTTAAAAAATATATAAACCTCATTACAATTTTAATATCAGAAGAATGTTTTTTTTTTTTTTAAATAGAAAATATCGATCCACGAATAATGAAATTTAAAAAAAAAATAAATCAAGAAAGAGAATTTTAAAAAATAAAGGAGAAAGAGTTTTAGAGCAGATGCTTGTTTACTACGAAGCATAATCAATAAACCAATACCAAGCGCGACACCATTTTGAAGATGAGAATAAGAACAAAGAGGTGTGTGCACAGAGACAATTTTTAAACGTGATAAAGTTGGTTGAAATTCAAATGAAATAAGCCGAATCGAAAGAAGCGGGTAATAAATTTTAAGCCTAACTTTAACTAACGGCTACGACTAAACACAATAGGAATTGAAAATTTGAATTCCAAGGTTAGTAAGTTCACACTGATTGATTTTTTGTTTAAAGAAAAAAATGTTTAAAATATGCCTTTAAAATCATAATAAAATTTTGTTGCTAAAATGAAGCGGGGAAAATGAAATAAATATTTTTATCTGGGATTTAAAATTGGTTCCTGTAGCGAGCGGCGGTCGCGGCTGTGTTTTGCGCTGGCAAATCTCACTCGGCAGTCTCGGGCCGCATGTGACGATGTCCCTTTTGAGCCAGACTGCCTCCATTTATCGTTCTAAATGTTCTGCAAAGGCCGTTAGATCGCCGCTAACGGGTCTCCTTCCACCCCGCTCGCTCGTAACTGTCGTCTTTGCCGCACGACTGTGAGTTGCGAGCTTCACGTCATCTCTCCCTCCCTCGTGCCCGAGCCAGCAGCAGCCATCTCGGCTTGCATTGCCAATGAGCTCTCGATTAGGCTTAAAGACGAAGACGCAAACAAACTCGCACACACATACATATGCTTAAAAAATGAGAATTTTAAAAAATGTTTAATAGCAGAAGAAATTGTAATACTGAATTTCAACATGACTCGATTTGGAAAGAGTTTAAAGAAAAAATAAAAAAAAAATCACAAAAAAATAAAAATTAAATAAAAGAAAATAAAAGTTAGAAAAAGAAAGAAATAAAACGAAATTTAGGAAAAATTATGAGAAGTATCAGAGTGGAAGAAATGTATTTTTTAAGGAGTTAAACGATTTTTTCCTCTCCCTCCATTTTTATGAATGTTTTTATCCTGAACGTTGAGCCGGTTTGATCGTAATATGGTGACACATAAAGGGCACTGGAACAACCACAAACGAGAATAGTTTGCACTGAAATGGAGAAACGCGGGGAAGGAAACGGTCGTCATTCAGGAAAACGCAAATAAAGTTGAAGCTGACTTGTGTTTAGCAGCAATTCTTTCTTTTTGGCGTTAAACACGGTGAACATAGGCAATAACTTCTTTGATGTTAAGCACACAAAACCCGAGACTCGTATACTCTCCCTTCTCAATGGTGAACTTTAAAAAAAAAGTTGAAAAGTCAACTTTTTTCTCTCTCTCTCTCATTTGCCAATGGGTTGGAGTGGAGGAAAAATGTTTGCGAGGTTCCACCAACTTTTGCCCGGTCGAGGGTAATGTCTCGTAGCGGGAGTCGTCTCAGATTGCTGTCGGCACACTCGCGCGATTGTGGTTTGCAGTCCTTGCGGACAGTGGGCTTTATGTGGACGTCGAGAGAATGATGAATCGACTCCAGCCACAAAACAAACAGCTCGGTCTTCTTAAGATAGTATAAGCGATGCCGCCGACATCCAAACTCGGGCTCCATCTATGCTTATCTCAAACCACCATCGATTTTTAAAATGGATAATTAAATTTTGTAGAAACTTATCACACTTTTTGAACAAATTAATAATATCCGAAATACAAAGAATTTTTTGTTCCAGGGTTACTCACACATTAGATGCGAAACCACAATAATAAAAGTAATTTCAGGCACTGACTAATTTTCGTAGAGTCCGGAACAAGGTTGTCCGATAACCGTCTGTTTCCGGCCCTTTGCAAACTGCTCTCTTTCCGCAGCTCGTGCGCTTCTTATCCGTCTAGGCGCAGCTCCGGTTATAACCAAGCAGCTTAGGCAGCAGTAAACTCCGGCTGTGTCTGAGTCTTCCTCTCGAAATGGTTTATGGCGTGGGGAATCATTTGTAAATAGCCTCTAAGGGGGAATGAGATTCTCTGCTGCTGTAAACGGGCAACGGCCGCGATTTTGTCCCACGGAGCCTTTTGATTGGGGACCGAACCGCGTGATTTATGGCCGGTCTCAGACACTCCCGTAAAGCGAACCAACGAGTCTCCCATCCTTTTTAAACGGCCCATCTGCGCTCTGGGCCTTTAGCTTGTGCCCTTAGACTCGAGAGGAAAAAGGCAACTTTTATTTTTTTATTTATGGTCATTGGTTGCAGAAGTCGACCTTGACTGACCACGGGAGCCGCGATGGTTAAGTGGCGAGTCTTTTGAATGGTCGTATTATCTTGAAAACGAGACATGCAAGGACATAATTTGAGCTCATGAATGGTTAATTATGGGTATAAAACGTGGTTAGCTCGAAGCGTTTATTTGAAAAATGTCGCCGTCGTCGTCGTGTGCGAGATGTCGAAAGAATATATTCGGAGACGTTTTAATTTCAATTAAACATTTTCTCAACTCATTTATTCCGCCTGCTTCATCATTTTGCTTTTAATGTGATTGATTTTGAATTTTAACGTTCGAATAAGTGGCAGCTTGCACCGATAAATTCTTTTTTCGTTTACATCAATTACGATTTTTCGAATGAATTTTCTAAGGTTTTGGGTGCAAAAGAGGAAATAGATAAAGCATAAGAGGATAAGGGGAGAGTGAGACAACATTTACCTTCAACCATTGCAAACAACTTTCTTAGCGGTTACATTAAACAAGATGGGCATTGGTTAAATGAGGGGAATTTTGTTGTGGTCTGCTGAACAAATAGATCGTTTCTTTTCTTTTTATTTTTATTTTCTTTTTATTTTCGCCAGTTAATTTCTATTTAAATTTGAAAAATAAAATTTTTTCTTTTAACATTCCGAGTCGAACATTTACTTAGAGTTTGAAGACTTTTCAGCCAAAGAGTGGAGTTAGGAACATCGACGGGCACACGAAGACTAATTAGTATTCAAAGTACACTGAAACGGGATTAATTTTATCTAGCGACGAGCACGCAACCTTCGCCGCGCGAACCGGCGCTCGCCCAGTTCTCTCGTCATTCCTCCCCTTTCCTAATCTGCATATGGGCAACGCTTGTCTTTCTCTTTCGGTATGGAACAGCAGTGCCTTTCCCCCGTTTGGTTCGGAAAGACGAATTGATGCACGCGCAAAGCTTTTGAAGCCCAGGTTTGAGTGTCGCGACTCATATACGAGGCAAGACATGTTTAATTCATTCTGGCCGAGCGTATCTATATATAAATACATATATACGCTACTGATTAAACCATGGCCTCACTTGAGCTTGCGCAGCGACACCTGCACTTGTCGGATCTGTCACGTGAAAAGCAAACTGTTTAGTCATTTTCTACTGCCAAATTTATTATATTACATAAGAAAATGTTATCTCGGATAAATAATAGTAAAAAGCTTCTACTTTTTATTTTTCAATCTGTAATTATAAGTGCGTACTAAAATTATTGTGAAATTGACAGATAGTGACTAGTGTGTCTTCAAGGTCGTTTTTCTCTTTTCGTTCAAATCGTCTTATGAGTTGGAAGAGGCTTATTCTTTATTACAGCGTGACGTGTCGTTTTGCTATATATTTATCCTCGATTTATATTTTCTAAACCAAAAAAAATAAATAATAATTTGTCTTGTAATTCTATCGTCGATCGAAGACTAATTGCGACTAGTTTCTATTGCGTTTTTCATGTTTAGTTCGGTTGGGTATATTTAATTTTTAGTAAATTGAGCCCTCCAATAAAAAAAAGGTTTTTTAAAAATAATTTGTAAGAAAGAATGTAGTTTTTAGAACTAATGAGTTAGAAAGAGAAATATGAGATTTTTTTCATTTTCTTATTTTTTATTTCCTTTATATTCTAATGACGCCTCGTGAGTTGAGATCATGAGAGGCAAGGTCCAGTGGTAATTCGAGAAAATTGTGGCTTAGGCGAGCGATTCATATTTTATCTTGTCATACGGGGCTCTGGTGGGCTGGTTTCGGAAGGGCTCCCAGATTGTTGGACATAATTACAGACCGAGACTAGCCTAGAGGACGATCATTAGCCCGCGAAGGGAAAACCGCCAAAAGAAACGAAAATTGCAAATGAATTGCTGGTTTCCAACATTAAACATATATACACTGTACATCTAGGCCTTGGCTAATTAGTTTGTCGCCGTTTGGCCTCCAAACACGTTGTTTACGAATAAATTTTAAATGCAACAAGTAGTTTTTATCTTTTATTTTTCATACTTAAATTTTGTTACTCTTTAAGAAGATGTGATAGGAAACTAAAGAATTGGATGACCGAATGTGGGTGAATAGAATTACAAAAAGTGATTGAGGCTGCATTCTGCAAAATAACTGGCAGTGAGTTGAACAGATAAGGCCTGCATTTCGGATTGCTACAGAAAAGAGGGATGGAGGTGGTGACTTAGCGCACGCGCAGTAACTGCCTCATCTCTATCTGGATGAGAATCAGAGGCTCGTGGCGATGGAGTGAAGGCTGGAATCCGTATTGGTTCAATAGCCCACTCGCTATCGAAAGAGTCTTCATCAAAATGAACATGCAACTATCCTCTGTTCAACATAGTCGAATCCCAGCTGCTCTAGCAAACCAAAGGAATAAAAAAAATATTAAAAAAAAAACTGAGGGAGGATAAAAAAGAAAGATGGAACGGAAAAAGAAGGAATGGAAAAATAGTAGCAAAGGCGCAGCCAGGCAAAAAATAATAGAATTTTCTTTCTTTTTTTTAATTTCCTTTAGCTACCACGCCATTTCTCTCTACCATCCCATCTTTTTGCTGTCGGAAAATAAAAACGGTTGAAAGAACGCAGCTGATGCAGACTAAGAAGAACGAAATGTTGGTGTCATTGCTGGTCTGAAATCTCGCCGTGATTCACGCTACGAGATTGAGGCGAGACGCAACAATTTATAATGGAGCCGCCAAGAGGGTTTTATGGTATAAACCCATTGCCTTGTATACTTAAGCATTTAGTTTGTCACGATATTGGTTGAAACCTTTACTGGAGGAATTATTTCTATTGTTTAAGCAGCTTTAAAAGAGCATGAGTGAATTCATTATGCGCATTATGTGGTCAAGTGCATGGGTGTAAGTGGTGCTTAGTTGGTTTAATAACGCTTAATAAACACATTAATCTGGTCTTCACTTAATATTTGACCTGTCTAATGTGGGTGAATTGAGTCCAATCTGAAACGAATTTCGATGAATGTTCAATGCGGGAGAACTCAATCACTGGTTTGGACAAATTAAGTATTGAGGTTGGGAAAAATTAAAAAATAAAAAATTACTTTTTAGGGTCAGTTGGGAAACCTTTTTATGGCTTTAAGTTCGTCCTCTTATAATTTAAATGGGAGGCGAAGGTGTGTAAGGAGCTTGAAATAACTAGTTGTGCCTTGCTCTTTGCTAGGTGCAAAGGGTCAACTTTGTACGCCTCACACCTCATTCAGGGTCGGTTAGGTGAGTTGCGTGAGTCTTAATTTATGATGGAATTGAGGTTTGGCAACGAGTATGAAAGATGTAATGGAAATAAGTTAATAAATATTAAGAGGCATTTTTTTTTAACTTTTTCTTTTTTAAAGTAATTTTTGGGGAGATTTAAAAATCTGCTTTTTTCTTTTTGCATGACGTTTCTTATTAAGTTTATTAATTTCATATTTGTATTACTCGTTTTAGAATGATTGATAATAAATCCAAGTTGAGATTTTATGCGAAAATTAGGTTCAGATTTATAAGGTGGTTGTAGAGAATCGGTGTTGGCAGTAGGTAAAAACCAACTGATTTATTGGTTGCCTAAGCTGGGGCTATTTTTCTCTTCGCTCTGAGAAATGCCCGAATGTGTAGAGTCTCTTCCAATAATTGTTGCTGATCGAAGCCAAGATTAGAACCCGAGGGGAATTATGAGGTCCGCGGGACCCCGGATACGAACAGGTGTTGGTGACGGTCATAAATTTGCATTTTTCAAGGCGGGAATACAAAATATACTCCCTTTATTTTCCCACACCAAAAAATGTGAAAGGTATAATTTTTATTATTACATTTTTTCTTTCTTGAAAAAATGTTTCTTAATGCGAATTATTCCACGCCATCACACGAATGAAAAGGGAGGTGGTCGAGACGCGCATGAACGATGTTTTTCCCGCCAATTTCTCGTGGATGGCGGTGATTATAGACGAGGTGTTGCAGATATAATAAATTGGTTAATTATGTATGCATTGCATTTTTAGTCAGTTATGTTGATTGAGTATCACTTTTTTTTTTAAATTTATTTTTTGTTTATATTTCACGATAAGAATTTAAAATAAATAATAATAATAATTTTTTTTTCTAAATTGTGTCTATTCATATTTAAAAAAAAAGTTTTTATTTTATTTTGTCTATTTTGAACCGAGATTAAATTGGTTGGGGAAAAATAAAACAATAAAAAAAAATCTACTGAGTTTGTTATTGTTCCTCTTTTCTATTTTCAAGAATTCAATCATCATTTTGGATGGAATATTTTTATTTTTTCTCACACTTCACACATTCAAACACATCCTATGAATCATGTTGTAAATATTCCGGAAACTGAGGACAAGCGTACGTGTAATTTTATGACCAACATTTCCCGTGGGTCTGTTATGAAAAGAATTAAAAGGAGATAAAAAGAGCTTTTGAAATTTAGCTCAACTTAAATCTTTTCAACAGGATGGTAGTAAATCGCTTTTGCAGCTAGATTTATCTACTTTTGAAAATAATTTTATAACCGAAAAAATATTTTTAGTAAAATTTAATTTTGTGAAAAGTTTACACTTTTTCATCCATTTTGCCACATGCTTGTATGATTGGCAATTAAGGTTGAACTCCTAAAGGGGGTAGTTGTATAAGGTGGATTGCGGCTGGGTTTTAATTATACTAGGCCTCGATCGAATTACAGCATTAAGTGCTTTTATGCTAATGTACGATTCGAACTCTTCCTCAAGTGCAGCCTCAGCTATTAAGTTGCACATTGAAGAAAAGAAATAGTGGAGAAAACGCAGGCACAGTTGATGGCTACGAAAGGGCCGACGAGTGCCTGTGGGGGTGTTTTATGAGCCAAATTAGCAAATCGAGCCCATAGCTGGGTACCCCCTGTCGTAGAGCTATTGACTGGCCCTATCGCCAATGTTGCGCCTGCCAACTGCCCCCCAGGTGCCGCTTTACAAGCGGGAGGTGAAGAAAAGATCGAAGATTTTTATGCGCCCAGCCAATGCGTCCGTTAACATAGCGACGAGTCTCCATATTTGCTCGCACCGTTTCTTGTCTTTTCCATTCTTCATTTTCTCATTCAACCCCCTCATTCCCTCGCTTTTGATATGCCCTATCAAAAAGCCCAAGCGTAAATTATTGACGACTACACGATTTTTTTATGCGAGAAAGAATGGCGTTCTCTTGGCTTTTTTTATGGCGAATTCATGCAAAGTACAATATTTTATCAATCATATAGAATAGAAAAGAGGACGCTGGTTTCTTAGTGATAATGGTTTCACTTCTTTCGCACTTGCCAATCCGCAATCTGTAAATTATAATTGAAAAACTTTGAACATATGATAATGTAATGCCGGGATCAGCTGGATAAGGAATCCATTTTTCCCGCTAAATTTCTGCAAACTCAGCGATTTCTAAGTTTTTCCTTTTTTTTATGTCGGTTGGTTCTATCAAGCTTACAACTTGGCAACAATCTTAGTTAGAGCGAGAAAAAGAGTTAAAAAGTGATTAAGCAGACTCAGTAGGAGTCAGTTGATGTTGGGTCTTTATTTGTGAGCGCTGTCGTCCGTTAAATGAAGAAGAGTCCATGCATTAAGGAAATTGAATTTTTGGCGCAATTTCATGTCACGAGGTCCCTCTTTACATCATTACCCTTCTCTTCCGTTTTTTATAAAATGTTTCTCAACAAACTTTTTTTATAAACTGTAAATTTATTTTTTCTTATTTCTTTAAAAAAAAAATTTTTTTTTTTTCTGGGAATTTTATATGCTTAAAATGAAATTCTCATAAAAGGTTAATAATTACTGTTAAAATTCTGAATCTGGATTTTTATCCCGTTTATAAATAAACTCCCTCGGTCCTTTGTTCCATTAAGTCAGCTTCCAGAAAGAGAGAGAAAGGGAAAGAGAGGCGGGATTTACTCGAGTAAAATGATTGACACGTGGAACAGCCCTGGCGACCGAGCTCATGACGGATAGGCCAAATAATAAAGAGACTCTTTCCAATGAATGAATACAGAATCAAACAAAAAAATACAACGAGATGTTATTCGGCGAATAAAAATCTTTTGTGTAGTAATTTTTTCATTCAGGCAATAAAAAAAAAATTGTAAATAACTTTTTTATTTGATTTCGATAAGAAAAGAAATGTGGTCCGATTGTGCTTTGAAGGATGCACAGTCATAGTTATTTGAATGAAATTATATCGATATTTCCTTATTGTATATATTTTTCAACACAAGTCATTTTTCGCTGTCATTGTTATTTACGTGTTTGCGAAGGTGTTTGCATTGTATTCTTAATCATTTCGTAAGGAAGAATTTTCTATTATTTTTTTTCGAATTATTTCTTTTGTAATTGGTGAAATGTTATAAGAACGATTTGCACCTGCATCAGATTGCCGATATTTGGGGAATGATTAATTTCGAAGAATGTTTTGCAAATTTAAAGTGATTAAGATCGGTGTTAGATATGTGCGACTGAATTTAACAAAAAGAAAGTCCCCCTTTTTCCAATCCCTTTGCTCAATCCCCTTTCTCCATGCCAAATGGTTTCCTTTCGCGAGATGGAAAACTGCCTGTACTTTCCTGTCTTCGTCGAGACTTTCTTTTCGAGGGTTGTCCTTCCATTCGTTTGATGACGTTGAGAGAGGATGATCGGCGTTCCGGTGGAAGAGGCTGACTCGCGTCCCGCAGAGTCACTAAACGTTCGCGTCATTAATTTCGTCCCGCAAAAGGAAAAGCGCCTGTAGGTTCCGCGAAACGGCGCCAACTTGCAGGAGACATTCATCACCTGAATTTTTTTTTTCTTATTTTTTTGATTTACACATTATTTTCCGCCCCGATATTACTCACATTTAAAGTTCAGCTCAGTTTACTTTCGAGAAAAAAAAATATTAAAATAAAAATATTTAAATCTGAATTATTTATTTTTTAAAATTTTATTTTCAAAGTTACTTCGTTAATAAATAAGATTTACGATACAGATCGGTAACCTTTTTCGGCGCTCTCTTCAATGGAATGTTGCCGTTGATTCTGCAGCTGTTCCTTTTTACTCTTTTTTTTAATAAAAATGTCTTCTTTTTATTTTTTTCAAATTTTTCGCTTGTATGTTAAGGCAGAAGCCTTGTATTCATAAATTAATTTCCAACACAAGACAGTGCTGGGATATTGGATACTGCTGATCCCCCGACAGGTGCGATGATTAATTGTTTCAATGTTGAATATTGCATGACTCCGAAATGTGCGAGCTCGCTTCGGTAATTAAACTTGTTATTAGTAATGAGGAATGTTATATTTTCTCTCTTTTTCCTTCAACTTCTCAATTTGAAACCAATTACTAAACTTAAGCTGTTCAGGTATGGACTAAATTCGAGCAAGTCGAGTAGATTAATTTTTTAATTTAAGCAAAAATTCTTGCATGGCTTTTTGCCTTTATTAATGATCTTATACCCGTTCCAACAAATTTTATGTATGTTAGGAATTTAGCCAAAATTAAAGGCCTAGAATAAGAAAAGCATTACTATTATTATCAGCTGACCACGGCGAGTAAACTAACAGCTTGGAAGTTTATATTGTGGCCATAGTTTCGTTTACTTATGGGTTTGATGATAGTTTACTTTGGCGATTACGAGGCAATCTTGTGTACCTTTGGCTCTTCTTAGTGGTTGTAATTCCCTGAGAAAAGAAAACGCCTTCTAAACATATTGCAGGTCACAGTACCATAGAGGGAATTTAATATTGCGTCATTTATTATATAAATATTCATAAGCAATATCTTATTTATCATTAATTGCTGTTAAAGTTAAATTCTGAATTTAAATTCGTGAATAAAGAACGTACCGGTTCTAGTACTTGTTGTATAAAATGCGATAATTTGCATCCAAATTATAATCTTTATCTGAAACTAATTTATTTGCAGTTTGAATATATAATTTAGCCACAGGATGTTAAACCATTTTGCTATCTAATTATTGGGCTTTTGAATTGCATTTGAATTGGCATAATTTTTTAAAGTACGTGTTAATATAGTTTTCATTATTTTTTTTACCAATGGTAACGCATAAGAAAAAACAATCAGCCATTACATCAGTTGCTATCAGCTATAATCACACGATTATTTTTAAAATGTTATTTTATGAAGTTTGACCTTATAACATAGACTATCAATTTTTGTTTCAAGATTTACCACCGAGATATGTTTCTTTACACATTAAAATTTTATTTTGCAAAACTTCGCACTTCGAGGTTCGACGTGTTGTTTGCTCTCGGGTTTGATGTAAAAAGGTGAGAGAGGTAATGAGTGCTGGCCTTTTCTGCAATATCAGAATTGTGTTTGTTACAGTTTCTTTCATCAGCTGTTGGTCGCCCGATAAAGAGGCCTTTGCTTAATGGGTGGAGTGTTCTTTTGCCTCTGTTCAAATATATGTGTCCGTCTTATCGTTGTTTTGACATTACCCAGACTCAACCAAACCATAAATTGCTCGAAAGTCTATTATTTCATGAATGTTATTTGTAAAATATATTTAAAATGTAAATTGCTTGTTTTTTGAGTAATAATTAAGTATAATTTTTCTTTTTTTTTTTAATTGCAGATGATCGATTTTTTTTTAATTTTCCGAAGAGAAGAGCGTTTTAAAAGGTCAGTGAGCACAATATTGATAAGATTTTTTTTCCTAGAATTTTATTTTTCTGAAAACATTTTCTCCACCTATCTCAAACTGATAGGCGGATCTTTTAAATGTCAGATTTCGTATAATATTGGTTTTGATTATCATGGCTTCTAATCAAAGCGCAGAGTGACTTTGCAGTTTAAACTCATCCGCTATAAATGTATGTTATGAAATGAATTTGCTTTTGTTTTTGAAGTGTGATAGATTGATGTCAGTTGAACTTTATTACTCCCATACCTTGCTTCGAATGGTTGAAGGTGATGAAAAGAATCTCAGTGGCGAGACCATACTCTTTTCTCTTTCTTCGTCATTAAAAAAAAATTGAAATCAATATTTTTCTCCAAGTCACTTTTCTACACTTTGGTAGTCAAACGCTATAACGCCACTTTTGCAAATTTACCACATTATTTAAAATTTTTTTTTTACGTAAAAAAAATTTATTACATTATAACGACATCAGAAAAAATCTTTAAAAAACTGCTCTTAAAGAAATTCAGACATTCTTATTTTTGGTATGGAGTTTACCGTGTCTAAGGGACACTTGTAAGCAGTAATAATGTTAACATTCATGACTGATTAAAAAGTTTGTATAAAAACAAACTGTAACTTAGAATCAAATACTAAAGTTTATTTAAGAATTAAAGTTGATAAAATTCGAGATTTTATTTTCCATTTGTTTAAATAAAACTAAAAAGAAGAAAGTTAAGTTTTTATTTCTTTATCACTTAGAAAAAGTGTTTTATTTTGTTTGTTAAAGTCTCTCAAGTGATAATCCGGGTTAAGTTGTTAAACAGCGTTTGGCAATCGTCGGTAAACGGTCTTACACTTTACTACTTCACTCTGCAGACTGCTCCGTTCTCAGGAGGCCTTTGCTTTGATTTTTATAGCCTTTTAACAAAATGCAGGCAGTGCTGCTCACATACTGTTTTAATTTGCCTTTTTCACTGGTGTGGAGGTAATGGTGGGAGGCTTACAATCCCTCGATGTTTGGTTTCTGTTGCAGATGAATCTGCAATTAGTAAAAGCACTATCAAACACCATCATCCCACCACCTCTTCCGCTTCTTTTCCCGCATCCACCACACACTTTCTTAGTGAGAAAAAATAGAAAGAGAAAAAAGGGTAGAAGCAAATTTTCATTAACGCTTTATTAGCTCTTTCGCTTGAGTGCCAAGGATGCGCTCTTGGGCTGTTGCTTTACACCAATCCTATGAGTTTACTATGAAAAGTTTTGCTGAAAGAGGGGTAGGAGAGAGAGAGAAAGTCTTTCGGCAGCTCACGATCACGACAACAGAAAATTAATTAGAAATTTTAATTAAATATTTTTATATCATCCAAAAAGAAAGGGGAAAAAAGAAAATGTGTGGAATGGTGTGTGTTGAGAAGAAATCGGCCTCTGATATCGGATTGAGAAAAAGCAATTAAAAAGAGAAAAACTTTTCATACAGTTGGGATTTTATTCTTAAGGAGAGATTTCTTCTATCGCTCGAGATTGAGAATAGTTTTCTTTTAGTTTATGAGCGAGGGAAAAAAAGGAAGCAAAGAATAAGAATGAGAACAAATTTTCAGATCCGAAGAAAATAAAAAAATATAAGGTTTTATTCGTTCGCCTTTTCTTCTTTTTTTCTTTTCTTTTTTTTTTTTTTTTTACATATTCAAGTTTTTGATGACTTTCTTGTAGTATAGAAAAAGAGAAAAAATTCCATACGCACAAGACTGGATGAAAAGTTGTCCTGATGTACAATAAAAATAATAATCTCTTATATTTTTGGCAAAAGCAATTTGTAAAATTTTTGTCGAGCAGATTTGGAATTTATTTTTCGAGACTAAATTACTATCACTTTAACATGGTAGTTGGTGTAACCACAAATCAAAACGAGCTTAGAAGTAATAAAACCGAGATTGAAAGTTGTTGCTGTGAAGCTTCAACGTATGCATTTTAAAATTATACAACAAACGGACGGTTTATTCAGCCATTATATGTAACATAATCCTAACTATTCTTCATGTCGTTGTACACACAATTTTGTTCGTGAAGTTTGTTTGCAGCGCTTATTGTATATCGCCTTGTAGTGGAATTAGTTTAAATTTGTAATTACTGTATGTCACCGGCGGATGAATGGTCTCTTTATGCAAATTTGTTCCTTGATTAAATTATTGAATAACCCTCACTTTCATATGAAGCAAAGCATTTTTGAAAAAAGAAATGAAAAAAAATCTCTTTCAGCTGCGGCTTATTTATTATTAAAATTCTAATTTCGAGTCATTTGAAGATGGACTCATTTAGTCACGGTCATACTCACACTTATTGAAATAGGAACCGTAGAAGAAGTGTGATAAATGGTTCCAAAAAGAAAGGCGGAATGCCTGATGTGAAGATTGGTAGTGGACTCATGAGAATCTTGACGATAGGGGGAAATGAAAGAGAAGACGAGAAAAGAAAGAGAAAAGAGTAATTTAGGTTTTCTTCGGCCCCGCACCACAGCTGTTTCTCTTTGGAAGCATTAATGGTTTTCGTAAGACGTGATTAAAATTTTACTAATGACGTAATTTACATTTCTTGGTGAATATCCGTCGACTAATACACGCATTGCATAAACTATTTACGAATGTATTCGGGTTCATTTTTTTTTAGAGAAAAATATAAGTATAATGTATAATTTATTCAATTGAAAATTAATACAGAATCACAAGAAGAATTTTAAATGAAAAATAAAAAAATTTTATTTAATATTTTCCTCTCAAAAGTGTAGCACGTACAATACATTAATTTTTTTAATATTACTTTTTTTTACCAAAACGGGAATCTACAAATAATTGACGATTTGATGGAGTTAGTTGTAGAAACTTTACAATTTTCTCTTTGCAATATTTGTATTCGTTTTATGTATTAAAATGCCAACAGCTGTGACTTTACTTTCTGCATATCCGTTGCTATTCTCTCTCGTAAGTTAAAAAATAAATAAAGAAAAAAAAAATTAAGGGGGTTGTTTTACACTGCAACATGACTGATGTTGAAATTCTAACTTGTAGGCACATAGTTAAGATTAGTTCATGAGTGGACGGGCGCTTGTATAATTAGAAAGTTGGTGGCCTGGACTCGGGTCCAGCCTCGCTCCATTCATCATCATTAGGCAAACCTTACACGACTTGGACAACATTTTTTTCTAAAATATTTTTATTTTTCTTGAGCACCGAACACAGACGAAAGTAATAACGTAGTTTGGAAATTTCAGCAAATTTTTTTTATTATGAAGAAGAAATAATTTTGTGTAGGAAATAATATTGTGCAAGCGATGCCTGGCCCCATATACGGGAATTACATTCACTGGCGCACGATAGAGATGAGATTAAAAAATCCTTTATATATGGTGCGGCTCCATAAATCAATGTATTCAAGCCAAACTTGAGAGCAAATTCCCAATTCCTATTTAAATCGATGGAGGAAAAAAGTTTTTAAAAGGTAATATATGTTAAGATTTGAAAAAAATGTCAAGATATATTGCCGAATCGAGCTTTTTTAATTGATAACCGAGGAAAGTAATTTGATTGATCGCAATAAATTATCTCAATTTGAAAAAAAAAAAATATGACTGCAGCTTAAAAAAATATAAAAGTAATTTTCCGAAATGTAAGATATGTTTTATAGGTAAGAAATTTTTGTTAGATTAAAGATAAGAAAACTTCTCAGTTAACTCCGGGATTCTGCCTCTGGCTCTTTTACTCAGTAGAGGTGGGTTCGAGCGAGGTGATGGATGGGTTCTGCCTGATTGTGAAGATCTCAGCACTTTACTCGAATTTTTATTTTTTTTTATTTGCTCAGAATTTTTGTATTTTGTAATACTCATGTCATGGATTAAGGAATTAATTGAAACAGTCGTTTTATTAAAGTATTTTGCTTATCCCAAATTTTATAAGACAATCTGCAAAGTATTGAAGATTCAAGTTTTCCATTAACTGAGTTAATGGCGAAATTTGATCACATGGTAGTTTCTTTAAATCTCTTTCTTTTTGTTGGTAGATTCTTTGAAAGCACTTGAGAAATGGAATACATTTTATTTTACTTTACTTTTTAGGTATTGGTTTCGAAATAAAGTATATTTTTTTAGCTAAATAATAGGAAAAATAATATAAATGGTTTAGAATATTTCCAAATTGTTTACTATCTTTAGCTCAACCTATTATAGGAAACAAGGACTTTCTGATTCGCCAATCGACTTTACATCATTTATCTCAGCTGTGTATTGACTGTCTAAAACAGGCACAGTTGCCATCCCGCCCTACTCTTTTTGCCCAAACCTCTTTCAGCATTGTGAGAATGTGCTTGTATTATCCTCCTCTACTTTGCTTTTCTCTCCCCTTCATTCTGTGTCCTTTCTTAATGACAAATTCGATAGAATCTATGGTCCTAAAAAAGGGCTTCACCGAAATGAATTAAATATGATGACGGTTCTTTCCCAGTTTGCATCATCCATTTGGCTCGAGGATTTTTAACCGGAAAGATTTCTTGGAAATGCAATTGTCCGCAGTAGCTGTGAAACGGCGAAACCAGTTTGAGATACAATTCTCTTCTCATGTCAGTCTCGGGCACGCTAGGGATTAGAAAAATTGCTTTTTATCACGTGATGACACTCATTAGTTTGTATTTTTTCTCTTTTTTCTCTTTAATTTGTTGGCCACAAAAGATACAGTAAATAGCCTTTCACTCGCTTTTGCATTAGCTACATTTGTATTGATAGAAAAAATATTTCAATTTATTTACTAAAAGGAACTGAAGAAACAAATTGAGTTTTTTATTGTCAATTGTAAGATTTTTTTCGTACACATGTAAAATTCTTTTCGCAATAATTAATGAAATTCTTTTAGTGTTTTAGCGTTGATGAATTGGGTGGAAAAGAAGACATTTAAAAGAATTATTTAAATGCTTCAAACAACTTGGAATTCGTAAATAGAAATCTGGAATTAAATAAAACTTTTGGGTGGCGGGGGGGCGGGGGGGGGGGGGATATATATATTTCAAAAAAAATTGCTATGAACGCATTGCTTAGCAATTGTGCATTGAGCTTGGCAGTGAAGTCAGCCACAATTGACCCCTGTTGATGCTTACGTTAGCTGTGCACCGATCGCTAAGTGCTTCGAGTCTCTCAAGAATCATTTTAAATGAATTCCGCTATTTCCGTTTCTTAAAAGCTTCTCATCAAGCATTCCTTAATTCTTTTTGATGCACTCGAATATGACGCAAACACGTTACTTCGAAAAATAAAAATAAATGAAATTTATCACTCGAAAAGCATTTGGAAATAAAACGAAACAAAACATTTTTTTCTTTAAAAAAAAAAATTAAGTTTTGAGATGTTAAAAAAAGAAATACATTACACTAGTTTTAGCTATTTTTTTTTTTAATATTATCCTCACTCAGTTTTTATTCTATGGTATTTTGTATTTTTTATTTTCAACTTCTCTCGTATACTGAGACGCACTTCGTAATAAATGCTGGTGTGCACATGCAAATTTTTTCTATCGCTCTTTCTTTTCTCATTCTAACTTTTCCTGATGCAACGTAAATCTTCCTTCGAATTGTAAATTGTGTTGAGTGCGGGGGCGTTCGCTTTCTTCTGCTTTCTTCTCTCGTGGCAACATCTTAACTTTTTTTTCTATCTTTTTTTGGGGTCTCTTCTTTTTTTAGGTTTATAATGTGTTTGGCGTCGTCTTCTTGCGGTTGCTCTGTACCTTTCTTCCTCGATGCATTTGCATACTTTCGCTTCTCTTTGCCATCGATTGGGGGCGCATTGCTCCGCTTGTGATAAGCGCCCGGAACAGAAGCCGAGAGAGAAAGAGAGGAAAAGCGGGTCCGTTTTTCTTTATCGTCTTCTTATCAGCCTGCGTTGCCTTCTCCTTGAGCAAGCGTCTCCTTAGCCACGGACGCCCTCCTTCTCCACAAATATGAAATCGATAGCGGAGTGCACGGAACGAAGCTTGGAAGAAGATGAAGAAGAAGAAGATGGCAGCGGTATAGAAGGCATAGGACTTGGCGATGAGGGGGCGTTGAGCGAGCGCATCTAATGAGACGTACCCCCGCATGCATGCACGCATATCGCGTGCTTTCAGCTCTGCTGCCTCTATTCTTTTTGCCATTGTGAGTCTGCTTGTTTGGCAAGACGACCAAGTTTGCTGATGGAAGTAGGAGGAGGCGCTTTCTTCACACGCGGGAGACTTTGGCCGAGGAAATTGAAGGAGGACCCGCCTCGATTGGCGTCGAGGAATCGGAGGATCTCCAGCCGGATGCGCCTCGAGTCTTCCCTCCCAGAGAGATGCAATTTTCTTCTCCGCACGCTACACGTTACGTTCAACCCCTGGCAAATCACGTTACCCCTCTATTTTAACGCGCATTCACTCAAACGTTTGATTCTCTAAAACCTATCTATTTCTCTTAGAAAAAAGATTTAACGGTTTACTTGTCAATTGTGACGGAAAAAATAAATAAGAAAAATTGGAATAAAATTGAGGAAATTATGCAATCATTGTGTTGTCGATGGATTCAATTATTTCAATTGTTCACAAAGGATAGTATCTGTAAAGATGAGGCGAAAGCCTGTCACGAAGTTAGTGATAAATTAACATTGTAAATCTGTAATGATTCAGTGCACAAGTCACTGCCTGCTGTGATATTAATCTGCTAATTGACATGCATTTGCTAAGTGACCAGCTGTACTCCAGTTATTATATTATACATTTATAAAAATCTAGACTGACATCTATTTTTTATTGTTATAAATTTTTCAGTAAAATTTTTTTAATATTTTTTTATTCTAAAGACCTTGAATGATTTAAAAAGGTTCCATGACAAGTCATGATGGATGTTAATCACAGGTGTTTGTGTGTAATCCAAGTTTGTAAAAAGCCAAAATTAGAAATGTGCGTGTATTTACACACATTCGTTTACTTTCCATTTAATTTATTTAATATTTTAGACTTTGCATGTTGTTAATGATTGCGGTAGAAGTATAATAATTAAATACATTTTTTTTTAATTGTAAAAAAAATTTGGTAAAAGTTTTGATAAAAAATTAAAATTATAAACAAATTGAAAATAATTTTTCTAACAAAAATTTCATTTGCGCCATTTAAATCTTAAAAATATATCTTCTAATAATATACCAATATCAAAGGATTTAAGTCATAAATTTATTCCTTTCTTTGGTTTTAAAATAGTGTTATATGAGAGTCATAAACAAAAATTAATTAGGATATCTACGTGAGTGTTTGACCGTTTTTGAGATAACGAATCCAATTAATCCCAAAGGGAAAAGTGAAGTGAGCGAGATGCCAGTGGCGAATGAATAAGACATCAACGAGAGAATATCACAGCTAAAAGCTCTTTCTTTGGTGGAAGGATGTCACGTTCAAGCGATTAGTCATTGACGAATTCTTATTGGCAAACGTGGTGTTGTAGTGCCCAAGTGGGGAATGGAATTAGTTGAGAGGAGAAGGAGGACACGTCGTCCAACACTATGGGGGATAAAGATGCAGATGGAGAGCGACTGCAATCACGTGACGATTTCTAAATGAAGGTTGGGGGAATTGTTAATTTCTTTTTATTTGAATAAAATTGAGGATGACTGATGGTTCAAGTCTTTTCTTTTTTTAATTTTTTGGTAAATGAGTTTTCATTTTCATTAGAAAAAAAATTTGATATGGGTTGTCAAAAGTGTGTTGATGCAACAAGAAGTATAGAGTGCTCAAATAAGCTATTAAAAAGGAGAAATGTTTTTTATATTTATTTTTATTTTTATTTTCCTTTTTTAAAATTTTCGATTGTAATGAGGAACTGTCAGAAAGGCACAATATGACCTTTTTTGCGTTGAAGATAAATTTTTCTATTTTTTTTTTCGCATCAGAATGCGATAGGCACAGTTGGGCGGAGCCAATATCAAAAGTTGATATAGATTTTGTGCTCTATAGACGACATTTGAGTTTAGATGCAGCTTCCAAGCTTTTCGCGTTTTCTATGTAGCTGCTGCCTGTCATTAATCATATGAGTCTGCCATTAAAGGAACGTATTATTTGAGACCGAAGGGAATTGTGAGCACCAGATCCAATGTCGAAGCAAGCAGGATAAAATGCAAAATAGGGAAAAAAAGAGGAGGACAATTGCAGATGAACTTTATAGTATAGAAGGGGGAAGTGAAATGTCCTTGTTATCTCTCTTCTCGTATATTTTTATTCATTTTCATATATTCATGTACACATATCAGCATTTATACTCATAAATAACATTTCACAATATTAAATTCCTCTCGTCCCGTAGTCCAATGAAATAAGAGATAATATTCTCATATAAAACGAGTAAAGACGAGAGAGAGAAAGAAAAAATTGGACATGACACGGAGTAAAAAAATTTATTACAACTTTACATCTTTATCGAAATGTGACGTTAACCATTTGTCCGACAATTTTGATAAGTGTTAAAAGGGAAGAAAAAAATTATGGTTGCTAAAGTAGGCCGAGGAGTGATAAACAACGTGGTGTTTCATGCAAGGGTTTTGTTTGTGGGTGGGAATTTACAAACACCGCGAATCGTTTTTCTCTGTCTTGTCGCTGTGTGCGAAATATTGTTATCTCTTCTTGCCGCCTCGTCCGCCATCCATTTCATTTCGGACTAGGAGCCTGTCACGTATGACAATTTTCTCCGCCTTCACCAACAAGCGTTATCTCGCGCCAAAAATTAAAGTATCCAACTGGGGTGGAAACTCTTGGCCGTCTTTCAGATAAGAAAACGGATCGTTCGCGCCCAATCAGCAAAAGAAAAAAAGGCCACATCACGTGATGAGTGAGGAAGAAGCAGATAAAAAATGAGTTGTAGAAGTAAGCGAAAAAAAAATTAAATTACATTTGTGACGTGTGTACAAAACGTGTGTGGGCTACCGAATGCCGGGTGTTAGAGTAAACAAGAAATTATTCTCGTCTGTGTGTGAGTGTTTACGTGAGGAGAAAAACGGAGAGAAGATTGTAAAATCTTTTCTTGGTTCACATGCTTATTTTTTTTTTGATGGGCTTCAATGGATAGTTTCGTTTCTATATGCGAAACACGCATATTTTATGCATGAGTTTTGCACGCACTGCACACATCAAATGGCAGAGGAGAAGAACGAGTGGAGAATAACAGAACTATAGAAAAGAATAAAAACTGGAAAAAAAATAAAGAGTTTAGTTGAAAGAAAAATTTTTATTCTATACTTAATCTCATCTGTTTTCTGCCATAATTAATCATTTTAAGCAGTTAATTGTTATTACGAGGAAAGGTAGAAATTGTTTGTTGTATTATATGGGGATTACGATTTATGAGCTTTTAAATATACACCTGCATGTTAACGAATAACAAGATACAAGGATAAATAAATTAATTTTTAAAAAAATATTTTAAATAAGGATAAATATTTTTGGTTAGTGACATTAATTCGTTTTTTTTTTGCCGTTTAATATGGTATGGTAGTACATATTTGATTAGTTGCAGTGAAAAACGGTGGCAGTGATGATCGGGAGTAGGAAAGAACACCATATATAAATTCTATTATGCCAGGCCGCGGAGGAAATTGTCTTCGTTCAGACTTGCTTTTTTAATGCGCGCATTAAATAATCAAATAACGTCCCGCTACTGAAAAATAAAAAACTCTAAACAAGCGTAGAAACAAATCCCAAAGTCCCCAAATAGATTGAAGTTATCAAAGCATCTGAAGAGTCATAATTCCATTACGCATGCGTGTACTTAGCTTACAGCATCCTTGCTTTGTTTAAAAGATGCATTATCATTAGAGCGACATTCTCGCCATCTTTATTTTTTATTTTTTTTACCCAACTTTAATCTACATAATACGATTTCATAAGGTGAAAAAACAAAACTCTGTGGTCATTAAGTATAAAACAGTCGCAAATAAAAGCTACAAAGAGAAATATTTTTCTCAACAAGAATAAGTTTTTATTTTTTTTTTTTTGACTTTTTATTCTTTCCAGTTGGAATGAGAAGATTTGGAGGTGGATTCAGATGAGAGAGTTGTTCATTGCGCGCGCCACTACACATTTATCGAGCTGAGCTCTTTTCTTCGGGCTGAAGTTCAGTGAAAAACAGGAAGTGTGTCCAGTACCCGAGTTGGCGGTGTCTCGGTGAGCTGCGTTCAGAAGCGTAACGTAAAGCTCCCTTTTCTTGATGTGGATCGTATGTGAGAAGCGAATGCAGGCCATTGATCGAATTTCCGTTCTCTTTCTCGGTTGCTTGGGGAAAAGGAAAAGAGACAGAAAAAAAATGTTAGAAGTGGAAAAAGAAAAAGGAAAAAAATAGAAAAAAGGAAAGGCGAAGTTTGCGCGAACTCCAAGCTGCCATACGCACATCCTTGGACCAAGAAAGAAAGCAACGCATTGATTGGCGCAGAAGCAATTTTCTTAAAGGGTCCCTCTCTCGCTTTTTCTTTCTCCCACTTTCTCTTTCTCTCTCACTCTCTCAAATCTTCTAAGTATACTTTCATGTGCACTTAGTGACGGTGAGGGAAGCGCCGAGCGGATTCTTCGCTTGCATTGCCTCTCAACCAACAAGCACTCTCGCTCCGCAAAAACGGCCGTCTTCTACCATTGAGAATAAAAGAAGTAAAAATAGAGTTGTCGTCATTTTTATAAAAAGCTTTTTTTACGAGAAAAATTTGAGGAAAAATAGATGACATAGAAGAAAGTAATTTTATCGAGGGAAGAAGAAAAAAATAAATCGGCTTTTGGGGAGCGGAAAAATGGGTTTTAATAGTTGGAAACTCACTGTTAAACTTTTACGATATTCGAATAGCAAAGTTATTTGACAGGAAGATGTATATTGAATTAAATAATCAACAAGTAGTGTATAATTATGCAATTAATGATTTGATGTTTAAACTCGAGTTTTATATCGCATTAAAGCTGGAATTGAATCGTAGCGATTATTGAAAAAAAATTGATGTTAAGTGTTGTTTGTTATTATAATTAAGTCGAAATAACCTACTAATCTGAAGAATTTTATAGGTCGTAAAACTCGCCTATCATCTCATTCCCTCTCGGACCTTGTTACAATAAATCTGTTTTTATGATGGCACATTGCACTTAAATCTTTTGCCATTCACATGAGGGAGCAATTACTTAAAGAGAAGAAACTTGCCGCAACCCCACATTTCCTTCAGGATAAAATACGCAGTACTCATCATTGAAGTCTAATGGAATCAATTTACGACTGACCAACTCGATACCGCTCGAAAATTAAACTGTCAATTTAAATTTAAATCGTATTTAGATATTTAAGAAAACGGTGCCAACGAATGCTCTAATTTTAATAAAAATAAAAGGAAAAAAGTTTTCAAAACTTTCATACTTTATATTCTGCATTTACATTAAATTAGAAAATTTTTCGAGACATCAATTTTTGGAAAAAAATTAATTAAAAAAACGTCCCTTGTGGCGGCACCCTATGGTCTTGAGGTGGAACTATTCCTTCCATTAAGGAACAGATGGTGTTACTGGCGATGGCCCCTACATGACCTCAAAAGACGCACGGCATCTTGCAAAGGATATATTGTAATATTAGAGAAGAATTTTTCAATTTGATTAAAAAAAGGAAAATAATGGAATTACACGTTGTCTTTTTTCAAAATGAAATTTGTTTCTTTTATCAGATTTGATGTTTGAAAATGATAAAAAAAATAATTTTTAAAGTTCATTTGTTTTGTAACAATAGACATCCGCTCTAAATATATTAAATAATGCTTTAAGTGCATTTGACAGATTTTTTCTGTATTATTGCAGCCCTATCTTTTATATTACTCATTTGTAGGGGGGGGGGGGGTTCTTTTAAAGATACAGTAGTACCCCACTATCTACTGTATGACTTTTAACCATTTGCTTATGTCGGCAGGGATTAAGCAATCAGGTCATCCAAGAGATAAAACTGCTCACTTAACTCGAATCCTCTTGTGTGAGAATTTTTTTTGGTCAGGATTTTCTCGTCTTGTAACGAGAAAAGTGTGATTTATGACCTTTTCTTATAAAGTTTAATTACATTAGAATTACTGATTTTCACATGGAATTTTATTTATGCAATTTGTTGATAGTTTTAATTAAATAAATTTTTGTATTTATACAGTATCTAAATTTGTTTTCAAATCCTATACAATTTATCTTATATCCGTTCATCATTTGTTCACGGATATTGGAATTACGACGACCAAAATAATAGAGACTAAATCTTCTTGGTTGAAGTGTACATTCGGATGGTGACAGATTATAGAAAGAAAGAACATTAAACTTTAACGTAATCGACCGCTATTTCCGATTTATAGGGTCGAAATGTAATGAAGAAAAATTTCTTTCTAAAACAATAATAGAATAAAGAAAAGAAAACGAAATATATAAAACAAATAATTGCATTGTTATTTATTTCTTTTTTATTAGCAATAAAGCTAAAACAAAATAAAAGATTTTTTCTCACTAACATCAAAACAAATAGTTACGACATGATTTCGGAAAGTTTTATAGGACAAACTGTAGATTTAAGTGCGTCTAATTCAAGAGACACACAATCAATAAAGGCAGAAAATTTATCTTAGGAGAGCTAAGAAAAGAAAAAAGAAAGAAAGGAGCAGTTTGTAGCTAAGAAATCTTGGCTCTCTAACAAATAGAAAACGAAAAAGACTGGATACACCATTCGGCACGTGTTTGCTACCACTTACTGGAAGATGGACTGCATCGAACAAAGAATAGAGTAGAAAACGAAAAAAATTAGGAACTTGTTGAAAATGAGTTGAAAGATGGTTTTTAAGCCCTTAGAGAGCGAGAAACCCTTGACTGAAAATTTGTAAAGTCGCCGTTTGAGTTTCAATACTTAAAGAAAAACGAAAATTCGACGCTGACGATATACTTACATTCAAGAAGCAATTCCCTGGTTCTTTTGAGTATGTAGTGTGACGGCCATTACTTCTCTCTTTTGCTAGAAGACTGGGTTTCACCGTGGAAATGTGCGAAAAATTGCAGAGTCATTGATAAGTGAACTAACGTTAAGTGAATAATGTTGGGCTATTCATCTTATTTTATAGTTGAACAAATGTTTTTTCAGTTTAAAAAAAGGTATCGTTTTTTACTTAACAATATTTTTTTTCTTTAATGCAACGATGAAAAAGTTATACATGAGGAGTACGAAGCACTTAAAAGTGAAGTTGGGTAGTATAGTGTCATGTTCCATTAAGAAAACAACCGTATTGCCACCATAAATAGGTCGTAAAGATGTGGTGTTTGCTCTTATCATTACTCACTAAGTCTTTTACCTGTACCGAGCTCACCACTGATTTTAATTCCATTTATCCAAAAAAAAAATTGAAATCAAACATTAAGTTTGCTTCATTGCGACATTAAAGGTTATATATTGCATTTTCATAGTTTACTTCTTGTAGTGTTTTGTTGTTGGGAGGTAACTAACAGCAACACGTAATCACTTACGACTTTTGCTCGTGATAAATGACCGTGACAAATTGTTAATAGTTAATAAAGATAATTCACTTGTCAGCTGATTAGAGATCGAGTTTATAATGATTAATTTTTTATTTCATTTCGTTTTATCGTGGTCGCAGTCGAGGAAAATAAGCAAAATAGCTGTTTTTACTCAAGTAATTAGTAAATGCTGCAAGCGCCGGTATTTTGTCGCGTATTCTCGAGGGAGCTGTACAAAGTAGCGGTGGATAAGCATTTGTTCCTTCCCATTTATGTTGCTCTCTTTGACTTAAAAAGAACAGTGGGTTTCAGCCATTGCCTCCTGAGGGTTTGGGAAAATGACTCTCGGGAGTCAAAGGGTTTGGGAATCTGGTCACCATCGGCTACTCCGAAGGACACGTGGGAAACAAATCGCTTTCTTTATACTGTTGGAACTGCCATAGGGAGAGAGAAGAAATGTCATTCTTCTTTCTTTCTTTTACTTTTATTTCTCACGCCTACAACTAACTGTAAATTCTAATGATTGAAACTCGAAAAAGTAATTATTGGTCATTATCCTTTGGAATAAATGACAAAACGATTTTTTTTAAATATATCCCGTGAGAAAATAAGTAGTTGACAACACTTGTTTACAAATTGAATTGATTTTTTTTATGTATAAAACAGGTGCTGAGCATAATATTGCATCTAGTGTGGGATGCATGCAGCGGTCCACACCCCTCACAAACTGCAGAAGATCGGGCCCCTGATAAAAGACATTTGTGACACGTGAGTCCTGTTGTTGAGTCGGGATCAAGATATGGAAGTATGAACTTGATGGATCGCTCTCTGTCCACCTGTCAAGTCCAGGAACCTCGGTACAAGCGCCATATGCTGCGTGGCCGTGAGCGCAATCTGCTGGACAAGGATATGGTTAAGTTTGCTCGATATTAATAATTTTAAAACTGTGTCGCGCACATGAATATATTGAATCGGAATGAATTGGAATTTCAAATGAGGAGTTTAAAGTTTTAAGAAGTGAGTTTTGGGAAGCGAGAAGCCAACATTTCCCACTAATAAAATTCATTCTCTTTGTTGTTGAAAGGAGTCGATATAAAGTAGCACCCCTGAGATAAATGACGGTTAAGTGACCCAATCACTTCCATTGGTTTCTGATGAGATGAAAGTCCATTTCATTCATTGGTAGCAACCGATTAGGAAATAAAGAATGCGTTTTCACGATGTTAAAGTTAATTTGTTTTTAGTTAATCACGAAATGATAGTTGAAACCAATTTATTTTATATAGGAAAAATTGTTTTTAAAAATGGAAGACGGAGTAGAGAAGTCATCAAATGCTCAATTAAGTTGTCTAGTAAATGAACGGAAAGTTCAATACGTAATAAATACCGAAATGCTTTAAGAGTTGATGGGAGAATAGTGTGACTTGAAGCCATTTGTAGGAAATAAAGGCCACAATGTTTTTTTAATGACTAAAACTTAATCCGGTAATTAATGAGACGAAATGATTCTTCTACAGTAGTGAAGCTTATACAATTATTATTAATAAAACGGTGAGAGGATTAAGAGACTGGAGTTGAAAAACAATAAAATAAAGTGGTATGTAAAGTGGTGCGTAACTGTTATTACAAAGAGGTTGTTGTATATTAATGGAGAGACGGCATTTATGAGGATATAAAACGCAAACACTTCTCTCACTTTATCGCTGGTCTGACCTCTTGTAAACAAGGATGTTAAGCTGGCTATTAGTAATTAAAGAGAATTAATTAGACTGGCCCACAGCCCAGAGTGGTGCCACCGACGCCATTTGAAAACCTGTTTTCTCTCATTTGAGGTCAAGCGTGGACCGTTCTCTCAATTTCTCATCCAAAACGAAATGCTTTCATAAATGTTCAGAAAAACGGCATTTTAATAACGTTAAATTAGTTTTTTTTATTCCACAATACGGGTAGGGGAGGGGGAAAGAAATTTTTTATTTTTAAAAATTCTTGATTTCAAATTTTATTAATTAAATTTAAAAATTACTAGGCATTAATCTTGTCGATTTACGAAAGGGAAATTTTAAATTTTAGTCTAACTTTATTTCTTAGCGTAGTTTTTCCACTTTTTTCTTTTATGCAGTGCATTTTTTCGACTTGTCCCCGTGTGAGGGAGCTGCGGTCCACTATAATTGCATTTCGAGTTATTGACAAGCTGGTGAGTGATCTAATTTCAGTGTCGATGAATCAGGGGCTTTATTTTTGGATCCATATCATTTTTTATTATCTTACCCTCCTCGGAAAAAAAATATTAAAAAGAAACGAGAAATAAAAAAGTTCTTCCAGTTGAAACGGGACTATTTATATGGGCAAACATTTAAAATTTATTATTATTTTCAAAGGGCAATTAGATTGATAAGAAATATTTTTGCGCAATGTTTCATATATTCAAGCGAAAGCATCACCCACGAAAAGGAAGTTACAAAACATTAAGTTTTGCCTCTCCGAAGGGAAAGGGGTGGAGTATGTGTGTCGACGTACGAGTGAAAAATTTTGCGAAATTGCCATGATCATCCATGTGTGGCAAGCGATGTATACTGATGTTAGTTGGCAATTTTCAATCGACTGCACATGCGCAGTACCTTTTCCATGCCACTGGCTCGCTTCCTTAGGCGGGCTGTCCCCGCTCAATAGACAGATAGGACTCCCCCGACGTAATTGTGTTTCGTACTTGATGAAAGTAGGAAGACTTTCCTCCATCCACCATGACTCATTGATTGATTAATTCCCCTCGCCTCCCATCTCCAGACGGATCACTGACGTCACTTCATAAACAAAGATGGCTACCGCGAACACGTCGCCGCCCCACGACCAATCGCGAAGCCCGTACAAACAACCAGTGGAAACTAAACGCTTGTCAACTCAATTTGAGAAGAAATTTTTTTGCAACAAAAGTGATTTAAAATATTCTAATAACAAATTGGAAGACAAGTTGACGCTCGAAAAATTTCTTAAAGCCGAATTAAACCTTTCACAGCATCTGACCACTCGATAAAAGAAGGAGGGACAAAAATCAAAGCTGTCATTTGCTGATGTACTGGATGACATTCACGGATTATAATCCCTTCAGAAATTCATGGAAGCTTTTCGTTGTTGGCTGCCATCTCCCTAGTGCACACAATGGACTTCTCTCGCCGATGGCTCGTTGACATAGATGGATGGGTGTTGGGGGAACGATGCCGGGACTTCGCTCAAGGGTGGGGGCTTTCGAAGAGGGTGGGAGAAGGAAAAGGGCGAATTGGTAGCAACATGAGCAGAGGGTGGATCACTGTATGTATACCCCACCCCTTCTCTTCTTCTATGTCCTCCCTCGTAGCAAAAGGGTGATCGAAGAAGGAAAGTGTAATCATCTTTACTATTGTACTAATTCTCTACTGGTTTGACACTCAGAAATGTCCGCGAATTGTCAGCCTTCACCCAACTTTTATTTTCATCCACGGCATTCATGTTAGAGTGCAAAAACTAGTCTGGATTTGACGAGGTCTTGAAAGAGTGGTCCGAGTGAGACGGAGTGACAAGTGAATTCTACTGTATCCGTCTCCGCATGACCAGTGCACTCTTTTTATTTTTTTATTCTGCCTATTTTTTTTCTTTTTATATTTAACTTCATCCCTCTTTTTTTTCTGTTTCACGCGCACAACAGTTTTGATGGACGGCATGGAAGTCCATGCAATCGAGGTCTAAACAAAAATTGAAAAGCTTAAAAATCCGTTGAGACACTCCTTATGTACATACGATGATCCCGTCGTCTGGATATCTTTATTCACTTATGCATATCAAGTGCGTGACAAAAAGTGGACAAAAGTTGACACAAATACTTGAATGACAACGTACAATGTGGATCCTCCTACTACTTTCAACTTAATTTAGTTATTTCCTATTTAAATAATAATAATAAAATGATAGAGTGGAATTTTCTTGAAGGTTTAAATTCGAGCTTTTAACATGGTCAGAGATTTTTAAATTTATTTTTTCACGTATCCTTAAACAGCATCGCAAGTGATTTATGAGCCCTCTGGTAGCAAAAATAGACATCGCTATTATTTTATTACCCAAAATTCGTTTTAAAGTTTCTAAAAAAAAAAATCTTTCAAATTTAATCTAAATCATAAAATATTTTCTAAAATTTTGGGCAAGGCTGCAAATATTTTTTTTACAACTTAACAGATAATCGCTTCGGTAAATATCAAATGTTTACTCGGGCGGCTCAAATGTCTTTTCTCGGTGGAAGGGGATGAGAGCTTTGTTTTTAAAAACTAAAAAAAGCACTTCTTGTATTAAAGCGATAAAAATTGGGTGAAAATTTTAGTTTAAAGCGAATGAATTAACTGCACACGAGATTTGTCCTTAATGAAGTGTTACCGACCACTGTGTACCACGAGATACAAATAAGAGAGGGGGATAGGGAATGGCACCATAATTCATCATCGGCAAAAGCTGTTTGATTTCCAGGACAAATAACGAATGACTTAGTGGAATCTGACAGCAAAAAATGGTTCTGTTCCTTAGAGCAACGCGTGGCTAGGATTGTGTTGTCTCATCGTTCGGGGTTACATCCTCATTCCAAGAATGGCAACCGCTAAGACAAGATGTTGCTGCTTTTGCTAAACAACTTACCGGATTATTTATTGTTTACAGGATCCTTCCGTTTATCTCTGTGTTCGTAAAACGCATATATGTATTCATAGACCAAAACTGGAAAGAAGAAAAATGAAGGAAAACAGATGAAAACTATCAAGGTGAGCAAAAATGAGTGTATTAATTTTCTCAGAAATAAGATTTTGTTTTCATTATTTAATTTAAAATGACGCGAATTTATTGCTGGAATTTATTTTATATCAAAAATTTTAACCGAAATAATAATTAATTAATTAATTAATTAATTTAGAAATTGCATTTAATTGATCACTAATTAAAAGCAATTAAAAAATTAATAAAAACTTGTATTATCTCTTTTACTTAATTTGTGCTCATTTCACCAAAAGTTTGCAATGAGTTAATTTTGCAGCCAAGTAGGCTTGACCAATCATTAAGTCTATATTCCCACAACAGCAGTTAGTGCGTTTAAACCGTCGTAACAAATATTAGTATTCGTTCTATTCCTCAGTTTTAGGATCTTTTTAATTCTCTGGTCAACAGCAATCTGCAGCCAAAAGTATGTTTATGGCGGCCCGGCGCGAAAGTGATGAAAAATGGCTTCTGTTGGCGATTAGGAGCAGCACGCGGGAGACTCCTCATTCGTCACTGGCATTTTCAGATAAATTATGAAAAAAATGGCTGCTTGGTCGCGCAAGATTTACCTGCGGATGAGTTTCAGGCATCGTTGGTAAGTGGATACGAAAATATTGCTAAAAAAGAAGCTAATAGTCGATTATTGCCACAGCTGCGGACGAGCGAAGGGATAGTGTGGATATGTAGGAGGTGCTTTAAAGCGCTAAAGGAGGGCGATTTGAGCCAATGGGCAAAAAAATATGCGGTTTTCGATCCCTTTATGGCACCTTGAGTCGTAAAAGGGTTAAGTTCACGTGGGAGTGACAAATAGAACATTTGTAATGGTCGCCATTAACTGACACAAGCAAATGATTAAGTTAATGCTGAGTGAATTATCATGACGAATGGATTGTATACGACTCGAAGGTCTGAAATGTGTCGTTTTAAACTAGTTTGTATCCATTAAATATATGTAGAAATTATTACGTTTATTCACATTCATCAAATTGATTTAGTCACTCGAGTCCCTCTTTTAAATATAAATGGACTTGACAATTTTTTTTTTCTAAGAATTTAATTTTCTTTTTTGGGTAAAATTTTTTTCCCAATGTAATTTCATTAGCATTTCTCCCCGAACTAATTTTAATTATATATACGCGTGGCTTTATTGACCCACTGCTGCGTGTAGATCTTTCATTTTTACACAATTTTTATATAAAAATCAACGGTGAAAAGAAAAATGAAAATATTATCTGTTAATAAAAAAAACAAAAGCGAAATAAAACGAGCAAAAAAAAAATAAATAAATAAAAAAATAAAATAATGAGTGTCGGGACTCCCATTGAGATTGTCGATAGCCCGTTATGTTTGTTCGTTTTGAATTCGGCAGCCCGTAACCGAAAACGCGATGTAGCCGAATCCCCATTTAATTTATGGCCGTTTTTCGTGTGGCTTGTGCCGCGCTCAGCGAGCACGCGCATCGCGGCACCAACTCGAACGAGCAGCGGGCGTCAGTTGCTTCTCATTTGCATTCGCTGTAGCTGTTTGGTTTCTTCTCTTTCCAGGAACTCGAGGTTAGTAAACATTTCAAATTTAATTTTCTCGTGGCCAATAACAATATTTTAAAAGTTTCAAACTTCAAATACGATTTATTATTATTTTCTTTTCACTTACTTTATTTTAATAATCGCAATTTGAATAATGGAAATTTTTACATAATTCAAACGTCATTTTTGATTATGTATGAAATTTAAGAGTTAATGTATACAAAAATTATGCGAGTTTAGTGTCGACTCGTTGCATTTTTATAATGATGAGAACGAACGTCGAAGTAATTTCTTTCTAATTTCGTATTGTGTGTGGTCAATTTTTACTTTGTGATGTCGAGGATACACTTCAATGTAATTTTCACCTGACGTTTTGATTAATGATTTGTCGTGTTTTATACAAGACACATCCCAACCCGTCATTAAATAAAATTACTCCTGAATTCAACCTTTCTTCAAAGCAGGTTTTCTATTTCCCCACCCTGCGAGCTGTTGTTACACAATAAAATTTTTTTTAAAAACATTTTTACAGGATAGAATAGAATTCACCTTTGCAAATAGAATATTCACTTCGGATCGATTGAAACGAGTACAATAAGAGAGGAAGTTTGAAAACTCTCATTAAATTTAAATTTATACTAATTTAGAATGGAAACAGAGCTTAAAATCATTTTTTCTCCTCAATTTTTTCATTCTTAATCCGTGAAAAGATAGGAAATAAACCGTTTTTTACAGGAGATTAATCGTCAAATTATATGCTATTTTTTCTTTTAATAATGAAATGTTTTTTTATGACGTGTGTTTATTTCCTCACATCCGAGTTTTGTTTCCCTCGTTGTGTACATTATCAACCGAGTCCAAAACATTTCCGCCACAAAGTGTTAGTAGGGCAAATGCCTACGAAGGTTTGCGCGATTCTTTCAAGGTCGGGACCGCAAACGAGAGGTGAATGAAACCATAACATTTTACGACGCCATAAAGACAGCCATCAACGCACACTGTAAAAATGGCGGCTACGCGACTCACGAAGCACCGTTCGCGGAACTCCCAGCTCAAAGCTATAGAATCCTCTATTGCTTGACTTGCTAGCCTCCTTACCATAACTTGACAATTTGATTAAATTTTTATTTTAAAAAATATATTTTCTTATATTTTCATTATTTAAATGAAATTATTTAAAATGACAATAATTCAATTGAAGCGATCGCGTGATATTTGGCTGTGGGTGAATCGGGAATAAAAAGATATAGCCTAATATAATAAATGAAAATTGCTGTATCGATTAGGAAAAAGTCCTAGAGTTAAATGTTTATTTGAATTAATTTTCTTTATTTTATATTAGGTTACTTTCGAAACGATCCGGGAGTGAAGCATTGAAGCCTAAAGGCGTTTACATTAAATAGATAAGCAACTTATAGGTAATGATGTTATTCTACATTTCGTGATTGGTGTTTAAAAGATAAAGAAATTGCTCCACTAGTCACTATCTGATTGCACGCCTTAAATTTTCTTTCCTCACATTACATTTCATTTCTTGCTTTTTAATTTATTTTGCTTACGCTCGCAGCTTTTAATATTTGTATTCATTGCCATACAGAGCTTAATAAAAAAATAAATCTTTACATTTTGATTTAGCGTAAAAATTGTTTTTTAAATATTATTTTATCGCTGAACTATTCAGTCAAGCGAAATATTTACGAGCAGACCTGTACTCATCTTTCTTTGTCTTGGACCGCCATTTTGTGAGCTGAATCGAGCGGCTTGGCTTTCAAGTCATAGTGAAGGAGATTTTCTTAGTGGTTGCCAGATTATTTACACTCCATAGATCACTGGCGAGTTATTTAAATTGTTTTACTCACTCCCCCGCTATAAATTACATTTAGAGGAGGTTGGAGAGAGTCGAAAAAAAGAGAGAAGGCGCGTGTGGGTGACACAGCCATCAGTAGGCAGTGGGGCATGGCTCGGCCATGTGGCGAGGAATTCGCGGGCGAAGGCGCCGCGATTTATTGCGGCGACAAGTTGCAAGCGACACGGCCGAACGGCATGCGGTAGTGGCGCGGCGCTTAGGGTTTGTACACCCGGGCTCACTTAATTAATGCCGAGGAAGCTGTGATTAGGAAACAACACTTCAAGTGCTTTTTAAGCACTGTCTGGGTGAAATCACCTAAATATCCAACACTCCGACTCAATTGGTTACGTATATTTTTTTCATTTTATATTTTTATATTTATTTCTTTAAGCTTTTTTTTAACACTAAATGCGGGAAATAAATTTGTCAGTTTGAAACTACTCTAATAAATGAAAAGTTACAATAGTTTTTTCCCTCTTTTGATTTTTTTTGTTTCAATTAAGACAAATAATAAATAAAACAAATTTAAAGCGAAATAAAATTTTCAAATGCAAAATTAATTTTGTTTTTTATTTTAGTTTATTTTTATATTACGTATATTATATTTGTAGAATATTAATGATGAGTGGAAAGCGATACCGTGGGATTATTTTTTTCTCCAAGTAACCATCACACGAAATATACAAAGTGGACGAAATACCACATCTGTCTGCAAACTGATAGAATTTTTGTCTGTTTGTGACAGACGGGACCAAAGACCAGCTTCGAGTCCTAATAAGGAGAGTATCATTGAACCCCAGATGTGATACGTGAACATCAACCTCTATTCCTTTTTCCGCCGTGTCCAAATATCTTCAACGGCAGATGGGTGGAGCTGACAATCAAGACAACGACACACATACACACGTGCGCTAACTTTTGCACCCTGTCACTGCTTCTCAAGCCCTAGACTTGTTTACTCGGATTGACTTAAGTCTCACGTCGCTTTACGTTTGACAGAAGCTCGAGAAAAGCTTCTGTCACTCATCTTTCCCCATTTTATGCTCTTGGCCAATCAAAGTCAAGGGGAGGCACACGGCACGATGCATCAGCTGTTACTCATCATAAAATGCAAGCGTGCAAAACGAGATTTTAAAAAAAACCGCAAAATGTAAAAATTAAATTTTTAAAATATACTCACGTTATAGCTAACGGTGAAGAAGGCAACGAGGTATCCGTCTCGTTCGACGTCCACCAATGGTTTGAAGTTTAAAATTCGTTCAGTTGCCTCTTTGAATAGTGGCCTATTGCAGAATGGGACAGGCATAATTGTCCTGCAAGATTTATTTGTTGAAGGGGACCATTAGGGGTTGCAAGGATGAAACTTTGAAAAGAAAATATTAGCTGGAATTCATTATTTACACGTCTTTGTTGCAGTTGAGTTGAGTTTGGATGGAGTCTGAACGGCCTTGACGAGAATGTTAATGAGTTTAGAAATTAATGAGCCGTCTGGGCTACGATGCTTGCTTATACAAACACGTGTAGTTAGTGATGTTTTAAGTTTAATGAACTTAAGAAAGAAGTACAATCTTGGATTGTAATAAGTTAAAATAATAAAGGCGTAAAGGTAAATAAAATGCTTGCCCATCGACACTTTTACTGCTTGGTATTAAAAGAAGAAAATTGATGGCAAAAAAAGGGAATTGATGCTCATTTTGGGAATTTCCACCACCAGAGTGTCGGGGGATACTTTAGTGTTCGCCCAAGGTAGTAGGTGATCGATAACTAGAAAATCAATGGTTTTACTCGGTACGTGTCCTCCCTCCCATTCCTCTCCCGCGGGTGAATGAGCAGACACGCGGGCGGTTTTGGCGACGTTCGTGTTGAACAAAAGTCGAATTGCGATCTGTTTGATTGGATTTGTAATGTTTAAACAACGAATAAAACAAGATTCGTATTGCGGCCGCACGAAATCGGACTTCTCAGGCAAATAGGTTTGATATACGAGTAAGTATCTATTTTTCCAATAGTAAAGACATTTTTCTTATCTATAAAATAAAAAAAATTAATTAGATGATAAAAGTATTTTATTTTTTCTTATGAAATTATTCAAAGTAGCAACTGTTATTAGTGGGTTATGGGTCTAATAGAAAAGTTTCTCGGAAATATTTTCATCTTTTAAAGTTTTTTTTTCATTTATATCTTATAGCCGCTTTCTATCCGAAGGCAGTACGTTTAGTGTCGGTCTCAAGTCTGTGATCATTGAAGCGTGTCAGAATGCTAGGGGCAAAAGCCTTCCTTTAATCTTGGTCCTGTTTCCTCTTTAATGGTCTCTTTGGGACGTTGAAGGTCTTTTTGCTCCGTGTTAGAGCTAGAGAACTGGGGCCCGAGCAGTTCCATCCAAACGACACAGAAGAGACTCAAAGAGGAAACCTCAAAATCCCTGCAAGGAATTTGTTGGGGAGAGCAGTTAAAGTAAAAATCGCAAATGTCATGAATGTGTGAGACGACGATTATGCATTTAATGGTACCCAACTGTAAAACAAAAAACGGAAAAAGTAATATAAAAAATTTAAGAAAAAAAAAAGGAAACTTTATTCAATGACAGTCACACCTGATTCGTTGATTTGAATTACAATTTTATAACTCTTAACTAACTTATTTTCTAATTTATTCTTTTCAGTGTAATTTAATTACATCGAAGCAATTCTCAAAGTCACCATCTATCAGAAGTACAATAAACAAACGCAACAGGTATTATAAAGATATAAAATTGTAATTTTAAAAAACACTTAATTTATAATTTCAACTGATTAGTTTCTAGTTTCTAGTTTCTATTTTATTTAACTATTTGTGTCACATTCGTAATCTAACCCTGTAGATCCGGGCTTTTGTAGATCTAGTCAGAAGCTCGCCTTTACAGGTATCTTACGGATGAGAATGGCGTCTACTAACAGTTTGGGTCAATACATCAAGTCGTGGTAGTAAACAACGTTGTGTTGCTTTGGAAACTCGCTAATACAAATCGGGATCTTCGACCCGATTCGTGATGAATTTCTTGGAAAGGCAGCAACGTCGATTACTTTCTCTATTATCGTGCGCAGGTAGTGGAATATCGAAGAGGCGTGACACATTTCTTTTCAGTTTTACCCACTCCATTATTGTTTTTCTATAATTACTCCATGAAAATTTTTTTTTAAAAATTTTAACTTTAGCATGCTTTAACAATAAGTAATAAAGAAAGTACAGTAAGAGGTAATCATCGGATCATTTAAGGAATCTATCAAGATATAAAAAGAAAAGAAAAAAAAACCTTCGAAAATTGACTGAAAACCGATTGAACATTTTATGTTCGACCCGTAATTTTAATGGTATTTCAGTTTAATTCGCATAATCATTCTGATAATTGAGGTTGTTATAGAGAAGACGAGGCTAAACCCATAAATAATTCCGTCCCATTCTCAGAACGTATGGCCATTAAAATCTACACGAGCTTCACGTCGCTCCTCCCTTTTTCTCTACTTTCAGGTTTATATATACCTTTCCAGGAACTGCGAACTTATTGGAAAATGTCAGTCAAACATACTTGTCAAAAAATCCTTTTTATATTTTTATTTTTTTAACTTAAGTCTGAAAGGAATTGTATTGAAGTTCTAAAATAGAATAGAGCACTGTCAAGAGGGAATCTTGGCAGTTAGTAACACTGTTTTTTTTCTATTATTTTTTTTATTCTGTAATTTTCTTGCTATTCTTTGCTCAACAAGAACTCATCTAACTGAGGCAATGAATTGGAGGGGGTGGACAACATAATGTTCCATCTGCAGTCTTTTCCCCTCAACTTGTGACAGGTACTGGGCTGGGGTTGGGCGTCAGTGATAAATGACTGTCCACAGAAAGAGCAGGAAGGAAACTTGGGAGAAGCGCATTCTTCTAGCCGGGAATAAGCCAAGGAGAGACCCGGGGCAAACCGCCAGCATTCCCAACTCAAATATTCTATTCAGAAATGTTGCTAAAGAAGATATTGTAGTACATTCGAAAACATTGTGTATTTATAATGTAAACTCTCTTAAATTAATTTTATTGTTGTTGAAGGAAAATTAAAAATAAAATTTTTGAATATTTCTTTTATTCTAAGAATTTTTTTCGTAAGCTGATTTTGTTATGCATCAATACTTTCTTTCTTCTCTTTTCTTTTTTTTTCCTTTTTCCTCGTCATTCAAATCGATCTAGCCAATCCATTTATTTTCCCGGCCTGTGTGATGGGTTAGTGAGGGGCCAACTCCATCTCAACACGTGTAAAATGCAACTCAATCTAATCTCCATAATACCCGGCAACGAGCACCGAATTTCCAGCTTCTCTTTGAGGGATCACACTCACAATTAAATTGGATCAATTTCGATATCGTTCGCTTAGTTCTGCATAGAATTGTGATATAAACTGTGCTTTAAATTGCGTGCAAATTTATGCGCTGATATTTCATTAGATGCAAATGATTGACAGGACAACAAATCAGTAGAATACCAATGAAGTGCGTTGTGTCAAGTCATTGGTCAACCGGAGGGGTTTATAATGAACGGGATCGACTAAAGCTTTTGTTGATCCAGAATCTTAATTATTGATTATCTGTGTGGATGCCTGAGATATTGGAGTTCGTGAAGGAATCAGCACCAGCTGTGCCTGGATTGATCGACTGGTCATGCACGGTCTTCGTCTCTTTTCCCCCAATCCCAGTAGAGTGAAAAAAAGAAGAGACGGGTCGATTGACTGCTTTAGATTATTGTAAATTTATAACTTTTGCAAATTAAAATATGGGATAATAACAAAACATGATCTGAAATAAAAATCTAAAATTATTATCACTCTTAATTTTTGAATTATTAAAACAGAAAAAAATTAGAAAATCAAATTAAATAATAAATATTAAACAAATTGGAACTCAAGTTTCTAACGCTCATGACTCATTTAAATTTACTGCTTAAGTACAATGAATAATGAATAAAGCACTACTAAAATTAATAACATTTATAAATATATGTAATAAGTATCGTAATTAGTAAAGATATGATTTAAGGTTTTTTTATTAACATTTTTTCTGCTAATCTAAATCAGATTGTGTTTTATTGTTTACGGTAGATAAAATTTAACAACAATGCAAACTTAAACGCAAAAACTAATAATAGATAAGAAAAAAATATCACTATAAATTTTCATGATTCGTTACGAAAAAAAATCGTATTTGATAACTCGTAGCGACGAATATAACGTAATCTTAGTGAAGGAAATTCTCGCACGAGGGCACCACCGAAAAGACCATTTATCATCGTCAGTCGAAAGCAACCCCTTGTTCTCGTTAATGTAGGCTGCTCTGTTGATTCGACAGAAATTTCTAAGATTTTCACTGCAAAAGCAAAGGCGAGTGAGAGCAAGAGGTGTCCTCCAGGTGGGCGGTCGGCTCCACGTGTCAACGTCAATGCTGATAAGTCACTTGTGTGATGAGATAAAACTGCATTCCACAGCCGTGATATGCCCATAAGCACTTACCTGTCACAAGGCGCCAGGATATTCATTATAACCAAATTTTTTTTATATTATAAATGCAAATTTTAGAAATAATCAAAAATTTTTTCCAGGGATTGTAATTTAAAAAAAAATAAAATCATGTTTCTGCGCATTAATTTTTTAGTGGTTTAATTTAAGTTGCTAATGCGATATTTTTGAATGTGTTATTCATTCATAATGAAATACAATGTGACACGCTCTAAGGTTGATGACTTTAATTTAAATAAGTGCCAATTACGGACATTAAAGGTAACTCTATTTAAATAAATGTACGTGTTTCTGGTGATAAATTGTAAGCGAAAAAAATGCACACGCAAAGGGTTGTTAGAAACATCACCTGCAGATCAAAAATCATTTTCTAATGAGTCTGGAAAAGATGCTTGCCTTCGGGTTTGTTATAAAAAACCTGATTAATTATGGTAAATATACTCAGTACTTCCCCTTTTACTTTTGATTTTATCTGTTAAGAATTTAAATTATTATCTAGTGCGGTGTTAACATTTAAAACTAACACATTATGAGTCATAGTCATTCAATATCAAGTTACAAATTTCAATATTAGTTGCGAATTTGTCAATAAGTTTCGATCGATTTAATCACGTAATTGTTACGACAATAAAATTATTATATAATTATTATATAATATTAATAGTTTGTTTATTTATTAATTGAGAGTAAAATATTACGGTTATTTAAAATTATTTTATGCATTACACGTTAAAAATATTTTTTTTATTGTACCCCCCCCCCCCCCTGCATGCGCTTTTAATTTTATTAGACTAGTCTTGCAAATTATCCGCGAAGTAAGTTACGACTTAATAATAAGTGGTTACACTTATTATTAAATGTTTAAAGTAAAAGCAAATTTATCTGATCGATAAAGGTTAATTGAAGCATAGAATTTCAACTGCAATTTAATGTTTTAAAGGCAGAATAGTCCAACGATTTTGATACCATAGAAATGCGCCATAAGTAGAGAGTTGATGGAAATCAGACATGGCAACAATTGGCAGTTGTAGCTACATAAAACCGAGATAAACGTCAATATTTATCTTAGGTGGGAATTGGGTTACAAAACATTCAATTCAAGGCAACAGAGGTAGGAAATTAATTGATAATATTAGAAACTATTAACAAACACCATTGCCATTCTGTACTATATATATAGCATAGAATATATATTTTATATTTTTATGTATATAAAATAAAGTAGTTGCTATTTTCTAACAATTTCAAATATATCTACAGACATGATTACAATGAAAAACACAAAGCCGTAATCATTTACTAAAAATCAAATTCAACCTCAATTAACTATGTTTTATACAATAAGAACAAATTCACATTATCTTACATTTCATTTTCATAAAAACCTTGTTTCTTACAGAAATACCGACAAATAGATATTCTTTTATTGCTTATATGAATCCAAAGTGCTCGTTTGGAGTTCGATTCACCACATAGCCACAATAGTTATAATTTGTGGGTTCACTTAATGACCGTCACTAATCATAAATGCTCATAACACTGAAGTTAATACATTTTGAATTGCATAACTAATATTAATAGGTATTGTAAAATGTTAGGAGGTGACAATTTCATTACATCATAAAATAATAGTCAAATTTAGTCTTTTTTTAAATGTCTAATTTCATTATAATTGGAGAAAATTAACTATTTAAAGCTCAAATTTTATGTAACTACACATTCATTTACTTTAATAAAATAATTTTTATAACCTTACAGTTTCCAACATTAAAAATCCAAGAATTACTGATAAATAATTGAGCAATTAAAAATATTTTGTAATCTACGAAAATTGATAGACAGTTTGACGCCAATCTGATTATAATTAAGTCAATAAAAACAGAATAAGTAAATAATTATTGACCTAAATTTCCAGATAGGATTGGGAATTGTCAAGTTTTACAAATTTACTTTATTATAACAGCGTATAACCTTCTTGTAATGGAAGGAGGTGTAATGCATTAGAAGAAGTTTGCACGGTCCAATTGGCATTTAAGAGGGCAGCTATGATAGATGGTGTTGGTCAACCGTAGGGAGTTCGTCCGCAACACTTGACATTTCGATTCGAGTCTGCAGTTGGACCTTACCGTTGATTGGTCAACTTAAACTGCACTCAATTTTTTTATTTTTTTTTTACTTTGCGATAACAAAATCAATCGCGCAAACCCAATAAACTATTCATACTGATTATGAAACCAAGATAAGATAATTCAGTTCTTGTAATTCCGCACTAAATTATTATTTCAATAAATTAAAAAAAGAAAAAAAAACTGCAAATTAAGTTAGTGAATAAAATGGGTAATTCCGAAACGAGTGGGCCGAGCACTTGAGAGTGTTTGCGGAGAGAATAAGAGAGAAAAAAGGGCCATTTGCGGTAACACACAGTCAAAATGCCATAAATCACTCTTAATGGTGCGGATGAATTTTCTTTTCCTCGCAGACGCATCTTTTGCATTTCCAATTTTTTTTCTACTCGCCGAACCTCGTGGATGCAAAGAAAAATAATATTTTTGTTTCAAATGGTCTCGAGAAGAGAAGGTTACACCAATGGCTACTAAAGGTTGGTCTTTTTCCCACCTCATTCCAGTGGCTTATTACGAACTAATGAGTGCAACTACATGCGCTCGGGAGCCAATTGGATTAGAATGGATGACATTTTGGCTTGTATTAGTTTCTCGGTCTCTCGTGTTCGGCCGTTGCCTTAGAAACTGTTTACTTTGAAACTCGAAACGAGGAGTAATAGATAAGAGTTTGCGATGAATAAGAAATTTTGAATGTATTAAGATACAAGATGAATAAGAAAATATTGGATGAAATGGAATTTGGTTAAAATATTTCAAGCATTTTTTGATTTTGATCTAAAATGTTTAATTTAAGTCGAATGTTTAAAAGTTGTTTTGCGAGATAAATTTTTTCTGCAGTTATTGATTGTTGCTATAATTTTTATTTTTATTTTAGTTAATATTATCTTTAGATAAAACATTGAGGTATAATTTTGATTTGAGTTTTTATTATATTAATATTTTAATTTAAATAAGATTTAAGTAAAAAATTCTGTTTTGATTTTATTTAAATAAAAATTTGTTTATTAGAATAAGGTAGAAATTTATTGATGTGCATCACGTAATAATTTTCATTGAATGCAAGTCATTAAAATTAAACCTAATTTTCTGTGCACTAACCATAATCTAATTTGTCTAATAAATTATCCACTTATTATGTAAATTGAATTGGTCTAAACCCTTTCACTTACAAAATTTTTGCTTTATAATTGTAAACAAATTAATTAGTTTAATTTAGTAGTTATTTTATGATTTAAATAAATGGCTAAAAAGATTAAAAGTAAGATAAACTAATCGTTTCTAGGTAATCAGCCACATTACATTATAAATTGCAATTAGTCACTTAAAATCTAAACAATATAACTGTTATTTGTCCTAACAAAAAAAAAATTTACGGATTAATTTCAGTATTGACTTTTATACTTTCATTATAAGTCAACCCGGCGTTTGCTATTATTTATAGCTTTTATTAATATTTTCTTAGTATTAGAACTATCGAAAGAAAGTTTGTGGCTGATGGCTATCGAAGAAGTTGAGGTGATTTGCTGTGAGGTGCAATAAAAAAAGAAGGGTGCGAAGAATGAGTCTTGGGAGTGTCTTGTCTAATGATGACCATTGTCACAATGGCCTCACAAGCCTCCTTACGCGCGCGAGCCCACCACGTATTTCCCACTGCCCCATGGCTTAATTGCTATACCAAAGAATTTCTTTTTCTTCTGGTCTTAATGACCATCACATGCCGAGTGGTCTTCCTCTTGCGTCGTGCTTGAAGGAGCCACCAAACTTGGTTAATGAAAGGTCAAACAAACGTCGGGTTCAGTCTACTGAGATTAGATTATTGCCTTTGCAGTCATTAATCTATTAATGAATTATACGAGAATTTGTAGTTTTCTCAATGTAGTCAGTGTTGTAATGTAGCGAGTGATGGAAAACTACTTAAATTGTTGTTGACATTTCTCTAGATTTCCTCATTTACTTAATGGAATATGTTTTTGCAATATTTGACATGTGAAGAGGAAAAATATGGCGTAAAATAAAATTGTTTGTTTAGGGAAAAAATGAAGTATCCGAAACCTTAAAGAGTTGTCGCATTATTTTGGGAATTGAAATTAACTTCAATCTAACATAATTTAGCTTTATTCATATGATTTTAATTTGTGTTAATTTTCAGAAATTTGCATAAATCAGAAGAAAAAGATATGGTTTTCAGCTTAATTGAGCTACAAAGGTTACACTAGACTTAACTAAAGCCATAAGTATTTATTCAAAACTCTACGGTTTATAAATCATTACAAAAATTGTTACATTGAATTTGTATTGCAAAATAATTTCGTAAAAATATTTTTACGCAATTTTTATGATTTACGATGTGGTTTTGCGATAATTAAAGTTAAAATCGTTAGGTGAAAATGAAGTGTGTGTGTGATATGATTGAGTAGAAATCATATTATTTATTTAAGAAAATAGCGGGGAACCTCATTGACCTTTCCCAAGGGTCTACTTGGACTCTCATTTAGACTCGAGAATGTTGGGGGCAATTAAGGAAAATAGGACGAACAAGTTTCATTCAATGCGTTTGAATCTTCCCCTCTTTTATTCATTTGGACCTTTTGCAGGTGCCACCGACCAACCCAAACATGCAAGTGACAATCTAAGGACCTTGGGAATAATTGTCTCGCTCCATTGAACTCACTTTTGTTCTCCATGTTTGTTTATGCACAGATCACATTTCCTCGTCGCATTTACGTTCCGAAAGGAAGACTCAAAGAGGAAAAAACGAAAACTTCCTGTATGTGTACATACAAGGTGGTTTATGGACTCGGTTTAATTTAAAATGTGTTTTCACGAGTCTGCCGAGGTCCAAGGGCGTTCGGTTGATGAGATACGAGTCGTGCGCACACGTCTATTTTACAATTTGAAAATTTGCTAACTCATCTCGCTTTTGACCAATGGGTCTGTTACTCCGAGATGCCCGTTTTGGGCACTAGATCGGCCCGTAGGGAGATTCTTTACAGCGATGACAGTGGCGCGCGCCCACACGATCCTATTAGACGAGGTTCAATAATTAGTAACACGTGTTGAAAGCCGATACTGTTTTTTATAAGCCTTTGGTTACACTTTGTTTTCTTGGATTGTTAAAGACGATTCGTTCGAAAAACAGATGCTTCGGGGAAAAACACCTGCTGCGAGGGAGTTCTCGAATCTACCTCACCAGTTTCCCCTCATTTAACTCGTTGATACTCTGTTCCGGGTCATGGAAGTATTTGGAAAACATTGCCTTTTACTCGATGCTGTAAAACAAACGAGGCAAAACGGTGCCTGGCATGGCGATTCATGTTATACCCATCAAAAACCATACGAATAAATAAAATTAAATAGAAAAAAAATTAATTGCTTAAATGGGCTAGGCTAATTACAGTATCATTAATTAAAATAGTGTTATAGATCATATACCAGATAATTCTATTCTTTTTCGCTGCAGGTTTTTACAATCGTTCATTAGCACCTGCGAGACAATGCTTTTGATGGTAATATGAAGATTGATTTGTTATTAGGAGAAGTTGTCGTCTATGCGGATGATGGGAAATGAAGCCTCGCATGTTTTTCCGACTAGTTCTTGGCACAGCAGTCGAGCAACTCGTCAAAATCCCCACCGTACACCCGCAACGGCAAAAGTTCATAGAAGCCGAATCCCCCCGCCATCGGCTGAGCACTGTCGAGGGGTCGTGGCAGATCATTTATTCTCCCTTTCGTTTTTCCCTTTTTCCTCCGCCCCCGTGCAACCATACCTTGCCATGCGAGCCACGTTCACAATACTTTGTCTCTCCGGGCTACGATAATGTGAGGCAGTGGTTTTTGAGCTGAAAGCATTTTTCAAGAGGAGAGCTGTTGAATATGGTTTTTGCCCATCAACTCTCTAAGCCCTAAAGGCTGCGTGCAGGTCAGAAGCGAGACGTGAAATTCTTTTTAAATATTGTCACGAACTCTTATATTTTTACCAAGATCTACGTTAGAAAACACGACGAACAAAACTGACTTTCATTAAATTCTAGTATTTATTTGATAAAATTTTTTCTTTAAATATTTTATGGTTGGTTTACACAGGTGGTATGAAACTGTAAGGGAATAATTTTATATTAGGGTAAATTGCTTTTTAATACCTTTTCAACTGATGGGTTTGGATTTTAGGTGAAATGCGACGATCACTTTTTAAAAAAAAAAACTTTTATTTTGATCGAATTTCATTTCCTTTTTGAATATTAAATACGATGAATTGCATTTCAGTTCGGTTGATTTTATTTAAAAAAAAAATTTTTTTTTTAAATTATGGAATATAAAAAAATAAATAATGAAATTTACATTTCTCACTTTTTTATTTAAAATTTTTTCTTTCATCATGCGTGAGTTTCAACCTCAATTTAAAGTCCATTTCTATTTACAATTGCCTTTGCTAATCTGAAAAGTTGCCGGATGACATTTTTAATTTACGACTTAGAAAACTCCTTTAACCGACAACTGATGTGCGCCTTGACACAAAAAGAGAAAAACCTTCGTACGTCAGTATCTTGAGAAAAACACATGGACTTTTTTGTTTGTTTGTTTGCTAAGTATTTTTTTCTCTTTTTCATTCGCTTTTCTCTATCAAAAATGTTTTCGGTTCCTAAGAAACGTGAGCTTTAAAACCGTCACTTTTATCTGAACAGTTTGTGTTTTTGCCTCGTCAAACTTCAACAGTTTTTAGCGATTTCTTTTGCGATGCAAACACAAATGTTGTCTTTTACAAGATTTAGTAAATTACTATTCTATTTTTAAAGCTGTCAAACTTTATTTTCTTTTAAAAGACGAACAAAGAAAATACTTTTTTTTTTTTAGAAAAAAGGAAAAATTTATTTCTTAAATAAATGAATTAATCAAAATTAGTGCAGAATCAAAACTCCATTTTGTGCTCCATTTGTTTGAAATTGACAAATTGAATATTAATATTATTAATATATACATTTTTCTTTTTCATTGTTACATTTAAAAACATTGGGTATAATAATTTAAGAAATAAAATTAAGTTTTGTACTTGGCAGTTACAACCAAAAGAAAACATGAAGCGAATGCAATACAAAATCGAGATTCAGTGATTTTTAAAAATGTGGATTATTTTTAATTCGGTTAGATATTTCAAGAAAAAAAGGTATTTGCACTTTTAAAAAAAATTCCTGCAAACTCGAGAAAACTTTCCTTTATTAAGGCATTGTGGTCTGAAGTGCATGGAAAATGCATTAGCTGCATGCATTAGAGCAAGCGCTTTTTTCATTCTGATAGCAAATTTCAATGGAGTGTAAAGGATGGGTTCCATGATAATTTTGATGGCATGACGTGGCTGAAAAAAGTTTGATTTCAATTGTTCGCGGTGAGGTTTTATCTCTGCATATTTTCACAACTAATCAAAAAGGAAGATAGACTAAGAATTTTTAGATTACAAATATTCTCTTTCTCTTATTAAGGAAATATATTTTAATTATAAATTAAGCATATTTTTACCTTTTTTATTTTTTTATTTATTATTATTTTTCCATTGCTTTTGTGTAACTGTCAGTTTGAAATGAAATGAAATAATTATAGAATTTTTTTAAAAATACATCTCCACATTTTTTTCAAAAAAAAAAATATAAAATAAAAATAATGCCCAGTACATTAAATTCAAACTTCACCAAAATGTAATTAGCCGCGGCAGCGAAAATAAAAAAAAAATTGAGATCACATTTTCCTCTATAGAATTTGTTATAATTAGTTAACTTCTTGAGCATAGAACATTAATCACAGAAAATCCACGCTGCCCGTTGCAATATAAAACAAGTTATACACCTGAATTTCCAGGCAGGTAAATTATTTTTTTTTTACTTAACAACAAAAATAAATTAGAATTTAAACAAAAAAAAAATTTAAAATAAAAAATGCAAAATAAAAAAATCAGGTTAAAAAAAATATGAGGGAGGCCATTTATTTTTATACCAATTCATATTTTCCAAACATAAAAAATATTGGAGCCAGTGATTCGTGGATCTATGAAATTTACACTTTTTGTGCACCAATTTACAGGTGAATTAAAACTAATTAGTGAGAATCGTTATTAAAAATCTACATTAAAAGTCTCAATAATACTATTTATAGATACACAGCAGCGAAATAGTCACTAGTCGGACACTAGAAACTCTTGAAAACGGTTTTTAATAATCCCTAAAGAATGTAGAAATCGTGCTAGGTTTTTTTGAAAAATTAATTGAAACAAGTCACCTAGAGTGTGTCCGTCCATTGCCCACCCAAGTTATTCGTAGAACCCCCGCTGTTGGTTGTTTCTTGAGTAGGCATCACAGTTCATTCTGTGTCTCAAGTATTCAAAACTGATTTTATTGGTTAGTCTCACTGATATGAACAGCATCGAACAGCAAAAATGAATTTGACCCGACATGTCAGTGCCATTGAAAAGGAAATGAACATGCCGTCGATTGGTATACAAAACTAATCGTTTTCGAACCATCCTGAGATTTAAGCCCAAGGTATCGGCGACTAGTTAATTTACCTAATGTAATCAGCATGCAAATATTAGTGAATGAAAAAATTATGCTAAATTATTAATGCGCTTTTTCTATTGGTTTTTTTGGGCGAATGTAAAACGTTCGCCTCATAATTTATCTAATTTACACGTTAAAGAACCATTTCTATATTTTTCTCGTATACTGTTGGTTGACTTTGATTGTCCGTTGGTTGTTTGTCCGACTCGGTCATTGAGGAAAATGTTATTGGGCTTTAAAAAAGCCGTCGTATACGTGGTGCAAGCAGAGTCGCATCTGTGTTGCTTAACCCTGAGTGTGTCGATCGTCATATTTTCCACGTTGAAGTGAACGGTGGAGCACAGGTCACAATGCTGTAAGTCCATAACTGTCCTGTTTTGGTGCTAGTTGGGTCGTTTGTGGACCGTGATGAGGGTGAGGTGGACAGTTTTGTGGCACTATATCTGATAGAGGAACTTGGGCGATTTGTTGCTGTTGCTGCTGCTGTACACTGGGGTGATGGTGCTGTTGCTGTTGTTGTTGTTGTGGTGGTGGTGGTTGTTGATGATGCTGACTGCTAATTTGGTGATGAGAATGATGATGATTATTATTTCGCGCTGCATTCGGATTAGTCCGCCTGACGTTTTTCGTGTTTGGAAGTTTGTTATCTTTCTTCCATTTCATTCTCCTGTTTTGAAACCAAATCTTGATTTGTCTTTCCGAAAGGCAAAGTGAGTGGGCGATTTCTATTCGCCGTCGACGTGTAAGGTAGCGGTTGAAATGAAATTCCTTTTCCAATTCGAGAATCTGTTGTCGGGTATACGCTGTTCGTTGTCTCTTTGGTTCGTTTCCAGGTTGGAAAGTGTTGTTGGCTGCAAACACAATCACAAATGATGCTAGGGTCGATTTTTAAATCAAGAAAATCAATCTTTGGAAAAAAAAATCCTTAAAGTGCAATTCCACTTTAAATACTAATAATTAAAAAAATAAAAATAAAAAATATTTTGTTTAAACCTATGAAATTAAGAATGGATGTACCTGGGAGCGCGAATATTGCGCGTGTTAATAGCTAAGCCCATCCCCAAAGCAGTAAATTTTGTGGCTTTGAATGAAATGCAGCCTCGTGCGGATGACATGATAAACAGTTAAAGTGCGAGAAGCTATAGAGAAAAACGTGTTTCTCCCCTCGTGGCCGACAAAATGATGTTTTGGATGGGAGAAAAATTGCGCCCACACCGTTTTCGTGGTAGTGTTGCGACGCACGAGTCGAGAAGGTTGTTTTGCTCTTTGATTTATGATTATTGCATGTTGTAATGTATGCAAGCTATTACCGACTTGTATTACTGACATAATAGTTATACAGTGACAAAAGTCGTAATTTATGGCCGTTATTTATCGTCCTAAGGCACGTGCGCCCCGTCATTATGGCCTCGTTAACCTTGGTGGGCGAACTGCACACGAGGGCAGAGAGGCTCATTCAGCGACAGCCTTAGCCACGGCACTCGGCTCGTGCATCTTTTTAGCAAAAAAATTAACATTGGTTTGAGTCGATCGTGCTTTCGGAGCTCACCTGTGTTGACGTGAATTTTTTTCATCCATGGATAGATAACGGGTTGCGACGACGAGGACTGCTGCGAGCAAGCGTTGGGCGAATCGGGATCGGCGAGACCCTGTTGTGGTTGTCCGGGCGGTTGCTGCGGTGCAGGTGGAGACGGGCCCGGCGATCGGTGTGCGGGCGTCGGTGGAACTGGGCTCTGGCTGTTGGGTGCAGGAGCGATCTGGCCGGGCAACGGCTGCGGTTGGCCATGTGTCAAGCCACACGGCTGCTGGTAGTAGCTGGGCCCATGATTTGTGTAACTAACAGTCTCTCGGCCATAATTCACCGCGTGATGGCTATTAAGGTTGCTGTAGCCGTAATGTTGCGCCGGCGGCGGGGCATAATAATCAGCGTTCGGCGGACTCGAGATGTAACTACTTTGCGAATATTCCTCATTTGGCGGAAATTTTGGATCCACGTACGATGCAGAGTTCATCAAAAACGAACTCATGATCATTAATTTTTGGGTGAATTGGATGGAAATAATTTTTCTTCCCAGTTGTCGTTTAACTGTTTGCAGGCTCCTCCCACCATCAATAATTAGCATATCACGTGAGTGTTCGCAGCCACCTACGATGCGCCAATCTGACCCTCTGAGCTCACGTCACGATGATCGATGGCTCCTCGAGCGCTGCTGTCATGGCGGCCCGTCATCTGCTATGCTCGGCTGGACTATGGACCCTAGTGAGTCTCAGCCCGAAAACAGAAATTTCTCGAGTGGAACTCCGAAATCGACGGAAATATGCTCGCGCCTTTTCACACGCGACCCCCGTCTCCATATGGCCCCCCACAAACCATCTCGACTCGATCGCCTCCAACCGAACGAGCAACGGGACTACGATGAACAGGTGCATCGCAATTTGCTTCATTATCTGGCGCGGAAATGGATTCCCTTCAGGTGAGCACCCAACTCGACACGAGTAAATTGATACGGGCAAAAACTTTCCACGTTATCGTTCAACCTTGAAGACAATTTAGTTTTTTAAAGAAAAACTTGTTTTTCTTAAACCTACACCGTCGCCGTCTCCGTAAATCTAGCATTAAAAATTGATAATTTACGCCCGACACCTCGATAATGCAATGATGGACTTTGTGCGATTTTGATTACTATTCAGCACGAACTGTTTTCTCCGTTATAACTGTGGCAAATTTGCGTGTTTGCACAATAAAAAAATAAGGCGTGAAAAAAAATAGCTATTTTCTGCTACCCTGTGCTCTTGTTTATACAAATTTAGATCGAGCACATGGTTGGCAACGGTTCCAGAGTGGGAGGTGAGAGCGGGTGCTCGGGAAAATTTACGGCGAGGCTTACGCGGTCATGGCACTCAACTACAAATCATTTCAACAGGTAGCAAACCTCGGAAGTTGTTGTAAGAGGAGTCTCTCTCGCACGCTAATTTGTGCCCTACATCTTATTTAAAAATTATTTCTCCATAAAAAGAAAATAAGCGCAATTTATTTAATTTTTTTTTTAAATTGTTGCTGAAGCTTTTCTCGCTCGTGAAATTTAATTAGGATACAATTTCGTTCTTTTGGAGAATTTCATAGCGTTGTTTAATGCAATAATTGAGTTTTAATTATTGGGCAAGATTTTATTTATTGTGTAATTAACATCCCATTGTGTTTTATCACGATAATGAAGTGTTCGTAACTTCTATTTTTAATTCTCTTCGCAATTGATAGTTTTTAAAATTAAATTTTTAAAAATGTTTATAATTGGTCATATTTTTAAGATAAAAATCAAATATAAAAAAAAAATTTACAGAAAGCGTATAAACGATGGTTTGCCAACCATTTCTATCAGGCATGCAAATCTACTTTTAAATTAGACACGCAACCTTTTTCCCTGTTTACTATGAGATTGAATGTTTCATCAGTGGAAAGAAAAAAAATGGGATTAAACGAAAGAGACAGCGGGGAAGACGATTATGTGTTGCTTGGAATGAATCGAAACAAGAAAAATGACATAATAATGATGGATTCAACGTGCATATCAGAAGACACGTTACACGAATGTCTACTTTAAACCAGGAAGCAAAGACGATGTGACCATCCATCATTAAAAAGCATCTTGCTGAATGAGTTTGCAGTGAGCGGCTGAGGAGGACCAGAAGGCAGTCGTTTTAGAAAAGGGTCATAAATTTTATGACTTTTACAAGCTGTAATTTCACGCCGTCTGCCAGTGGGTGGTGGAAATCGACGAGGCTAAACTTGTTAACCTGCGAAACTGAATTAAATTGGCCACTATTAATTTACAAACGAATCTCTTAATACCAGTGGAAATTATTATTTTTACGACATTTTAAATATTGTGACATTTTTAGGTTTTCTGCTATGACTAGGATTTAACCTCGACACAAAGGATTTTATTATTTCTTTTCCCCTTTCCATTCACTATATACAATACTTTTTTTTCCTCTTTTTACAGGTATATGCAGGCCTCATTAGAAGCCGAGTGGTGGGATTGGTGGGTACCTCGCAACTCCCAGTCCCTGATGTGCTGTAACGAATTTTAGCGTGAGACATTTGGGTCATCTGGGACATATTCGAACCTTATTCCCCTACACCTAAAGCCATTCCCACTCTTTTCAGGGACGGACAAGCTTCTCTTCCTTCTCTTTTACTCACCATCAAAACACCCATCAGTTCTTAATGTCACTCGGTCTAAATATACGAAAGAAAAAAGACAAAGATTTGTTTGCAAACTCGGGTAGTGATGTGCGTGTGAACTCTGTTTTAACCGTAGTGACGAAGCAAAGTTTTGGACCACAAAAGCGCAGCTTAGTAAAACCTGGTGTCGACAGCAAAGCGCAGATGCGCACGAGTACTTAATTACTACGGATATTAAATATATAAAAAAAAATTTTAATTTTTAAATCTCAAATCTGTCGTGTAAGTAAAGAAAAGGGAATTTCATTTCAACTTTAAATAAAAATATCACTAACCTGAATAACGTGAAATTTTATGGTGTTTCAGTGTCGATTTTACCATAAAAATAGGTGTGAAATTGCAGCAAAAATCTTGGTTTGTTCTAGCGACGGACTCCGAATGCGCTCTGAGCAGCTGGGCCCCTTTTCGCTCTTCCCCGACCCTCCGATTCGGTTCTTGATAGCGGGATTTATGACTCTGCTATATTTTTAGACTTCAAGTCAGTGGACTAAAGCTTTTAACCGACGCTTTGGAGCCGCTAAAGTAACCTCCCCAATCAACTTTGGTGGATATTTACGGCTGGAAGCGACTATTGCTTGAATTGCCGCAATTTTATATATTTTTACGACTCTTAAGATTCAGTTTTTTTGTTTCTTTAGGGTGAAGACAATTGCTATTTTACAACCCTAAAGTCATGGTTTGGAACTGTCTTACATCGACCTTAGGGGGTGGTTTAGATTTTTATTTCGGTGGTCTGGGTTACGTCTCTTAACCTCGACTCAGACTCAGAGGAATTTGACTTAAAAAAATGAGTTTTTTTAAATGTAATTTTTATTAAGTTTTACAATTATTGATTTAATGAACAGCAAATCAGTTTTGAAATATAATTTATGAAGGATTGGTATCATTGAATAGCTTATCAATTGGTGACTTTCGCTAATCTTCAAAGAGGTTTTCTATCAAAAGTAAACTTGTCGTAACGAATCCACAGTTCTTTGGCATGTAATGGGCACGCAACTTTCCTCGGTACCGACCGAAGTATATGTTGACCTTTGTAGTTTATAGCACTTTGTTTGAATTAAATCAGCAAAGGATGATACGGAAATTCTTAGATGCAGAGTCACTGTGCACCACACGAACCTCTCTAGAACCGAATTTGTTCTCATTGTCTTACAAATTCGGATCTACAGGGTAGATGTAGGGCACTACCTCATTTTATTTGCAGATTTCTGAATGACGTCAGGTGAGTTGGCATCTATATTTTAAGGTTTGCATTATTTGATATTTCAATATTTTATTTATACTTGTTTTACTATCCGAATTTTCTAGGTTATTGTGGATTCACGTTCGTGTTTTCTGTTATTCGACTAGGGCTAAACGGGTTGTTTCTGCGAAAAAATAAAAGGTATGGGGATTGTATATTTTTATAATCGATTTTTAAATTACTTTGAGTAGAAACTTGGTAATAAAAATAAAACTTTGTTTATTTTGTTAAATTTTCTAATTTATCTATTGATAAAAATATAAAAAAAATTGTTTTTATCATTTTACTAATCTTTTTAGGTTAAATTGGCACTAAAATTTAACATTTGTGTAGTAAAATTAAGTGCGAGTTAAAATAATTATTCAAGAAATTTATTTTGCTTTGGGTTTAAATCAATCGATAGAAAATGTTCCATTTTGTTTATTGGGATCAAAGGGTGGGTACAAGGGCTAATGATTAAGCATTTGGAATGACTTCTTAGAAACAAAAAATAATAATAATAAAGGACATTTGTTTAGTGTCAGCATTCGGTGCCATTCGTCAATATTTTTGTCGTTGCTACTGGTGACAAATGACCATGCAAAGTGCAAACATTGTGTATCATCCAAGAAAAACTGCATTGCAGACACAATTGACTTAATCAATTTTAATGCACTTTGAGATACGGCAATGGATAATTTACTAATTTTCCTTGGTCTATAATTATATTTCATTCGTGTTTATTTTTATACATTTTTTTCAATACTTTATGATGGTTATCTAATGTGTTGATGTGATTTTGCAATTTATGTTTTATTTACGTTGTTGCTAATGTTGCCACTCGCAGGAAACTGTAACTAGTGTTTGCAAAAGTATAAACATGGAGGTGTTACGTTACTCGTAATAATGATATAATAACTACTGTATAAACAAAGGCAGGAAATGTCATTTTTTTCCTTTTGTTAAATAGTAGGCCGTTGCTTGCGGAACTAATTTCTTTCATAATCAGTATGTAAGACAACTTTCCTAATGTCAGCTGCCCATAGGTGTGTCCATACACATTTGTTTTCTTGTCTAGAGTTGGAAATTAACATAAATTCTAAAAACGTCTACTGCTAATAAATAACTTGAACTGGAAAAGTAATTTTTCAACTTAACCTATTCTTTAACCTGAAATTTAAATTTAAAAAAATAAAATAAAAAATTAATTGATTCGAACACTTTAAAACAACTTGTTGACATGAAAACTAACTCGGATGCTTGAATAACAATAAACTGGAAAATAAACAAAACGTTAAAGTAGTTTTAAACATACGCCTCGAAAAGTCTCTTTAACTTGATTTATGTTTTGTTGCTTATGTATTAAGAGTTTTAAGCCGCTTCACGAGCTTTAAGTGTTGTTAATGTTGAAATTGCGCGACAACAAAAGCATCTATAAACACGATACTTTGTTAAATAAATTTTTTTCTATCTAATTTTTAATGCACCCATTTTTCATAATAATTCAGAAACGGGATTTTGACATGGGGTGGCGAAGAAAATGACTCTTCATCGAACTCTTATCTGTTGCATGTGGGCTGTGCTCGTCTTTCGACATCGAGTCTCTTTGGCTACGCATTCAAGCGGCGAAGAATCAAAGTGTCTTGTCGTATAGGGGGGCGTCAGGAAATAGATCCCTGCCGAGTTCCACTTTATCTAAATGGAACCAAATTCTCGTCAGGCTCACGTTCGATTGGAGAGACACGGCGAAGGCATCGCACCAGGCGTCCTTTGCCGACGCATTGTCAAATCCTCTCTTGGTGTCATTGACAATAGAGAGGCGTACGAAGATATATAGAGAAAGACGAGGGCGCCTCCATCTTTACAATGGCAACCATCTTGAAATTCAATCTTGACTTCTTTTTTTTCTAAAATTCCCTTTTACTCTTTCTTTAACATCCGCAATTTCTTTTTCTTCGAGATCCGTCTTCTGTGCCATTTCTTTTGTTGCTTTTTCAATTGTGCCAAGTGTTACCCATGATGCACTGTAAAGTAATTAGTGAAGTGTAACAAAAGGGAAATTAAAAAGAGAATTTCTTTTTTTGTGTGTTAAGAACTCATCAAAGTGGTTAGTCTTCAGTAGAAAATTGGGTGCGCGAGACTAGAGTTAGTGTAATTTTATTATTTTTGTAATACAATCTCCCATTGGAGCCCCGAACTGAGCAAACTCCCTCTGTTGTATCTCCTAGCAATCAATGGTCTGAGCTGTCTGTCTACTTACTTGACAGCTCTCTACGAACAGAACTCGCACCACCCCGTGGGGCCTTTCTCATCCGGGAATTCGAGCTACCATGACCATCCCACGTCCTCAATTACTGATAAGAAATAAATAATCGATATTTTATTCAAGCATAACCGGTCTATTCCTTTTACTTAAATATGTAGAAATTAAAAAAAAGTAGATTTTTCCGAAAATTTTTGAATGTTTAAAATTTTTGCAATTTTTTAAATTTCAATCCTCAATTTTTTTTGGATTAGGAAATGAGTCGTTTGTAGCAATGGAAATTCATGAATGGAATAAGTGTAAATTGGCACATTATCAGCCGGTGACCACACGCTGTTGAAGGAGGAGGAGAAACGATCCGCCGTTATTCAGCGCTTTTCCTCGTGTCCGTGTCTCGATGGCCCCATAACATATGAGTTATCGGTCGAGAGTTTCTCTCTGTTTTCCTATAAGCAACGGCCTTTCCAAGGTAACCTGGTTAATAGGACTATTTTGAACGTGGAGACCTTGACCCAGTTACCGATGGGAATTTAAGAAAAGGAAAACAAATTTTTTAAAATAAATTCACAGTTGCTTTCGACTCGTAAATCAATTTTTTTTTATTCTTAAATAGAAACGTCTGCGCCCTCAAACTAACCTCGAATTAAGACCAGTCCATCCTCATAATTTCAAACTCGTAAATTAAAACGAGGAAGAAGAAGAAAAAATATTGCCATGTCGTAAAATTTAACTTGTCACAATAGAATAAAAATTTTAAAAGGATATTTGCAGTTGATGGTGTATTACTTTGGCAAATGTATTTATCGGGTAATAAATCATTTTCGCTCAACCGAATGAACATTTATAGCACATTGGAATAACACGCTGTAACTGCTGAGGAAAATCCAGTGTTTTAACAGCGCTTTTTCGTTAACTGCGTTGCGGTAATGGCAAAATAAACATGCAATAATTATCATTACAACATTGAAATTTCCCGTCAATTTTACTACTAAAAATAAAAAATATTGAAATATCATCGTTAATTAATATTGAGGTCACGTAACCATCTGACCGTGTCATCGTTGTAATAAAAGCCAAGATTTCGCTTTCCTGTCCCCTATTTTCTTTTTTCCCCTTATTAAATGAAGAGATCTTTTTAATATTTCATTAGATTGTGCCTATCACCTAAATTCAGGGAATGAAACTGCAAAATTTACCCTACTACTCATAGGCAAATAATTTGTCCTGTAATGGGCTGTAGATTGACCCTATAATGGAATAAAGGGGAAGAAATTTAAAATTATTTAACCGCATTTTACTAATAGGAATTAAATTTAGCAATTTCTACTTTATTTTTTAATATAATTTTTCGATTGTTTTAATGGAAGGGCGTATGGTGGTGGTGGTGTCAAAGCGAAAAATAAAGAAAAGTGAGGGAGCTGCGGGAAAAAGAAAAAAGGGTCTTGTGACTTGCCATTGGTGCGATTGATAAATGATTTTTCGGGGTTGGGTCAGCTGCTCTGCCTGCCATACCCACCCATCAGTGACGCAGCTGCGGAAAAATCGAAGCAGAAACAAAAGGCTAACACGGCACATACACTCAACAAAAGTGCAGGTCGTTAATGGGGGTTTGGGGTAAATATTGTGCGTCAATTGGTGGTTGGGTCATACTCTTATCCAATGAATTGTGCTATACAAAAAGTAATATTTTTTTCTGAAGAATCTGAGTGAGCGAAAGAAATTTTTAAAAAAAAATTTTAAAACTTCATTTTATAAGGGGATCAATAAGTTGCAATTGTATTAGACGTGTCGCGAGTATTGTGGTGATCATTTCCTTCGTATACTGCGAAGGGGTCTCGAGCTTTAATTGGATTAAGCGATGGGAAAGTCCACAGCTGTTACCAGCCGCCTAATCCCGCCTGTCGCTAGTGGCGCTCGCTCCGGTCCTGGCACTACCAATCCCAGGCCCGGCTTTAGGCTACCACAAGGGATCTGTCGATCAACTAAGGGGCGGGAACAGATGTAGAAATAAGTCTACGAAATAATGTGGAGAAATAATTATAAAAGGGATTTGCTTTTTTTTAAAAATATATTTTTGAAGTTTTTTTGTCTTCAATCTGTAAAAGTATAAGAGAACTTTTCCTTTATTATTCTGCATATTGAAAAGCAACAAATGGAAAAAATAATTCACGCTTTAGAAGAAATTTTAAGTTTATAAATTTAAGGTTATTTGCAATAAAATTTTATTATATTGCATTAAACATGCTTGGAAATTTAATTTAAGAAGTTTTAATTATTTAATACGTTGCTTAAATAATTAGTTGAAAATATTTGTTTACAAAACATACTTTTATTGTTTGTTACTCGTGTAATTTAAGGTAGTGAATTTTTGTCATACCACTTGCCCGATTTTGTAATTTAATTTGAATGTAAATCCCCAACATAATTGTGTAAGGTTGATATAACGAGAACTAATTAATTTAATGGTATAACTAAAGGTGAAGTATAATTTATGAATGCAGGTTTAAATATAGATTTATTTTAGATAAATAGCAATAAATTAGATATATAAATGTGTGATAAAATTCGTTGGATTTTGGACTCGACAATTATAACGATTAAGAATTAGTTTTTTAAAATTATTATTTGCGTCATGGGTATCTTTATCAATAATACCAAAACTGATTAAACAATATTTTATATTACAAGTAACTAAGATTTTTATAACGTTTTATTTATATAATATTTGTCTTTAAAATATTGTAATTTTTTCCATTTATTTTGTTTTCAGCACTGGATGAATGCAATTGAGAATTTAATTTGGAGACTTGGTTAGAAGTTGCCAGTTTAATAGAATTTTTGCATTTGCAATTTTTTGAATTAATTTTAAAATATTTTTATACGGTCGAAAGGGTTTAGGTTACCCATCTGACTCTAGTGCCTTTGCAGTTCATGTTTTGCAAAGATAATCAATACATTAGCGTTTCTAAGTTTCAAGGAAAATAAATGATCTAACAACACAAATATTTTAAAATATTATAATTTAATATAAAATATCTAAAAAAAGGTAGTAAGAATTGCTTAGACATCTATTTTTAAAATTTGGTAAAATTATATTCATTTAATCTGCACTATACGTAAAATTAGCAGTTAATCGATGCAAATCGATCCATACTGACCTTCTTAAAATCCAAACAAGTAATAAAAATAAAAGTGCAAATAATAAATGTTGTTGCATTTTTTTTTTCTAAAAGTCTTTGAAGCTGTACTAATGACAGAATCCTTTTCGGGTTGACCCGAAGGAAGGACTGGCATTTCAAACACATTCTTACTAATGTGATGATGGTAAAGGTATTTGGGCAACCATTCAAATGCCATACGAACATTTTCTTTTCTTTTTTTTTTGCACACAATTTTTTTTATTTATTCCCGCTTTTGTCAAGCAAATGCCTTATGATTGCACGCTCGACTTGCTCTTGCTTCAAGCCATGTAAATCTAAATCAGTGGAATAAATTCGTAGGAATTTCTCAATTTAACGAAATCGTTCAAATTTAATTTTTCTTTTAAAAATATTAATTAAATTGTTAAAGATTTTTTTTTAGCAATTCAAGTGCTGCGTAGAAAGGAAGAAAGAGCTTCGAGCCAAACAGCCATATTTAAGAACATCAACTCGTGATTTAGCGCTCGTTTCAGTTTGTACAAATAAACATTTAAACTCATTAAAGAAACATTTAAATATAGCAAATCGATTCCATCACTTAAGCTAATATTACTGGAGTACTTTGGGAATCATTAGAAGCACCTTTAGTTCTCTATCGATTAGATGAGTCTGAATCCGAGAGAAAGGCTAGGAAAAGGGAGGAAAAATGCCAACTCACTCGACTAATCTGAGAGGCCGAAAAGACAACCCCTTATTTCTATAACAGAACAGGGAAATGAACAAAGCAGCCGTTGAAAGGCGCCCAATCATCAATTTGCAAAAGTTACAACTTAATATTCGAATACGAATCGCATCATTATTCGCCATAGGCGAACGAAGAAATGACCTCGAGTGTACGCCATTTTAACACTTGACTACGACTGCACCGAAAAAGAAAAAAATATTTTTTCATATGTTTGCGCGAAACGATATAGTCGATCCTATAGTTGGACGATACGAAAAAATATTAAACTTGACTATACTGATCAAATAGAAGTATTAACTAAGCTAGGATTAGTTGAAAATAGCGAGGTGAAATCCGAGACCAATGGCGGCTGTGGCTGCCATGATTCGTGCGCCGCCACAATATTGGCAGCTGCAGTTGGTTGCGTTGCAAGGGTCTTCGGAACCATCGTACACTTTTCGAGCGAGCAAGTTGGGCACGACGCGAGTTCTACCGACGTCAGAGTAGTAGGAAAAAGAAGAAGGAAGAGTGAGGAGGAAGGGCAAGGAGCGACGCAGCACGTGATGTGTGCGCTGCGCTCGCCCGTTGCGTTGAAGGGCGGGCATTGTGCTGAATCCAGTGCAAACTGGCTTCACACTCACACACTCTCACTCGATTCATCACGACGTGAAGGGCAACTACACCGCCACCAACATCAAACAGTTACATCACATTAGCACAACACACGCTTGTACTAGGTCTGTCGATGGGTTGCGAGCCCCAAATTAGGCTTTAACGGGTAGCTTAAACTGATGTTTGCTCTTGCCTAGCACAAAATTTAAAGCTTACCTTTTAGGCGTTTGGCGATGGAGACGCGAATGAGTAAACCTAACCCGAGACGCATTTAGTGGGTCTCGTCCGTGTTCCCGCTGCCGTCGCTGCTGCAGCTAGTGGTCGGGCTTAAGCGTGTACACGCTCGAGCCTGTTCCCGCCGATTGGTTTCATTCTAAGATGTCTTCCGGTAGCCATAAAGATCAAACGGGCGGCAGGCACACTGACACACAACACGATTTGCCTCGAAAAAGCATGGAGGCTCCGTCGATGGGGCAATGGAGCCGTTGCATTTTTGTTATTGGTGCAATACCATCGATTCGGTGCTGTGCTAAAGGGACCCAACCCTAGCGAGTGGCAGTTGGGAAAACGATAGCAATTGCGATATTCCAGGGCCCTTTTGTTCCTGCTGTATAGTCGTATTTTTTCCACACACAAGTCATAATTTCTTCATTTTAGAGCCCTCACGTGACCCGGATGTACCAATGGTGGCGCGTTGTTCAAAACCCATAAAACACTCATTGTGTGTGAAAATTAGTCGCAACTTTTTTTTTCTTTTCACACCAGAGCCAAACAAAGAATAGTTGGTGACAAAAGGGCCCTACCCGATGCCCATTCAGTTTTATGGCTCGGATGAGGGAGGTGTTTTTGCTACAACCAATGCACGATGAATTCGAGGCCCGCGAGCGAGCAATGGAGATACGAGAGTGCAGACCTTTCGGTCAGCCAAAGATCTACTTTGATGACCCATCTCGGATGACAGTAGGGGTCATTCGAAGCTTGCCTCGGCTCGCATACGTAACGTAGTTAATAGGGCAATTGAGTCGAGTGTCGGAAGGCGTCAAATTACGCTTCAAATGGTTTGATTGGGCCTGTTTTATGGCATCTTATACTCGTCTAAGGAAAATATCGGGGTGAAAATCATGGTTTGACTGCATTTTTATTTTCTTGGGATAATAAAAGTTTTACTGTGACTGATGTTGGATGGACGAATGTTTTATGTATTAATAAATTGAATGAAGCAAATTGTTTGATGTGCGGGAATTATTCAGCTGGTATAACATTCAATTATGCAACAAAATGTTTACATTTGATAATATAAGTTTTACCTTGATAGAAAAATAAATACAAAAATAATTAGCAGTACATTTTTTTCATATTTATTCGGAAATGTTTATCTGTTGAAACATATCCATGTAATTTATAAATTGAATTGTGAATAATAAATTTTATATTTATTTTCTAATTTAAATTATTCCCGCGGTTGATTGAAATTAACGACAGGGGACAGCATCAGTTTATTTAATTTTAGTTTATGATTTAAAACTTAGACTAAAAAAGATTTTAAAAAATATATTCATATGTTTTAAACTTTGTTTTAAGTAATTGAATTAAATTAGAAATAAAAAAATTTGTATGAGCAATACTTTTAACTATTAAATAAGATTACCTTTAAACAAAAAAATATTTTTAATATCAATTAGTATAAATTCAATCTTTATCACTTTGCCATTTATTAAAAATAATCTATTCACTCTTTTTAAAAAATATTTAAATGCTAATTATTATGGTTAAAATGTACAGAAAAAAGAGGGTTATTAACATTAAAAAATATTTCTTTTGGGAATTATTTTGAGAAAGTAAATAAAATTTAATATAAGGAACACACACGAGAGGTCAGACTCGTGCAGAGTAAAATTTTGTGGATTTACTTTAGTTTAGACGAACTTTTCTCGAGGGCGCCACTGCATAATGACCCTTTTTTTTTTTTTTTTGGAAAATGGAATGTAGGAATTCAAATTGTAAAAGACAATTAAAATTTTATATTTCATATTTCATTCATCCTCATCACTAATTAAATAGAAAACTTAACTCGTCGACTATATTGAACGCCCATAATCTTTAATTCGTCAATATTGATCGGTACAAGAAATCGATAAATCGATTACCTCTAATCAGATCAGAGTTCAACATTCTAAAACCTTAAGAATTTGTATTTTCACTCGGTTCTTAATGTAATCGCTTTGAAGCGAATTTAAATTCTATTTATTTATTTATTTTTAGTTTAATGATTACACAACAAGTTGCAAATAATTAGTGTTTTGTCTATGTGAAATGAACAAAGTAAACAAACAACAAAAATAAACTCCAGTATCAGATTATTATTTTTTTATTGTATGTTTGACATGAGGAATACATGAATTACAATAGTTTTGTAATGTCATCTACTTGAGATCACTTTTCGATCAAAAGCTACACAAAACTCATCACACTGTTGAATGTGAGGGAGGAAAAATCTATTTTTCTGTAACACAAAAACCCAATCTTTCATCACTTTTTGCTATCTACAGCAGCAACAATTTTTGTATTAACATGGAATGAAAACACATTAATCTCACACATTGTATGAATTTTTACGCACACATACGAATAAAACAAACAAAACGAAACATTTCTCAAACTTTAAGGTTAAACAAATTAAAAACACAAGTTCAAAACTACAACAAACAATTAATACTTGAATAAAAATAATATTTTACAAATAAAAAGTCAAAAATAATAAGTAAAAAAATTCGTTAATTAGTATACACTTTACAGTAGATACAAATTATTTGAATGAAAATAAATTGTCAGGAAAGGCATAAATAAATGCGTTTGAGGGGGAGAAAGGAAAAAGAGTTCATTAAGATGCGACTTGGATGAAAAGCAAGAAACGCATTCGAATCATGATTTGGTAGAAAAGAAAAGTGTCTAGAGGCATTCTTCATTTTGTGAGCCTCTAATTAGAACCACTGATATCTTTTGAGGGGAAAAAGGTTTCATCGCTTCTTGCCCATCAAGAATCGACAACATGGCAAAAAGAGTGTGCAGGGGTGGCATTGACTCGAATAAATTGTCTCGTTGATATATTTTTTTTCTTTTTCCTTTTTTAGGTGTTAACCTTTTTACTTTTTTTCTGTTTTTTGTTGGTGGAATTATGGGGATTAAGGTTAAGACAATAAAGTTGCTTATGCAATGAGAGTAAATCCCACTTCTTTATTTATATACGAAAACCTTTTCCCAGAGCACAAAATCCCAATACAGTTTCTGATCACTACGATTACCACGTACCAAGTCTTGCGCGTGACCAATGGTCAGTTGATAAAGCGATCAACGAGGGCAGTTTTGTGCTCGGAATAAAAAATTGAACTCTGCACACTAGATTTACTTTATAAGTCCTTATTTTCTCTTTTATAGTAAAAAAAAAAAAAAAATTTTGAAATTTGAATTTAATTTCTATGAACCGCCTTTGAATGCGAAAAAAATTTTGAAAATTAAAAAAAACTTAAAAATTGCACATACGATCGCTTCCAAACTGATGTTTTTTTACTCGACGTGACCGATCAAATCAACAGTTGGGAGTTTCGTATTTGTAAAATTCTTGAATGTCGCCTGCTTGACCCCAGTCTACAGGAAATCACCAACCCCTACACTTGAGTTGTCCGTTTTTAAGTTTCGGGTTGCAGTTGAAGAAATAGTGGGTTAAGCTTTTACAATTGAAGGACCAATAGGGTTTAAGCAAGGGGAGTTGTTGATTCATTTGACAGAGCTGGGCGAGACCTCGGGGTCGATTCTTTTTTATTTTTGCTTGTGGGATAGAAATGCAAGCTGTTTATATATGAATAGAAATTGTAAAGAAAGTAAAAATAAAATTATAAAACAAAAATAAAATAAATTATATACATTCAATGAGCACTATGGGCTCATCATTTGCTGAGTATATTTGCACACATCCTTGTTACCTATAGGCTATTTGGCCACTTTCTACAAAGAACCCTGTATATAACCGTAATTTGACTTAAGTTTTATGGATGGTTGTAAGAAACACTTTCCACTTTTTATTTTTATTTTTTGAAAAAATATCTCAATTTGCTTTTGCTCAGGGCAGTTAATTGTTTTCTTTTTATCTATGAAAATGCTGACTATACACTTTGTGGTTGGGTATACAAAGATCTATGATTAGGTTTTGGTTTGAATACATTCAAAAACACACGGTAAAAAGACACAAATTTCATCGAATCTAATACGAAATAAACAATGACACAAAACGTTTATAATCTCTATTTTGTGGTTTCTCTTCTTTAAGTTCACTTATTACTTATTTATTATAAATTTTTAATATTATTATTACTATGTATGTATTATACAAGTTAGGTTATGATGACGATTTGTGTGTTTGTCTGGCAGGCAATATTTTCATAATTGATACTTTAAAGGAATGCAAACAATTATCAAAAGTTTTTTAACAACACAAATTTCGTTTTAAATATAATTTTAAGTAAGGAGAAAAAATAACAAAAATAAAAAATACAATTGAGCAGCACTTGTCAAGCTGCACATTGCTTAATACAGAAGCCCATGCAAAAATTCATTCATCTTTTTTCATTTGACAGTTTGCTACAAAGCTTCATCAGGGAGCCCATTGATACTAAATATCATTGCAATTCAAGCTACACAAGCCCTTGTATACTCGTTAACTACTATCCAAACCTGATTTTGATTGGATTGTCGTTGAGTAATAGTATTTCTCCATTTAAAAAAATTTTCTTTCAGATCTAAATCCAAATAAAATTAAAAAATTTTTTTTTTAAAGTTTTTGTTAAATTTTGAAGTGTATATGACACCTTTACTTGATCGAAAACGGAATAGAAGCTGGCATGCAGAAATATTCCAGCTGCTGGGTTTTCATATCAAACAAATTTTTTTTTGCTTTGTGACAGGTGGAAAGTTGACGATAGGGCGAGTCGTTATCAGTGATAGAAAATAGGAAAAATACTAGAATTAATTAAATATGTGGGCTGTGTTATACTCTCGTAAGTGACACGTCTCATGGGCTTCCCTATTAATTTTTTTCCATTTCTTTGTTTCTGTTAATGGAAGGGAAAAATATGATGGATGATGTTGCTGTCATTACAGGAGAAAAGAACGATACTTCATAAGAGTTTTGCCTGTTTGCCCCCAACCTGAGGTCCCCGTGCGGCCGCTCGCGTGGCCAATAACTTCATTGGATCGAGATGCTCCGTCCCTCTACGGGTTACAGAGGGGTGCACCTCGTGAGCCATCGACAGGCCCCTTGGTCTAGGGGTGTGGATGGACGGATTTTCGCGCCGGCTTTGATCGCACGGGGTATTTTTATTTTATTTTTCACTCTTGGACGACGCAGCCAAGCACATCACACGACCAACTGCGTTGTGGGAGGGGTGGGAAAAGCCTATGTGGCTAATAGGGGATTGTGAGGGAAAACATTGTCTCTACTGATGAGGAGTGCCAATGAATCAAGGGCTGAATCTATGGGTTTCTCTAGCGAGTGACAAATGAACGAGGTTGAGGGAAGTCTGGAAGGGTGTGGGTGTGTGATGGTGGGTCTCGTCTGTTTTCTGCACTTAACCCTTAGTGTCCGAGCCGAGATCGGCATGAACGATAGGCCCCGGCACCTGGTTGACGCTGGGTATCTTATGCTCCTTCTTCCACTTCATCCGCCGGTTTTGAAACCAGATCTTAATCTGACGTTCGGAGAGGCAGAGGGCATGCGCAATTTCAATTCGCCTCCTCCTGGTCAGATAGCGGTTGAAATGGAACTCCTTCTCCAATTCCAGCGTCTGATACCGGGTATAGGACGTTCGCTGTCGCTTGGTCTCCGCACCGTTCACACCGTCTATTACGAAAAAAAATAAAAAGAAATAAAAATTAGTAACAAACAATCGCATCGAAATACACTCATAGAAAAGTCACGAGCCGTGCCTTTTTCGAGTCGCGGCTCACCAGCTTGGCACACGGGGTGAGAGGCAGGGTGAGGGACAGGGGAAGAACGGAAGAGAACCATGCATCAAACCTACTGAAAAGGAGAGGAGGGGACTTGGAAAGCGAAAGAAAAAAAAATCCTCCGATATCACTGATCGCATTTGAAGCGTTCTGATAACCCCCCATTGACCACTGCACACTTTTTCCCCTCTGTATTACCCCTTGCCTCTCATTCTACTCCTACAAAAGCACCTGCAGAGTAAAAATTAATTCGATCCCTACTCTCCCTCTTTTATATAATTTGCATTTCAATTAAGAGACACGCGAGGATTATTTGGGATGAGCTCGTCTTTAAGGTGATACACATTTGGTGTTAAAGCAAAATAATTATTTAACTCGAACTAATGAATTGTCACAAAGAAAATGAATAAATTTGATATTTTTTTCTTAGATTATAAAAAAATATTAATTTTTGTAAAGCTTTATTCATTGAATAGACTTTTTAAAGGCAAAAGTAAAAAGTCTTTACTCGCCACTTGCTAGCGTAAAGAGACGAGTTTTTATTGCAGCTCGTAAACTTAAACGATACTTGATCCAATTGCCTTCGTGCGGAGCGCTCAAACTGCCCGAGTGCCTCGTTCGACTTCCCCATGCACTCGACCATCATTTACGGGGCACTTGCCTTTAAAAATCATTTTCAAATTTACACTCTATTCGAAGCCAATTTTAAAAATAATTTTTGACTCAATTCTCCCGTTTCCAAATTTTTAACAACCAATTTTGCCAATTTTCATATTTTTCAACGCGATTTTGAGCGTATTAAAACGCGAATTTTTGATCAATTTGAGAGCAACGGTCGAATGGAAAGCAGACGACGCATTTGCTCATCATATACACAACATTTCATTCATAGAATATCACACGAGAGGGAAGCACGCGGAGCCGGGTGCCATGAACAGCTGCTGGTGCGAGCACGCGCCTGCCTCGCGCTTTTCGCCAAGATTTACGACTCAAGGCCGCATTGGCAATCTTTTACTTACTCTGGCCCAGGTGGACTCGCTTCATCCAAGGGTAGATCTGGGGCGGGTTGCTCTGGTATTGTGGCTTACTTTGCGGCTGCTGAGCTTGTTGCTGTTGTTGGCCGCCTACCTGACTCTGAGGGGCGGGGGTCTGTTGATCGGGACTCCGCTGAGGCGGTTGGTGACCTCCGGTGGCGCTCAAGTCTTGCGGGGAGCCCGCGTTCGATTCGGCGTACTTGCAGCTCGGCGCTTGGCCGACTGTCGAGCCCGCCGGAGTGCTCGGGCTTCGACTGTTGCTATTGGGATGACTTAGCCGCTGCGAACCGCTATAGTGGTCGCCATTTTGGATGTGAGGCACGGTCGCCTGTGAGTACGGATATTGGTGCGTCTGAGACGCAGCCGGGCTATAGCAGCTGCCGTAGGATTGCACGTTTGGCGTGTAATAGTCCTGTCCAGAGGTGTCCTGTCCACGTTGGTTATAGCACGTTGCGAGCGAGTTGACAAACTGATACGAACTCATCTGTCGCGTGTGATTTGTGGCGCGGCAATAATTGTGTCCAATATTCCACGCAATTTTGATGAATTATGGCCGTACTGCACTCCAGGAAACCTCTGGCACACTTTTAATAGCACATTATTCCATATAAGGCACGCCCGGCTGTGCCACGTGACCGCCAACAGCCAATCCTCGACGAGCACGAGTGAAAGGTTAAGTACATAATCACGCGACTTCACCTTTTCCAGCCCGATGTTTATACCTTGTTTACACTTTTAATTGCGTGAAACCAGATGACATTCAATGCTCTCAGCGTCCCGTTTCAAAGGTGAGAAGATTAGGCGCACTGATGCAGCCAAACCGGCGGGAAAAATAGCAGTCGCCGCGTATTCGTTGTGGAGACCGGTGACGCGGACATATTTATTCAAATAGGCTCGAAGCTTGGGTTTTCTAACCTCGAACGTGGTAGCCACGTCAGAAATTATTATTATGTCGAGTGGCATAATTAAAATGAATGCTCTTCTCGAGCTTTATAAATCGCGCGTGGTCTATTCGACCGCCAGAGATGTCGTTGGCCGCGGCTCGGAGGCGACGACGCGGAGCAGACGATCACTCGCCGGCATCGGCGTGGCGCACTTCGCCAGCTCGTTATCATTTCCCTCTCCCCCGTAAGAGCGAAAGTTTATCCTCTCTTGAAAACAAAAACTGGTCTTTTGCCTCTTATTTGTAACTGGTTCGTGAACAGAAAGTGAAATTAGTAGTGAGTTAGAAAAGTAGGGGCAGGACTGTGCGAGAGGTCAGGCCAAGTGGGTTGAGCTACATCAAGAGCCGCCCAACATTAGACTCGATGCGTTTTGTACGAGTCTTGTCTTAACTGGGATTTTAAGAGGGTGTTTATTTGCGAATTTAGAGAGTAAATTGTTGGCATTCACTCGGTAGTTAACGGGGTCACGTGCCCGTGGAAGGAAATTTCTGTTAGCTTAGAAAGCACGTGGTGAACGTGGGAGTGTCGAGCTGTGCCGGGGCGCGGCTACCGTGAGCTCCACGTGCTCCGTGCCGAGTGAATTATGGCTTCTATCGTTGCTCGAGACCGAGTGTTAAGTTGGCACTAGTTTCGTGCATTTTTTTTCTCTTTGTTTTTGTATTACAATCTGTTGATCTCTACATTTACACATAAAAATAGTTCTCTAAATCTTCTACATAAAAGGTTTAAAATTGGTTTCCATTTCTGAAGAATTAGAATAAAAAAAATATCAAAATAAAAATCGAATATTAAAAAAATTGATTCAATTTTTATTTATATTTAAAGAAGAATTACATAAAATATAAATTTCAATAAAAATAGTAACGACTGTAATAATACATAAATATTAACAAATTAGCTAAAATTGCTAAAATTAAAAGTGCAAACATAAAAACAGTTTTACTTTTCTAAAAATTTATGAAATCTATATATTTTCTTAGATAGATATCGTTACCTGCTTGTAAGAAACAGATTGAATCTTGTTTTCCCTGGCCCATTTGGTCTTAAGCTAATGTTCATGTACGAAAGGATTTTTTCCAATTTTTCACCGTGCATCCTAGCATTGGAAAGCATATAGGATTGGTGAGAAAATAGTAAACAACTTATCCCGATGGTCCTTTGAAAACTGCGGAAGGCCCAAAACGAACAAACAATTGGTACAATCAGCCAAAGCTTTGGAGTTTTCTTATTCCCTTAAGCGTGCCGACAGTAGGGGTCACCACGGGTTGTCCGTGGCCTTTGAGCTCTTTTGCAGCCTCGCGGGTTTTGGGGCACGGCTGACGGTTTGTGAGAAGGGTGCCATAAAGCAATCAAACCCAGGGTGTCCAACAGACTCGATTCTTGACATCCTCTACCTATAAACTGGGCGGTTCGTTATGTGGCGCTCTTCCTCAAACTCTTTTCATACTGGGCCTTCGGGGCAGATGCGAGACAAGTATAAAATATAACCCTTTGCTTCCCTTCTTTTCTTTTCCATCACCGAGGGTTAGAAAGAGAGGAAAAGTCCTTGTTCTCGACTCGGAACAAATTTAACCACAGGTAACGACATTTTGTACTCTCTCATGTGAAAGCACAAAGGAATTATTTTTGTAAAAAAGAATCTAAATAAAAATGATCGCTTAAAAGCTGTAAAAAGATTTTTCACACTTTCGAAATAAAAATCGAATCTCTCGAATTTGAGAGCAAAGACGAAAAATGTATGTAGAAATCAAACTAACCTTCCGCTCGACTTGCCCTAATACAACTCAACCTTGATACAACTGAAGCCGCCATAATGACGTCACATGTAAACAGAAATGGCAGCCGATCGGAGCGACTCCAAAATTTGTGGAGTCAAATTTTTGTACCAGTGGGAGGCGAATGATTGATTAAGTGTATGAAGATAAAGTGACATGTTATTCAACATAGTTGGCTAGGGAATATTAAGAGATTGATACACGGACTCATGGCAGCAATTTTTTGATAGTGTGTTGATTTATAATGTAAAAATTACATATAAGAGAAAAGTAAACAAAAAAAATGCTCTTCTTTAAATTCTCGGTGCATAGATATTGACTAGCTAAGGTCACAGGAGTTTAAATGTAATATTTTAAACAACTATTTGAACAAGTTATCAATAAAGTCAATACAATTATTCCAACAGACATTATGACCCTCTCCATTCGCTCTCAGGATGTGAACAAAAAATTAATGAGGAAGAGTGACTTCAATTAAACGTCAATTACTATTATTACTAAAATTGTAATTATACATAGATACGATACGGCATATTAATTAACTGTATTTATCGTATTTTCAATTGGTTGAAGAGAAAAACAATAAAAAAAAATTTTCTTTTAATTTGTTAAATTTTTTATAGTGGTGCGAGGTGTTTTTTTTTTGTTTAATTTTGGCTTAATTTCTATGTGAGCTATGTAGCATACTGCTTTGAAAGGAGACACTCAGGTTCATTTTTCACTGGCATGTCAGAATTTGCAACTGGAAAAAATTACTCATGCAAGTCTCCATTCATTCGCGTTGCATCAATTCGACAGGGATGATTGATGAGCAAAGTAATCGAAGATGAGATTATTAACGGAAAAAATGCGCCGACTATACAGACCGAATGTGAGTCAGAGAAATTTTTTTTTTTTTTTTTTACTTGAAATTTGTATATCTAACACAAAAGAAAATGAGGTAAAGAAGAATGAAAACTTTTTTGTTTCGTCTCATCTTCTACTTGCACTTTGTTAAATCCAAATTTGATTTTGATTTTTTTAAAAAAAATTATTTGGTTAAATATTAAAAACCAATAGTTTTTTTTATTGCAAGTTTTATTCAAAATTGTATATTTGAATAGCTCATTTTTACATTGTCTTCATCAATTTTTGTAGTTTTTTTTTTTTTTTTTGAAAGACAATTTATTATTTTTTCATTTAAATTTTCATATTCACACTTGATATTCACAACAACACACTGAACATTGTAACTATTTTTAAGTTACAAAATGAGCTTGTTACAGTACATATAATTTATACCATTAAAAAAATTGTCACTCAAATACTTGTGGTTTTCAATTTGCATTTTAATGAAATTATGAAAATGAAATTTAATGAATTTATATTTTTTTTTTAAATCTATTTTTATTATTTTAATATTCTAATTAATTTTGTTTATTTAGTCATAAATTTGGATAAAATAAGTGTAAAAATTATTTCATTGGAATTTAATTAAAATCGATTTTCCACTATTAAAGTTCAAGTAAAATGAAAAAAGTAAATTTTCTTCATATATAAATAAAATTTTTAAAAAATACATATTTTTACCTTACATGAACTGGATTTCAATGGCACTTCACACTATTTCATTAATTATTTTTCTAAAAATAAGTTAGGAGTAAATATATTACTATTTTTCTTTGGCACTGATTTGAGCAATTGAAATTCAGGTAAATTCATACAGAAAATATTTCTTAGCGACCCGTGTAATCAGCCCATTTAAGGCTTTTATAGAGGTTGATATCCAAAAATATTATTCAAAGAGTTAAATGACATTTTTCAGGAAAAAAATCCAGGATTCTCAAAAAGATAATCCCATAAAATTGTAGTTCTAAAATATCATTTTCTTAAAATCAACACTTGTAAAAATAAATACATAAAAATATTGCATTAATACATTTTGCATACAGAAAGTATTCCAGGCACAATATTGAACAATAAGACAAATTTAGGCCAATATTTGTTTTCAGAACTTTCTAGAAACCTTTTTTCATAATTTATAATAGGAATGATCACTTGATAATGCAATAGGAACAAGTAATAATAAAAATAAGCAAATAAATTGACAAGATTTCTTCATATTTTTAGGAACCTGAGAAAAATGAAAACTGAACAACTGAATAAAAATTATTATAAAATTCATTCTAATGAATTAGTAAGATCATGGAGACTAGTCTAATTAAATAAATACATCACACACAAATATTTCAAATGAACAAATCAATATTAGGAACTCAAAAACAAAATTAAATAGAAATAATAAAATTCATTGTGATTGTATGAGAAGAGTAAATAGAAAAAAATTTCATCGTTATAGGCATTTTACAACGAATCGGAGCACAAATCAGTCAAAAAATTTAGGAATATTCAGCAAAGTTCCGTAGTTTTCTCCTACCTTCTTCTAAAAGTCCTGAGATTTAAATTTTTGTCGCCAACTTTTCCATGACCCCTAAAATGGCGCCCACAGTTTAGAGCGATATTTTTCTGTGTTACTTCGTGTCCGATGTGTTGATATAGAATCCCTGGGTGCCTTGACCAATTGCTCCCTCGTGTCATAAAATGTTTTGTCCTCATTTTATAGTCTGTCAAAACGAAGTAGGAATGAGTTTGGCTCGAGGTGCAATCGACTGAGGTCAACTGGGGTCATGGGAAGGGAAGGAGTAACGAAAACACTGACTACCATCAGCCGACTATGGAATTTCCCTTTATCTCTTGTTCTTTTGCTTTAAAATGAATTAATTTTTTTTTTCAGCTGCATAATGAGCCTTCGTCTTCATCAGTAATTTCTTCGTCGTCATCCTTGGCTGTTTCACGTTTGATGCCGTCCGTTGTCGTTTCGGTCGTTTGTCCGTTTTGTAATTTATTTTCTTTTTTGGCTTTCATTCGTCTGTTTTGAAACCAGATTTTGATCTGCCGTTCTGTCAATCCCAATGCGTGTGCTATTTCGATTCGCCTTCTTCTTGTCAAATACCGATTAAAATGAAATTCTTTTTCCAGTTCCAGTGTTTGAAAACGAGTATAAGTTTGCCGCGTACGTTTCGGTCCGTGTCCACCATCTGAAAATAAATACTTTTAACTACATTTATCGCTAAACAAATCTAAAATTAGATCTCTTAATACTCAATTATAATTTTTCACTCATTTATCTCATGAAAACACAAGAGCAAAAACAAAAATGGCAACCGAATCAACTGAGCGTGCGCGCGAATCCACGTGATACATTTTTTTTAAATAAAAAAAAAAAAATTTGTAATAGGGCGCGAAATGCGCAGGTGCAATGTGATTATTACTCCGCTGCATGGTCAAGAGTAAATTAGGAGTGGAAAACATTAGTTTGTCGTTAACTGACCTGTATACGATTTCATCCAAGGGTAAAAATTAGGGGGTTTGGGCTGATAAGCGATAGTTTGGCTCACGTCGAACGGCTGTTGGGTGCACGAATCGGTAATGGCGCCGGTGTTGGCAGTGAAGCCAGCGAGTTTGCAGCTGGGATAATCGGCTTCCGTGCGCGGAGCCATGGCAGTGAGGAACGCTTGACCGTCGTATGTGGGGTTTTGGGACTCGTAAGCGCCGGGTTTCGAGGGCACTGTGCCCACTTCGAGACGACTGTAGGCGGGATAGCGAGGGGCAAATGGCGGCGAGGTGCTGAATTGGTTGTAATTTTCTGATACGACCGGGTAATGATGGCTACTGTGTTTTGCATTTTGCACATAAAACTGCTCTTGATTATTGTTCGACCAATTATTCGGGGAAATATTGCTGAAATACGAGCTCATAATGAAGTTTATGGTGCAAGCGACAAATGATTTGTGATTCCCCCTCACACAAACCACACGGCGTCCACTGCCCCCTTACTTAATGATATTCAGCGAAAACGTGCGTCACGTGCCCTTCGTCAACCAATGACGAGCGCGCCATCGCTGATTTTCACTTCGTAAAAAGGGTCTGCTACTAGTCGGGAATAGGGGACAGTTATCTGGAATTAACCCCCCGAACGACTATTTGAATCGATCGAAAATCTTATCGAGTCGAAATGGGCTCAAATGACGATCGAATGAAAAAGGCCACCCGTATCCATACGATGGAAACGCGAGTGGGAACTTGGCGAGGGGGAGGGGCTTTTGTTTACGCGGGGCTAGGCTTGCGGTGGCGTCCAGTAATCCGATTGGAAGGACCTCGACACGCCGCCAACTCATTAGAGGGCTGAACGTTTGAGGTCAGTTTAGAGGATTAAGAATTCAGACCTCAATTAATTTAGCTTTGTTCCGTCGCTAATCTCAATTCGCGATCTGGGAATTTGGATTTCGTTATCTGGGGGTTCCTACTTTCACCCGTACGATGAGTGAGGAAAAGAAGCGACACTAGTCTATGCAGATGTGGAGGTGTTGCCTTAAACTCGTCGTCCTATCAGCAAAAGCAGGCTCAAACCCTTGTTTACTCACTCCATCGAACTGCAATTGGAGCTTTAGAAATGGGTTGGCGTTTATTGTAGGGTGGTAAGGGTTAAGGGGTAATGGAAATGCGATTGAATTTAACCCACTCAGAAACTCGATTTGCGGTGGATTAAACTAAGATCGAAATGCTGGGCACGTGCGAATCGGGTATTTGAGGCTTGAAAATGAAAAAGTGGGTTGGGGATAATTTTAACAAAGAAAAATACAAATTTAAAAAAAGTTTTAAACGAAAAAAAGAACTTTAATTTAATAAACAAGTTGGGTGAAACTCAAGACTCGCACACATACAAAAGATTTAACTAAAGAATTCAAGTTTTCTCTTGTTTTTCTGGCTCAGTGAGCGAAAAATGTGCATAATTATAAATCAGAACGGTTGAACGAAGATGCCAAGGGGAGTGTCTATTGCTAGTTGTAAGGCACTTGAAAACCTCTTTAACTCATATTGAATGTTGTGGTCGTAAACAACGCAGTGGTCGCTTTAGTTGTCTTTCAAGTAATTGTCGGACAAAAGATTTGAATATGTTGAATTCCGTTCGTTCCCATTCACTATTCCTCTCTCCCTTCATCACGAATTCATAGCTGACTCTTATTGATGTGTATATGAAGCCGACATCTGCGTGTGTGTTGGAGGGTAAACAAGGTCCGGCCCCGATATGTGTTCGCCCAACCCATCGCGCTGTTATCGTTCTCGGAGGGACAAAGAGTTTCGTTGAAACGCAGACTTATGTTGTAGGATGGGGACGAGGCGAGTATGGGGCAGGCAAATTGTGACGTAAAGCCGTGACAGGCTTATCACGCACCGCGTTCAGGCCAGGCAGTAAATCTCTCAGCTTGTCATTGGTCGCGTTTATGAAAGATGAAAATTGAATGCGTGTTCGTGGACCCCTTGTGCCGCACACGCGGACTGAGCGATGATCGATGAAAACCTTTGGCTGCCAACTCGCTTAAGCTCGCTTTCGTATTGGATCACCCCTCAAATCCCACTCAACCAACTCTTTTTCTACCATCATTTGAAATTTTGATGACGAGTTGGGCTGAGTCGAGTTGGGGGTTTTGTCGAAATGAATTAGCAGAGGGGGCAAAAGGAAAAAGGTGTACAGTTCGTTACTTTTGATTTTTTTTTTTGCATTTGGGAGGGTTCGGAAGAACACAGCTGGACCCACAATGCATTTCTCAGTGAATTGAGAAGAAAATGTCACCTGTTGCAACGAGTCGCTAATAGATGACGCTTTATACAACTAGGGAATTGTGCATTGTATAGGAAGAGAAAGGGTAAATTGAAAATAATGGAAACGAATTGGAATTTTGTACAAGATAGAGATGGAAATTGTCTATTATTCTAAGAACTTTATTTCGTCCCATTTTCAGGAACTGAGGGGATTTCAGACCTATTCATGAAAAAATCCCACGTTGAATCATCATCATTACGATTGGGATGTGATTCGTGGTGTTGGGAAAAACGTGTGTCACGATGACTTAATTTTCATCGATTCTTTTTTTTACCCCTCACTTGGAATGAGTGAAGGATTTGGTGGAGTTTTTCCCTCCTAAATCGCTTGAATTGCATTGATGTTTATAGACCATCTGTCTCCATTGGGAATTGAGTTGATTTTAGGGGTAACTACTACAATGTACAAAATTGACATTTATAAAAAAAAATTAAATTTTAGTAATAAAAATTGATTAAAGTTTGCATGAAAATTGTTGTCGAAGACATTACTAAACGGAGTTAAATTAATTTTACTTGCTGAAAATCAGTTTTAATAATCGAATTAGGTTTTTAAAAAAATTGGAAAATTAAGAATAAAAATAGACATTCATCAAATTATTTAAAATTAATTTATAATCTCAATTTTACATGTCAAAAATGTATAGAATTGTTGGCTTTAACATTGAATACGTCCTAAAAATCTTAAGACTTTTGTAAGAGATTCAGTGAGTCAGATGGGGGTCTTGGCGTCTGATGAGTTGATGGACAGTTGTTAGCAGTAGGAGGGCCATTCTATTCTTCACAAACAAACGTTTTTCTATTATCTTAGCAGTTTAGTCTCAGCCTTAGGAAAGGCATTCACAGCAGCAGCAGTAAACAAGGATCGGTTGTATTGAGATGTGCAATATAACCAACGGTTTGACCCGGTTTTACTGAATTGACCTTAGACCTTATTGCCTATATTTTAGGACAAATGTGGACCACTTCTTTTCAGGCCTCTTTTGAAGTTTTATTTTCGCACGTTTTTTGGATTTCCTTTACTTGTTTACTCTTTCTAAGGTATAGAGATTAGATAAGAAGAAGAAGGAATGTGGTTAAAGCAACTTTTAAAAGTCTTACTTCAGTACAAGATTCACTTTATATGTTATTGTAAGAGGAATTCCACATGAATTTTTGTTATCTAAAGACATATCATTTTTAAGATATTCGCGGTTAGGTGACAGGAGGAAACGAGGTCATCATCTACCCTCTGATCGCCATCGTGTCTGTCTGCAACTACTATATATGGTCTATTTCCGTGACTTTGCTTTCGCCAGCCGATGTTTAAGGATTAGGTTGGGTAATTAGAGCTTAACTGTTAAGGAGGAGGGCAGCTGATCTAACCCCTCTCGTAATGACAAGTAAGAAATTACTTGCAAGCTTCTGTGTGTTACGACTGACAACAAAAATTATGGCCTATGAAATCACCAATTAAAAGTAACTATTAACTCTAATGACTTATTTACTTTTCTTGAAATAGTGCGAAGAGAAATATTCTTTCAGCCACTTAAGTTGATTTTTCTAAAAAAGTTTTATTTATAAAATTGTTTTAATTTTTAAAAATTATAAATATTTAAATTAAATCGCTAATTATTTTTTTAAAAATACTTTAAAATAAAAAATGACATTTTGCTATGTTAAATGATGATTATTCATGTATTTATGTACTCAAATGTAAATAAATATAATTTTAAATTTAATTCTTTGAAGTTGATATTATTTGAAATTTGGTCTTTAAAAAAATCTAAGTATTTTACTTTCTTTTTCCAGCAAGGAAAAGTGATTAATCAGTGGTTAAACAAAAAGAAAAGTTGGTCACGAGTGACTGAACAAATTATTTGTTTACATTGAAACTTTCTTTCTCACGGAACACTAATGATTTCAGATGAACAATGCTTTCGTGTTGAACAATGCTCGAAAATTTTCAGTTGCTTCAATAATAAAATTATTAGCTAATTTAAATTAAATGTAACTTAATTACTTAATTTTCTGCACATTTTAAATAAAAAAAAAAAATGAAATGAGATATAAACTTCCTCCCTCATTAAAAAAGAAAAAATAAAATAATCATTAATTTTCAGCAAGTATTTTGTCTTCTTATGATCACACAACACGACAGATGAAAAACGGAATGTTTTTATACGTGTATATAATTTCTTAACAAAATTTATCGTAAAAAAAAATAATAAAAAAAAAAACCGCGAGTTAGGACAACGTAGGCACTGGTTTCCTGGACGTGCGGTTGCGGTGGGATGAGTTTGAGTTGAAGTTGATTAATAACCTTCACAATGGTTTGAAATATGAAGTGGAGAATCTTAATAAGGGCTTTTCCTTTTTCACGTCTATTGTCAAATTTTTTTCTACTCCTCTTTTGTCCTATTAAAGAGAAGAAAAACGAAAATTGAAAAGCTACTTCTAAAAGCAAGTAATTTTTCCTAACTACTAAAGAAACCGCTTTACTCTTGAATAATTGTTATTTGGTAAACATTTGTCTAAATTATTTTTATACAAACTGAGAAAATGAAAATAAAAAAATATAAAACACCGCATTACAAATACAAAACAATTTTTTTTTGTTTGATTAATCTATAAGCAGGTGTGTTTAGATGGATGAAGCCGAGTAAACAATAGTTGACTGTCCATGTGTACGCTACGCATGACAGGTTACCACGAACACTAGGGTGGGTACACCTAAAAGTGGAGGTGGAGGGGGTTTCTCTAATTGATGGCAACACATTTACAGGCTCAACTCCTATGGGGGGCCAATAGAATCGGCCTGAGCGTGGATTTCGACATTCTTGACTTTGTTGTATCCATTGAATAACGAGCCTAGAGAAAGACTACGTATCTGATGTTTGGTCTAAACGAAAACACAAGATCTGTTTTGGGTATTTGCAGGCGGCGTGCAAAACAGGGTTGTAAATATTTCTTTTTCCAGCTCCGACCACCTGACTCCTCAAGGTGGGTGATGGGAAGGGTAGTTTAGTTGCCAGCTTCTATCTTTCAAGCCGTAACTACTCCGCCTCATTCTAGACCGCTCGTAAACAAAGACCGTAATTACTCTGCCACCCTCAGTGGCACTTTTCCTGCTCCACACATCGCGGCTTCCGTCCAGCGAAGCTGACGTTCACGGCTCCATTCGATCACTGAAGTCGAGGTGAGTTTTGAGTTTAAAAATATCGATAATAATTTTTTTTTAGAATTATTAGTATGTTATGTATTGTTAATATACTTCACTCGATTTCTCTCATTGACATGTGGTTGAAATATTTTTTTCCCACGCCACCATCTTGTCGATGTTTCATAACGCAGTCATTGTGCGCAGCCATTTTTAACATTTTTTTTTTATGTGAAATTAATTTTCTTTTATTATTTATTATTTGAAATATTAGTTTTGGGATAAAAATGGGATTTTTAATTTAAATTTTGCGTGAGACATTTTTGATTACGAATGTGCGGTTAACGAATGGCACGATTTCATTCGAGTGAAAAGAGAGAAATTTTCTAGCTCTTGGCGCCAGCGCCGCTCTGTGCATTGGCCAGCTGGAAAGGTGTCGGCTGAGTAGACATTTTTTCCACTGGTTTTTAATTCATTATGGGTGGTCCGATGTATGATAAATAAGTCAAGTTTCAGTATAATTTGTCTCTTTTTATCACTATCTATTACAAATCGCTGAGTTAACTAAAAAAAAAAATTCCAATTTAAAATAAAAAAATTATTTTTATAGTGAAATCACGAATCGTATTTTTCTTTTAAAAACTCAGAAATTTTTTTCTCTTAACGAGGATAAAGTTAGAGCTTTTCGTCTAATGTTTTAGATTGAAGATAAAAAAATATTTTTTCACTTTAACAATTTTTTTTTTAAAAAGTAAATGCACTCAAGAATTGCGCAAAAAAGTTGAAAATGAGAGAGAAAATTTTTTTTTATTAAAGGAGATGCGTGTGGGACCGAACAATTTTCGAATCGAATTATCTTTAGATGCAATTTCTCACTATGCGGGTGAAATGAAACGGAAATGAAGCGATGTTAGGAAACTACTAGATAAAGGAAATAAGCAAGTTCAATACAGTACTCACGCTGCTAATAGAATTTCAAGTATATTTCATTTTCGCACAATACATTGGCCCGAATAAGACTAAGGTTGACTTCGCCCATGCAACTGTTTCAATTTCGTATTTGAGATAAAAACTTTTTTCGCTTCATTTATAACCGTTTTGAGATATGGGGGGGCTTAAGCCCGCTTTAGCTAATCCATCAAACCTTGCAAAGATATCTTAGCATCTCGCTGCCTCCTGAGCTCCGAATTAAAGACGGGAATTAGCCACAAGCTATTTAATGAAGGTTCTATCAGTATTTTAAACTAACGTTAACTGTGTGTATTCTTCCATTTAACATATTAAATTTCAATTCATATTTTAAACTGGGGAATAATCAACAAGTCGGTCACTTAACCTCGATTTGTCTTTTTTTAGTACCGTTTTGTTTTATGGGGTTTGCATTGTTCAAATTGGGGACAAGTTTTTGTTTGCTTTTTCTCTAAGTACAATTTACCCGATGTGATCGAATGGGAAGGTCTTTTCTTCCCCATTTCCATCTTAGCAATACACCAAAACGGACACGTATACATTTAAATATTTACCTACTTTGGTCATCTACATAGAGCTCTGTTGCGCTGCGCCTCATATTTCATCCACAGTATTCGTTGGCGAGCACACTTTGGCGCCTGCGCGGTAAGTTTTTTTTTCTTTTTTCTTTTTTTTTTTTCAATGTGTTTCTTTTCGACTCGCTCGAATGATGGATGGCATAAAATGGTGTACATCTGCATTAAAGTTTTGTTTCGATCTTAACTTCCTGACTGAGTCACATTGATGGACGATTTTAGTTGCTTTTCTATGAATTTTTTTTTTTAACTTTCCGTATACGTATAATTATTGACTTTTACTCGCCATCATTTTTCATTTTTTTATTGTAAATATATCATTTAATATTCTCGCATTCTTTTGACGAGAAAAGTTTGGTAAACTTTTATTTATTTTTATAACTGATAATTCTACCGTGATTAATTAGTTGTTCTTCATATCCAATTACTGAACTCTCGTTCGGATATACGACTTTGCTAAATAAACGGTTTTTGTGAGTTAAAGATGACAAGAGATGAGCCAAAAGCAAGAAAAAAAAAATCAGAAAAATAAAAAAAGAAAAAAAAAAAGCAGAGGAGAGCGTTAGAAGACTCGGTCTTAATGCTCGTTTACCCGCGCATCAACCATTGAATTAAAGTTGGCCGTCTACACAAGAAGATGGTACTAAAAGGCACCATATTGCGCTAATTGCCATTATGTTCTCATAAGGCTGGCAATATCGGATGGCAAGACACCAAGTTATTTATTCGCTGCTGCCATTTATTGTAAGTTTCTACCCTCATCCACCTGGCTCAGGGAAGAGGTGGATGTGGTAACAGATTGTTTCTCCGATCCGAGATCAAATGCACATCTCCCTCTTCCCGACACTCCAATACCTCATTAGTCTTCTTATTACCAATTGGGCTTATTGAGAACGATCCAAAACAAATCATTCTAGAGATAAAAACGTTATCTTACCTTTAATTTTATTTAATTGTATTTGAGCATTTAAAAAAACTAAAATTTGGTGATATTTATTAGAGCAGATTAAATTGAGGTTCGTTTAACTGTTTTAAGGATTTAAAACAGGCTATAATGTGGCTGATATTAGCGTTGTCACTATTTAATGGCGTAGGAGGCGTCATCTCGTCTGCTGGTAAAGCCATAATAGTCGGCTGCCCTTGGTAACGCTATGTGTATGTGTTGTGTGTGTCTCTCTTCAACACCACCGAGTGTTCGAGCACCGACCTCTTTGTCCACGTGACTTGCAGCATCCTCGGTCAGAGCCTCTGACCGACCTTACACTAACAAATTCTTCAGGACAAAATGGTTACTAGTAGCAATTCATCTATTATATTTAATTGGTCAAGAGTATTATTTTTCTTCTGAAAGTTTTATTAGTTAAAAGAAAATAAATAATATTTTTTTTTAATTTTAAAAAAGAATTAATTTTTGGTTTCACTTTAAGAAAAGTTTGCGTTAGATGGCAAAATGCCAAAAGAAGCTCGTTCGTTGCTCTTTGAAATAAATTAGTCCGTTGGAATAATTGTAATCATCCGGAATTCGAGGCATTGGAATTAGAATATTAGGAAGAAGCAGAGGCGGGAAAAAGTTAAAATAAAAAAGAAAAGGAAAAAAGAGCCAAAAAAAATTAAAAGTCGCAATAGCAGCGCAGCTTTGTCATGCCAGTGGCATTATTTCCATTACATTTGTTGATCAATGGCATTTCTTCTGGTTCTGTGGCAACTCATTGCATTGATATTTACCATTTTTCTTTCGCCTAATAACATACCCTCTGACATGGAAACACGCAGATCGGAGCGAATGCTCACAAGGAAGAGCTCGTAATGACACAATCATCGATTAGTTCGCTATTAGTGTTCCTTGCACTTCTTTTTTTTTTCGCCCTTTAGGCCTTTGTCCATTGATGTCCATTTACGAAGGGGCGTATACTGATCGATGTAACATATTTCTTCGTTCGCGTATCGGCACTGACCTTAATATTCGCTTAGCCATTGTACCAACGATTTATATATCAAAGATGTGTCTTCCGATTATGTCGATTAAGACATTTTGGACTGAATTTCGTTTCTTATTTAGTACTACTTTTCTCACTAATCACTGATTGTTGTACTCAATCGATTTCTTCATTATCATATTCAATTAATTTGAATTTTTTAAGGTTTAAAATTAATCGAGTGTTTTGATAAAGCGGCCTATATAAATACGATGTGTTTGATGGTTAAAGGAGTCAAAAGTCGTTTGTTAGGTGCGCTATAAACGGTATATAGATAGACCTATCGCGGTGCTAGTGCTTCTGGCGAACCACTTTTCCTGATAAGACAGGGGTGATGAAACATCAAGGCCGAGGACTCCACCATCTTCGTTTTGAATTTTGATTCATGCCTGCTATGAGAAAGGTCGTGAGCCATACAATACGTTTCAATTTAAAATATCTAGTGACTAATCAACAGTTTGAGAAGATTTTTTTTTTTTTTTTATATAATGTGAAATTTTGTTGAAATCGTTTTCTCGTCACTCTTCGCCTGTTTTGTTATATTTTTCTTTCTAAACTTCATCGATTAGTATAAGAGTTCAGCAGAAGCGGAACCGATAATGTACGAAAGCTATCATTCATCTTGTTAATGTCAGGAGTTTGTAATAAATTACTTTACTTCTCTTTTCTCTTAACTGAATATTATTTATGAAGTTATAAACAGTGTTTTGTGCTGCCAACTTGTAAAAAGAATTTTCCGATCGAGTCGAGCGATATGATGATGAGTGCCAGCGCAATCTGTTTATAAATCTCTCTTCTTTCTATTTCGCTCTCTATATAACTACTGCAGTTGAGTCAAAAATGGGTTAGGCTAATTTATTCGGGAATGGGAAAACTGTTGATTCTAGAATCTACAAGTGTATATCCTCGCATTTAAATATTTTTAAGTGTGAAATGCTTGATGGTCTCTAACGAGCAAAAATTTATTATTTTTTTAAAATTAAATTAAATAAAATTTCTTGTTTGGTGGTAAAATTTTAATTTGAAAAGAGCTAGAAAATTGTTAGAAATAAAAGTAAGTTTTTTTCTTTTATGGTAATTATTGTGATTTAGTTAAGTTGTTGAAAAATATTTTTAACATTTTTTTTTCTTATTAACTTAATATTAACTAATTCTTTAATTTAAGTACAAGTAATTATTTTGAAAAATTGATGTGTCGTGTAAATGGATAATTTAAATGACGTATTTTAATTGAATTTTTGCAGTTTTTTTTATTTATAATATTAACTATTTTAACCAGCGCGGTTTATCATGAATTTATTTGTGGTCAGTAAACTCTCAATTTGGAAAAGATTTATGGACTAAATTTTCGTTATGTCATGAAATCAAATGTAGCAATTTCACGAGTAAATTTCACGTCGAATTTTTAAAAAGAATATTTTTAAGGTATCGTTTATATTCAGCTCCACAAAGTTTGATGGATTAATGACATTTTTCAATGCTACAACATAACAAAAAAACGAATCAAACTCGTTTTTTTCCTCTTTTTTTTTACAGTTTCTGCTGAACAAATTTTTTAAAAGATGGATGATATTTGACAGGCCCCGAGGATTATCTTTTGCTTTCATGGAAAGAAAAGTTTTTATTTTTTTCTTACTATATTTCTTAAGAAAAAAAAATTCTAAAAAAAAATCAGTGAATTTCCTGTTGTTGTTTTCTTGGATTAGGATTGAATGGAAAAGAAAACAGGCTGATTGGTTTCAAAGAGTTTTTCGTTTTTTTTTCTATTTGAGACAGAAACAAATGACTACTTGTACGTGTAGCAATAGTGGAGTAGAGGTAGGTGTGGGTGTCAACAGTGAACAGATTCGAGACTAAGATAAAAGTTGGGCCAGAGCGTTTGACAGTAAAGAATGTATCGAGGAAACTTTTCTCGCTTCTTGTACTCATCCGTCTTCGAAAAGAGCGAGCGAGCTTTGCAACTGCGCTTGATTACATAAGTCATCAAGCCATTTATTTCGAGACAGAAAAAGTGAAGTAAAAGGGCAAAAACGAAAACTGGAAACGTGTGCACTCCGTCGATGGATGAGGGAGTGGAGGGAAATACGGAATCACCAACCAACCAACTTTTTTTTTTTCCATCGTTCTCTCTCTCACCCCTCGAAAATGATATTAGCGATTTATAAATGTAAGTGATCGAAATTTCAGTAAGTGAGGGTGGTTTGTGGCAATTTTTATGCAAAATAGTAAGCTCAAGTCTAATAATGTTTATCGATCAAATTTTATTTTTTATCAAAATAAAGATGAAAACATTTTAAAATATGAAAACTTGTGTTTATGCTTTAGTTGCATGGTTTTGGCCGCAAGAGTGCGTGGTCGCAGCAAGCGACTGAAAGAGGCCGCCATCTACCAATAGCAAACGAAAGTCTTTGATGAGGTATTGCGAATAAGCCGGGTGCAACGTGTCTCCCTGTCGCTGCGCATGTAATAAGGCGGTGAATCGATGTGTTTGCGTCGTCCCGGCTTTTCCAATGACCCACTGCGCTGAAAAAGTAGAGAACCGCGAGTCAATCTATTCTGCGTGGACGGCTGCTTAAAATTTTGGCCACAACCCCAAAGAATGCCAATCACGTTGATGGAACCAACCGCAGCCGGGGGAAATGAGAGCGAGAGGCCAATCTTGATTTTTTTAGCAACTGATTTAATTCGCACTACAAAAATAATTTAATTTAAGAATAAAAACTTTTTTGATGTAATCTAAAGAGAAAATAACTGCGAATTATTGAAGCGAATAACGCATGACTTGGTGTTGGTATTAAATCAACATTCTTGTAGTGATTGAAGGCCGAGTCTTTTCATTGTGACAGTCTTTTGATGGTGTTGTATTACAACAGACCGTGCTTAACGCAATGTTTCCAGACGTGCGGGTTGCGTGGGTGGTTTCCATTTCCTCGGGATCCGACCTTTGAACCGCTGGCGACAAATCTGCTCCGCGGAAACATTGCGATCCCATGACACCGCACGCATCGCGACAAAAGACATTTCCCAATACGGTTTATACTTAACTTTTGAATCCTCTTTTTCTTTATTCTTGTTATTTTCAACTTTATTCTTTTTTTTTTTAAAAAGAAAAAAAAATTGAAATTAATTTACTTTTCATTCATTTTTACATTAATCAACATTTAAAAAATAATTTAAAAGCGAAATTTATCACCAAAAATTAAATTTTTATTCATAATTGGTAAAGAAATTGGAATTTAAAAATTAACATAAAACAGGAAATAAGCAACATTAATCATTTTTGGAATTAAAAAAGAAATTATTTATTTTTAAACAAGTCGATGACTTTTAAAGTTGATGTTTTGAATTTATGTGCGGAAGGAATACATAAAACATACTGTTGTAAGTTTATTAAAGTTCCGTCCACTTTTCTATCTGTTTTGTGTGTGGGTGTGTGTGGGTGCGTACTGTATGTTGTTAGGTTCGTTGTGAGTGCGCGAGCGCAAGTGCCTTGTCTAAGAACGCGAGATTTGTGGTGCGCTAGGGGTTTGGAGCCGGTGCCCTGTCCGGTCGACTTTGATGAATGGTACTCGGTCCCGTCCCCAGGAGCAGAAACACAGGACCCGTGGTCATTTCGGCCGCCATCCGAGTCCGTATTCCCAACACGACCTGCCTCGAGCACCAAAGAAGTACTGGTAAACGGATAAGGACGAGGAGATGAGACACAATTCGATCTTGAAAACTAATTTAACAAAATCAATTTTAAAAAAAGAAAAAATAATAAAAATTAAAAAATTAAAAATACTAAAATAATTTAATGAATAATAAATAATTAAAAAATAATTTTCAAAAATTAAAATAAGTAATTAATTAAAAAAAAGTTTTAAATTTGACTCGCAAAAATCTTATCACCAAAGTGGCGGCTTAAAACTCATTGGTCAGTTTCTAGGAAAGGGGGAGAGAGGAAGTTGTGTGTATGTTGTCCGAAGCAAGATTAGCCATGCGTCTTGTCCCTGCAAAGGATTGACTTATGGCTCGCTACTCATGTTTGTAGCGAGCCATTCGTTATTGGACAGAGGGTGAGAGTCTGGTCGGGGGTGAGGAAGAATCTTCCTTGTCGGGTTTGCGTTGCACTCCTCTTTCATTAATCACCGACCCGCATCTATCTTGCACCTATTGGACGAAACCTTGAGGACGGCTATTGTATTGCAGCTTGAGCGACAGCTTCCCCTTGTCCACGCGACACTCGATAATTAACGGCCTTTGGCTGGACTCACTCGGCGACTTCTCTCTCTCGCCCGCGCGCTTCAGGACAATCACCAAGAACTTGGATTCCCTTTGCCCCTCTTCGGTCCAAGATGACAGATGAACGGGGATTTCGTCCTCACTGCACTCTTGATTAGGTCTAGAAACATATTGCATCGGCTTATGAGGAAGAAAAGCTGATAAATCGATCGTCACACATTCTACGACGTACCAAACTTGAATTTTATTTTTTTTTTAAATATATTTTTGGTTATTTGAATAACAATATAAGAAATGATTAATAACCACAGTGGAATGCGCAAAATCCTCCCTTTTCTTTTCATCTCGAGTTGTCTGCTTCAACTTGACATTTTCAGGCATTTGTGATGAATGTTTGATTTCATACGGAGTAACATTGCACTTTCGAATTTCAAAAGGAAAAAATTCTTTTTTCACAATTTTTTCCCGCATGCCGTAGGTGATCAAACAATACATTTGTCTGAATTAGGTTTGTAAATAATAAATGTTTTTTTTAGGTAAAGTTTATTTTGGTAAAACCGAACGTTATTGAATTTTAAGCAAAAATTTCTCGAAGCATTTTAATGAATGGATGGCACGGAGTAATAAATTATCAATAAACCAATAGACTCGAATCAATGTTTTAAAAATTTAAAAATATATTTTACTTTATTTTAAAAATTAGAAATTAATTAAATTTATGAATATTTTTTTTTAAAATGAACTCTGAGCCGATTCGATTGATCGAATAAAGGGATGGAATTTAATCTGGGAACGTGTGCGCGTGTAATTAAAACCATCCTCGTATTCCGGGGACCTTCTCATCATCTCGCGTTGCTACGAGATTGGGAGGAGGGTTGAGATGTATTTTGATCATCTCGGTTGCAATTTTCCATCCATCTTAGCCACCTTGGTAATACTGAGCGCGTTGGCAACAAATGGCAAAAATTTCATTAAACCAACTCGGCCAAAGTGACAGGAAAATTAAATTTTTGGATTTAAATTTCATTTACATCAGCTGGGCCTATCAAAGTTAATTTGGATCGGGGCGTGCGCATGCGGTGTGCCTTGGCGCTCATTTAGAGTGAAAGAGGGGGGGATTTTCGTAGGTCTAAAGACTCTATGATTTTTATTAGTTTCTAATGTTTAATGGTCAGCTTTAATTTAATTTGAATATTAATCAGTTGTATAGATTTTATATATGTAATTGTTTGGAAATAATTTAAAATAATAAAAGTTCGCTTTCGTTCGTCAAGATTCACATTTTTTCTCATTAGAAAAAGTAAATCTTTAATTTTTAATTTAATTTTCTTCACATTTACAATTTGCCAAAACTAAATGGGGAGCCATGCTGAAAATCATAAATCATCGTTTTATTGCATTACCCTCGACGCTCAAAATTTGACTAATATTTAATCCCATCGCACTTTCACTTATTTTCTTTAATATTAAACAAACGTAAAATAAAAATTAAATAAGTTATAAAATTAGCAAGTTTCACTCTTATTTTTCTCGTTACTGCGAATCAACTCGTGATCACGAAGAAAACAAACCGTCAACAGCCATCTTGGATGGCCGCATTTTCAGGCATCCGCTACAAGGCCAACGAACCCGTAACGAATTCTTTGTGCATGAGCCTCGGAAACATTCGCAATCGAATCCCATAATTTTTCACAGATCAGGGGGAAAAAATCGGCCATTCGATGATTCTTCGGGAGCCAAACAACATGGTATAAGATGAACCGAGGTGAGAAGTAACATAAAGAGCAAAATGGCGGCTTGGCTTGCGTTGAATTTTGCGTTCACTCGCGGGCGTGTACTACGAAAGGAAATGCATTAGTAGGAACGTGCCTTATCCATTTTTTATTTGTATTTTTTTGTTGTGTCTGGACTCGAGATGGATGATGCATCTGAGTGATTGTGGCGTTATAAATTATGGTGAAGGGTGATTCCTTCTCGATCGACTTTTTTTTTTGTTTCGTGCATTTACTATAACGAGGTACGGGTTTTTATAAGCGAGATTCGTAGGAGTGTGGGTTTGTTAATGGAATCGATTGATTTACGTTCTTTTCTCTTCCTCTCCTCCTCTCTCCGTTTCCCTCCCCCGCATTCACTTCCCTCAGCTTCCCATATTTTGTAGGCCTGGGCAAAGCCAATCGATATGGCTGGGATCTCTCTCTTGTATTAGTCACCCCCCTACAACCCCAACCCTATTCGATACACACTTCCCAATGTGGGTGTTAGTAGCAGCGGGTTGGCTAGTGCTAAAGGAGAGATACACGCGCCCTTTTCATCCATCGATTCGCTTCGAATTGTGGAAAGAAAAGCACGCGAACCACTTGTTTTCCTTACGTCCACTCGGCTTGCTTCGTGATCGATCAGACATCGGGCTTTGTACTCACAATTTATTCGAATAAATTGAGCAAAATAAAGCTTTATTCAACTTGATCCGTTTCGAGGTTAAACCACAGAGGGCATTCTAATCCGCCTTTTAGCACACGGATCTTGGTGTCAGTAAAACAAAGAACAGATGAAAAACAAGGCATTCAGTCATTTGCTTTATATGTTTATCGTTTTTCTTAAAAATCAAGAATGTCACTTAAAAACTTGCTAACTATTGACTAATTCTTTTTTTAAAATCTGATGATAAACAAGAAAAAATATGATTGAATACGACTTTTTGTTTATGGGGAACCGAACTAGTAAAATAAAATTTAATTGAGATTCAATCGTTTGCTTAGTTTAATGATAATGGACGGCGATGGGATCGAAATAAAAATGGCATTGTAAGAAATTAACAATAGTTGATAAGCGATAGTTGCAGGTAGAGCTACCAGAGGGAAATTTCAATCAATTAAAATAAAAGTGGCGTCCATTTAGAAAGGTGAAGAAGGGCTCATTAACGGTCGAGATATTTAGTTTGATAAAATCGTTGCACTGAAAATAGGTTGGGGATTGACGATGCACGCAGTTTCCTAATGATGACATTAGTAAATCAGGTCTCATTATTCTATTAAACGAATCGAAGACTTTTGAGTTTGTGCAGCCAAGTTTGGCTCTTACTTCCATCAAGACTTCAATGCGTTCGTCGCCGTTTCTTCTTTAGCGGTTTTTAGGTTGACAGAGAGAAATGATTTGCTGCATTCGCCTCACACACACTTCCGATCATCAACGAAGGACGTTCGCCCCAAACAAAAGCCCAGCGGAAAGATTAAATAGTCCTTGTAGCGTAAGAGTGATGAGAGTTATTTTTTTGTGTTTTACTTTTTCTATAAACAGAAATTTAATCTTAGAAAACAACAATTCGTGTCTTTCACCAAAACTTTAATTCCCGTTATTGATGTTTGTTGGGTTAAGCGGTCCAAAATTCTCTTAAAGTCACCCAACTTTGGATCGTTTGCGACTTAAAGAGAGTTGTGGGTCGTAAACATTGTTTAAATAGCACAGCGCCCTCTTTAGTTAGCGAAAACTATTATTTTTATTTAAATTTTAATCGTAAGGATTCTTTCTAGTTCCGATCTCACGTCATCCCGAGTCTAAAATCCAGACAAATAGAAATGGAGGATTTCAAGTAAGCCTGAGTGACAGACCGCCAATCCATGCCTCTGATTCCTTTATTCTTGCCTCGAAACTCATTTGTCAGAGGGGAACTCGCACTTGCCAATGGCTGAGCGTCAATGGGTGGACAACAGTGTACTTTCAAATTTATCTTCGCTAACATACATTAACGATCTGATGTCTATCATATTAAGACAATCCTTTCTCGAGGGTGTAGCGAGTCGGTCGTATGTTTTACGCCATATCCCGAGAGGTTAGACCTACTTGATGCAAAGGTTTCCCTTTACCAGCAAAGCTCTTAAGAAAATTGCCTCATGTTTATATAGGGATAGGTAACTATCTTAAAAAGGAGGGGACTTGAGTTAAGTGACGGACGGTCCACCTGCGGACGCATTAGCACAAGTATAATGGAATATTGGAACGAGGTCTAGAAGGTTTTTCCACTCATAAATCAGCTGTGTTTAAATCGTACGGCACGCAATCCTTAAGTTTTACATTTGACTGATCGTCAGAAACGAGTGATTAAAATGAAATTTGCAACATTTGTAGGGAGCAATAAAAAAAAAAGTAATCTATTTTAAGCAACTTTTCTTTTCTTTTTTACTTTTTTTTGGTTTTTAACTTTGCTCCAACACTCACTAATTTTCCTGTCCACCAGATGGTGTCCGTGCATTTTTCATTTTGGTGCGCGCGTGAGGAACACACAACAGCTGTGTCCTGCTTCATTAGCGTGTCATTACTGACAGACACCAACTCAGCCTTCATCGATGCTCCAATGAGAGACTTTTGCAGGACATGCTTCTGAATTTGTAATTCTCAATTACGGTTTTGGCGAGTTTGAATTTGTTTTTGTATTGTTACAACAACTTTGTTGAAAAGTAGTTTAAAGTATAGTTGATTGCACCGACTGACAATGCTTATCAAGCTAATGAGATATGTTGAACGTGCAACTGCGAAGCGTATAAAGTCGGAGAAAAAGGTGTGAATTGCTTAAGAGAATTTATTACAGGAATTAGAAGTGAGGAAGGGAAGAGGAAGTGAGCAGAAATAAGCTGGAGGCTAGCAAACTATAAGCACGATTTCAGTCCTGTGGCTATGGAAACACCATAGGGGAGATAAGGGAAACTAACGGGGAGGGGATGAGGGAAGGGCGTGTCTGGAGACGACTTCATCTTCAGTCATCACTGTTGTGCGCATGTGCGTCACCAAGTCAGCCTCAGGTGAAAAATGGCTTGAATTAGACGGGAAAACTTTGTTATGATGAACCTCATCTCGGGGTCTAACTTTTACTTCTAAAGTCGAAAATCGATAAAATCAATAATTTTTTTTAAGGGAAAGTAATCAAAAAATAATTTTGTTTCGATTTTTTTAGAAAAATATAGGTTGATGATGTTGATATAGAAGAAAGCAGTTGTGGGGGCTCGTGATTGGATTGATATCGGTGTAATGGGCGGTGCTGGTCAACTCCTTTTCTCCCTCGTGCACCGATGCACACTTATTTTGATCCTTTTCTAAGCCAGGGATGAGGCTGATCTCCATTCCGATTGTGAAGGCCGCGCACCAATCGATTGCGCTCCGAACTCATTCATCTCTCGCTAGATTAATGTTGCCAATTGTCATCGAGGTTTATCAAGGCTGAGCACGAGCCCGGCTCGTCGTCAGCCATGACAAAGCGAGTGTCAACCACGGTGACAGGTCCGTGTGCGCTGATTACACTGTCAAGAATGTTTTTCATTATTCGAAAACTCAGAAAACAGGAATCAAAGGATTGATTTCTTATCTTCTTGTAAAATTTCTCTCAATTTTTTTTTCCTTCAAACTGATAAAGTCTTATTTTTATATATATAAAAAAAAGGTTTGTTGATGAAATATTTTTTTTTCCTAAAAATAACAAATCTCTTGTTTTGTGAATCGAATAGAAGAATTGTGGATATTTATGGGAGGATGAGTTTGAAATATTTAGGAAATGTGGTTGATACAGTAACAATTGTTTATTATTATTTAGAAAAAGACGTAAACACACTGTCGGTGGGAAATTATTGTGCCAGAAAATGTATGTGAGCACCGAGAATTTATGGCCATCACTTAACACACTTTCGCACCACCCAAAGCAATCTTAATAATAAACAAGTGTCTACAGCAATTTTTCCACCGAATAAAAATTATGGTGAAGGGGCATCCCATGGTTTAGTTTTAATCTGAACCAGGTGGCAAAGGAGTTGCCTGCAGAAAATTAAAATTTCTCTCCAGGAATAGCGAAAGGTGCATATTAAAAGTTTACCGGAGGGGTATCGCGAGCGGCGCTGCCATCGACGGAACGAGTTGGGGGATGAATTGGCGGGGGAAGGGTGGGGGTAGAGCGAGTGAATTATGGGGTCGGTGGAAATCCTTTGCAATTAATTTCGCTGCCACTGGGTAATTTATAAGAGACGGATGCTTACTTTTGATCATCGGCTGCTTTTCTTCGCACGAGGATTCCGAAAACAAAAATATCAATTTTGGAATAATTTGGGCGATAAATTAAAAGTTGTTCGCAGTATTGGAAGACAAAGGAAAAAATAATTTTCATTTGAACCACATTTGGTTTAACGCGCCAGGCCACAATTGGAATTTTAATCCACTTGTGTGGCTCGGTTTATTAGTCATTTGGAATGCATCGTTGCCAAATCCAATAGAATTTTTTTTCTAAGACCTTTTTTTTATTTTTATTGATCCACAGGTTGCGATCAACAATCGCTACTTTTTCTTTCGAATGAAATAAGAAAAAGATCCTTTATAAATCATGCTGCTTTTAACAAAACCAAAGCGTCTAGTGATATAAGAGCTATAAATTTATTGACCGAGTCGACTTCCAAATAGCGAACAACTTATTTTCTTATATTTTTTCCACTTTTAAAAAAATTTATTCTTTTTTATTATTTCTAATGCACGTCACCTCAAAAGCTTTAGTCGTAAAACACGAATGTTGTATGGTCTAATAATGTCTCTAATGTGGTTGCTCGAATAAATGCAATTAGGGATGAAGAACTAAGGAAAATGTTATTTGCAGCAAAAGTAAATTGTTTCGTGCATAAAGATGGCGCGTTTTTAATTCTTTTCAACACCCCCCTGGCGTGCTCTGAAATTGGTTCGCATAAATGAACGGGCCACTGGGGAAAGGAGAAGGACTCGAAGAAGAGAGGGATATGCGCGCGATCGTAACGAAACTCTAACAATACATTCTTCGCTTGGAATTTTTATGCACACAATTTTTTTTTATTCTTTGATAATGAAAAATAATGGAATTCTTTATTCTTAATTTTTAAAGAAAATATTACATTGTAATCATAATCAATTAAAAAAACGTCAACAATTGCTTTTTATGCATCGTAAAGATGATTTTCGCACCACGTTCTGCCATAACTTAAAGTGCGGCGTTTGTTTTATGGGTGCAATAAAATGTTATCAATTAGATGCACGACCGTTTGTCAAGGCCATAATAATAATAATGCATCCACGTGGTCGTCGGTTTCCACGTGCTCGGTTACGGCTTTGTAGTACTTTTCATTCTGGTGAATGGAGAGTTAAATGGCGAATATTTCACTTTTTTTCACCTTTTTTCTTGGCTCAAACTGAGCCTTATTGTGCGTGACGATTGCCTGACCCTCGCTGATTCTCGTTGCTGCCATAAATAATAGTGGTAAAAGTGCGTTTTAGACGAAAGAGGGTCGTCCAGGAAATGAGTCTTGATACTTACGAGTGGATGGTGATGAGGGACGTCTAGTTACTTGTATACACTGTTCATATAATGGAAGTGGACGTTGAATTCCGGGGGTTGTTTGCAAAGGAGAGAAAGAGTGGTTAATGAAGACCATAAGTTTTAGACACGAGTAGTCGATGTCTAGACATTAGTTAGTTTTTCGTCATGATGGTGGTCATTAAGGCCGTCTACTACGGTTTTTCTTTTAACTCATCGATTTCTTCATCTGATCTTTACGAAATTAAATATACTTGTATCTTTCTTCCAATAAATCACCGCGATTATAAACAAAACTGATTGCTTTTAATTAGCAAACTTTAATATTAATTTGAATTTTCAATTGTTTTGAAAAATTGTTAGATATTTATTCAATTTACATGAATTCAATTAAGCGAGTGATAAAAAAAGAAATTGTCGACATATTAATAATAAGCAAAAGCGTTGACGCACGATAAGAGGGGTTCTGGTTCGGGATTGGTTGTTTATTCCCAATTCCCTATTGGGCAGAAGCCACCATCGATTTATTTTAGCTTGCTGAAAATATTCGGCAATTTATTTTTGATAAATTTCGACTTTTAAGCCATCCGCAGTCATTCTCGTTTGTTTATAATAAAGCGCCTGTTGTCAATTTGTTGGTCGTGTCTCGTTTAAAGTTTGAGGCAAAACTGTTGACGATGAAGGGAACGTGAGTTGCTGCATTTGGAACTCGGCCGCCACCCAAACAGGAAAAAAATGGAGAGCGGGTATCAGTTTAACACTCACGTATCCAATTTCTGAATGATAGATGTTGTCCGTGATGTATGGGAACGAGGCGGCATGAGAAAAGCAAGGCCTTTCTAGCATGCGATAAGTAGAGCTTAGGCATTTCGTTTTGCTGTGCACAAGCCGCACTTTTCACTTTGTTTAAAGAACGTGCGTTTCGAGTGGGCGAATGGCAAAGTTTGTTCTGTAATCCCGTGTTTACATTCGAGCTCGGCAGTACCACCAGAGAGAAAGAGATAGATGATTAAATCAATACGTATATTAAAATTTTCCCTTCTCATACGCGGCTTCTCCTCCTCCTACACCGCGCTTTCCTCCTTCTCTGCTCGAGTGATTAATCATTGAACCTTTAAGCCGCTCAGTGTGTGTGTGTTGCGAGCGAAATTTTCAGGGCGCTCGGGGATTGTGGGATGCAATGAGTTGAGAGAAAAGTTGTATTTGCTGCTGATCCCGTCTTACTGATTCTTCTGTGGATACTTTTAGCCTCCCACATAGCATTAAGGGGATGGCTGCGCTATTCTGTCTACTATATACATCCCCAAAAACAGTTTCTGCATTTACCCCATATTTGCTGCATACAATGGTAAATGGCGAGGGGTGGAGCGTCATGGGTGGGCAGCGTATTTATATTCGGCCAATGAGTTTTTTTTGCATAGAGTTTGAGTAAAGTGTAAATGAATGGATTTTAAATATTTTTCTAACATTTTTATTTTTTGAATTGGTAATAATGTAGTTGCAATTCGATTTGCGGATTCTATTTTAGAAACTGATCAATCATTCGAAGACTTTCTCCAATCCGAATTGGCATGCTCGAATTCGGAGTTCGCCGCATACAAAATTCCTGTTTTAACTTCAATCTTCTTCCCTAACCCCATTGCTCGATGTCGGAGAGTTCCATTGAAAGACGCACCTGCTCCCTTTTCGTGTTGTCATGGATACGAGCAGCGGTGACTTTGGTACTGAGAAAAATTCAATGCAAATCGAAGTACGCGTGATTTATCTGTATAGACGAGTATTCAATGAGTCGCCATTCCTCCCGCCCCTCGAGTCGTCCACAGTGCGGTGGGTGACACCATTCAAGCGAGAGCAGGTGTTCGAATTTAACCCACTTGATATTACGTACTGATGAAGTGAAGGATTTTTAAGTGGGATAAACGTTTGATTTGTAATTTAAAACTGAATAAATGCAATCGACTTAAATAATTGGGGCGGTTTCGGTCGGTTTCTTGGTCAAGTTTAGCGGGGTAGATTTTGTGGTTTGGTGGGAGTAAAAATTGTCAAAGAGTTTACTATTACGCCCTTTCACTTCCAGATCTGTGGCCACTTTATTGATTCTCTGCTCGTCGCTATAGGAAGGGTAGTAAATCACGTTAATTTTAGCTTTCTCGTGGAAAAAGCCTGAAAAAGAAAAGGAAAGAGAAAGAAGTGCGGAGGAAAAAACATCACAAGCACTACCTTCTTGAGTGAAAACGACTGAAGCACTGCCGAGTGATTTACGAGGCCAATTACTCAAAATCATGAAACAATAACAACGTGGTGTGAGTTCTACGCGATTTCTTGCCCACACTTTTAATCTGTTTAGGCTCAGTGCCTCTATTCAAAGTGATTATTTTCGCTGAGAGCTGAAACCAATTAAACGGGAGTTTAATCCTCCGCTCTAATGCGGCACATCTTAATTGAAATTTGTTTGTTGGCTTCGATGATTCATTGGAGCACGGCTTGGCTCATTGATCCTGACCCCTGCTGGACTGATCGACACTCAAATTCCCTTTCGCCGGACTGGCTACTAAACAGTTTATTCACCCGCTCTTCATGTTTCATTGGTTGCTCACTAAACCCGTGAAAGTCGAGCTCAGCACCCACCGACCGTTTCATTTAAGAAGTAAAAATCTTGGAAATGTATGAGTGATCGAGTCGAGCCAAATTGACAAGTCGAGTGTAACACGCCAACTCTTAATTCGCAGCGATATAATCCCGTCGATTTATTTCACCGATGTGATTATTTTTTTCTAACGTTACTAAAACCTCATTAGAAGTGCAACCCGTATAGCAGAATAATCTCTCGGATTCTGTTTTTCTTTTCTTTTCTTTCTTTTTTTTTTCTTTTTTTTTTTTTTCACCCCCACCTCCATTTCCTTGTGCCGAGTCGGAGATCAATTCTTAAATGCCACCACAGACTATTGTGCTGTGTTGCCAAAGATTCCGGCTTGGGTTGTGTGGATAGTAATGGGGGTCGACGGGAAAAGACAGTGCTCTGCAAACAAAAGTGAAAGGCTACTGCACGAGCGCCACCATACACAATAGATGATTAATCGTTAGATGCGATTTCAGATGGCACTGCTCCTCGCCGAATATAAGTTGTGCTTGATAATATTGACGGTATGGGACAACTCAAGAAGATGCTTTCTCTTTCTTCCATGCTATCTTGATGAAAGGCAACTCGGATGATGAATGACCAACCAAATTTTCGCACCATACGCATCGAAGCTGTTTTTCTTTCGCACTTTATTTTTCTTAAACTCGTGTTTTTTTCCTTTTACTGACCTTCTACTATATTTTTTTTATATTTTTTAAAATAAAAATATTGTATGTCTATTCATTCTTGTTTTTATTTATACGACAACAATGGTCATAAATCATAGAAAACCCCATAAATTTTGAAAATAAAATTTGCCAATATTACTATTTTTTTTTCAAAGAAGGTTTGTGAATTATATCTAAAGACAAAACCTGAATTTTTTTTTTTAAATTTAAAAAAAGAAATTTTTGTAATATTAATTTCGGTCACGTTCTGACTAAGTATAATAAACTCGACAGGAGTTAATATCGTATAATTGTGATAAACTACTTGATTTAGAGAAAGAAAAAAATTTTAAGGTCGTGGAAGGATTATGAATTCATTTATATGTCGCGAGATGAGCGATTTTGAGTGAGAAATGAAGGTGTGCTCATAAACTAATGAGAGAGAGTGCATTAAAGAGAGGACATCTGTTTGATCAGCCGTATGGAAGAAAGTGCACAATCTTGTGTCAGTTGCCTATAGGAAGATGAATGAGGTGCTCCACGTATTCGGCAAATTGAGTATGCAGAGAAATACCTTTTTCTCTCTTTTTTCATACGGCACATGGTTGGTGTGTGCGCGATCCAGGGTATCGCGGCGAGAGCATTTGCAACCTCACTTTGTTATTGTCACTGGCGCGACCATTAATAAGGTTTCCGCTGGATGCACGCGAGACCTCCGTCCATGAATCAAAAGAGGTATAGGGTAGCCCTGCAGTTCAAAAGCAGGGATTTAAACTGTGAGCAAAGTTTCTTCCTGATGGATAGATTGCACGATCATCGTGTTGGTTCGGTTTTCAATTTTCATTTTTTACTTCCATTTGCCGAAGAAATGTATGAAATGTGTTTTAAAATTGTTGAGGAATTCAATGGGAAAAAATTAAAAGAAATTAAAAAAAAAGTTTTATTTGGTTATTTTTAGTAAAATAAAATTAAGGATTAATTTAAAGCTTTAAAATTTATGGCTTGTGATGTTGAAGTTTTGGATCTTAAGCTTTTCGCTGAAATTTTTTGTTTTGGATTTGTTTTTAAGATTTGTTAAACTTGGAAAGGAAAAAATACAAGAGGAAAAATGTATTGTGTTTGGTAGTGATCTATTTACAAAGTTTTATAAAATACCCCATAAATTTAGTCCACACCCGGCAGCAATAATTCATTTCCTTAGGTTTCTCCATGGTTTTTATTTTTTTTATTTTCTTTTTATAAAACATCGGTCGAAACAAACATTGGTTTGTGAACACTTGACCTTTTTTTATAAAAAAAAATCTATAAAATTTAATTTGAACTGTTTTAAGTTTATGAAAAAATTTACATTTATTTTTATTAATTCGCAAAACATCAATTTAGATGAGCCTGAGGAGTACATTGTTGAGCAAAACTTTACCAGAAATTATGGGTTTCCAAATGTCTCTCGGGAATCGAAGGGAGTTGGTTTAATCTCCTTTTTCTTCTTTTCATCCATTTGGACTTCCTAGTTTTGATGATCTGAAATGAGATGATGGGAATCTTTTTAATTAGTGGAAAATCCTGCTCTTAGGTCGAGTTGGTTCATTTGAGCTGGCCAGAGATGAGACTAGCGATGGATGAAAAGTAAAGAAAAAAAATTCATTTTGCCCTTTAAATTGAGCTAATCTGATGGACGTAGGCGAGAAGAGGTTGGGTAATGAAGAACAGTGACCGATGAGAAAGAAAAAGAAAGACAGACGTAGGAAATCTTGTTGTACACAAGGGGTTCGAAATCGACTTGTTTTGCTTGACGGGGGGGATCAACGCAATTAACGAATTTCACGATATTTTATACAAATTTTAAAATCAACTTAAAACAAGTCTAATATTGAAATATACTTTATCTTAAAGAAATAAAGGTTTATGGGTTTTTATTCGGGACCCGCGCACTAGAAAGTGAACGAACTGTTAGTTGTAAGAGCACTTACTACTCGCAAGGGAAATTGAACAAAAAGGCGGTGGTGAAAATATAGGAATAGGAAATGTAAATTTTGTTCCTTCAAGACGCACAAAACTTTCCTCTAATTACTTTCACAAACAACATTGCATTTTTCTCACCGTTTTTAAAAAAGTGAAAAGTGAAATCGATAGTAAAATTAAAATAATTTTTAATGTCATGAGAGAAATCGAACGGAATTTAATTTTTTTTTTGTTATGGTAAAGTATTTGTTCGCGATAGTAACTTATATAAAACCTTTCTCAAAGTGCTATTTGTCTTGCTTTCAGATGGAATGTCCAAGTGGTTCGAAGGGAGATTGCGCTTCACACAGGAAGTCGAAGGGAGAGTTCCCGCGTGCATTGGCTCTTTGTGAGTGTCCGGATTGCTTGTCAGCTCACTGGCTGACAGGCTTCTTGTGAAGTCCTCTTTGGCATTGGTTACTATCCTCGAGGGGAAAGGCAGTTTGAAGCGAAAAAAGGAGCACCCAGAGAAGCCAAGTTGAATCATTCGCAACGATTTGCTATTCCAAGAATATTGAGATTTGGTCATTAGACCTGGTTAGGAATAAAATAAAATGATAATTAAGAAACTTAAATATAAATATTTGTAATCTTAATTTTCAGCTTAAAAAAGTTTGGATGATTGACATTTTGATAGACGAGAATTTGACGTCGGTTTGGAAGTAGCGCACCTTGTTTTATTTCGGTTTGAAATATACGGTACAGTTGATTTAATAAATGAAAGAAAGATTCTGGGTTTGGCAAGTCTGCTTTATCTCGTCGTGACATAGAAAAATGAAAGTCTCTGATCGATTCTCTTTCATTTAAGACCATTTGGCGATCCATCACCTTTCTATTATGACAGGCCCGACGTTTGTCAGTAGGCACACTTTTTTTTCCCTCTTAGACTACATATAAACCCCCCTTTTTTACTCTCACTCCTCCTAGAATTTTTTTTTTCATTTTACAGGTTCCCTTTCTGGATAAGAGTTTTCGCCAATTTCATTTTACTCTTTCAATTCCCTGGAGGTTTTGCGTTTTAAGACTAGTCGATTCTAGACTTTTTTCTTACTATAAAAACAAGAAGATTACACTTCTGGTCTACAATTTTGTTTTGTAGTTAACTGTTGTCATTATTTATTTTTGAAAGTCATAAATCTTTTATCAACTTCTAATTCTTTAGTTAAAATTGGAAAGTTCTTGAAATAAGGAATTTAATTTTTTTATTAAGTGAAGTAAATTATTTCGAAAATTACGCCTCATTTGTAAAACGTCGTGTTGTGAGAAAACATTTATGGAAGGAACGAGGAGGAGAAGATGGAAGATTAAAAATGAATCTAATAAGAATTTGCGTTTTTCCTCCTCTTCCACCCTCTTCCGCTTCCATCTTTGCTCTCATCCTCCTCCTCATTTGGTTTCGCAAGTTTTAATAAATGACCTAAACAGTCACCTGCATTTTAATTACGGAATTTCATTACGAGAAAGATAGGCGTGGAATTCCTGTGTTGCCCGCACCGGAATTGCGCTAATGTCTGTGCATTAGTGATGTTGTGCGTGCATCTCATTAGGCCCTGCTGCTCTACTCTTACGCGCTCAAAAAATACGACGCAACATGAAAATTTTTTTTAAATATTTTATTTTTATTATGGGAAACCATTTTTAGATAGAATGTGCACTCGGCTCGCGGAACCGATATAGAGGCCAGTGCGTGAGGATCTGGAAGGCATGACACTTATTCATGGCAACAGCACGCGACATTGGTGAAATGCTTTCTAAGTGTGGAATGTCCAGAATGCCCACTTTTGAATGTACACAATCTTCATACAATTGCAGATAACTTGATGGGGGCGGCTGTAAAACAATTTGTCAACTTCTTTCACTCGATTTGCGTATGCTTGAAATTCCTTAGGAAAAGCATATTTTTTCACTTTCATGGGCAATCTGAAAAGACTTTTGTGCGAGTGTAATTGGATTTAGTTTCATCTTCCATTATACTATGAGTTTAAAACTATAAAGAAATCTCAAATTTTCATTAACATACCTTCATATTTTTATCTCGTTATTTTTTTAATCGTTAAATAATTTAAAGAAAGATTTAATATTTTTCCATTTCATTTTTAAAAATTTACTTTATGTTAACAATATCAAACGCAAAATAAATATAGTAATTAAATTTAATTCGTTAGAGATTAAAGTTTTGCAAGCTCCAGAGGTATATGTGAGGGTTATTGACGGAGAATTTTTTTTGTTTAGCTTTATTCCCCATGGGTGATGATGGCACTAAAAACGATGAAGTCGCAATGTTTACTCTCCCGTATTTTTTCCATTAAAGTAATAAAAACGAGCGAAAGATCGGCCTCCTGGCCCCAATAATGGCCCCCAGTTAAGTTGTCTGTCACGTTGCAAATAGTTCCATGCACAGAAAGCATGGATTGGTGAGAGGCGTATTGTGGAGCAAAAGTCATTTTCAAATGTCATCTCTTGCCTCACTGATGAGAGCTTTATTTCCTCAATGTTTTGATTCATTGATCATAAGGTATACCCAACAGATTTACTCGCTTCAATTTAAACTTTTTTTTTATTTAATTCTTTTTTTCCAATTTTCTTAAAACCAATTTTACAACATCAAGTAGAAAAAAGGAATTAAAAAGAGAAAAAAAGAAATTAATTGGACAATTTAAATTAAAATGAAAATTTAAGCTTGGAAGTCTAATACTTAGTTAAGAACCATCCTCTTTAACAAGGTCACTCTCCAACTCTCATTATCCTTTTAATCAAAATTAAAATGCGCACTTTTAATTAGAAATCCCTCATTAGGAACCCACAGCAGAACACTTGATTGGTTTCAATTTCATTTCCTGGCTACATGCGGTCGGTGAGTAGTAAGTTTGTTGGCATAAACGAAAGCGTACCTTATTGACTGAAAAAAATCCATCAAAAGAGTTTGAGGAAGATACGATATTACTCTGAAAAACAAAAAAAAATGTTTAAAAACTTTGTACACAGGTGTGGTTCACGTGTTTCAATGCGCTTTAACTTAAGCACACAATGGAGATATTGATTTGTGCATTACCACATCAAGTTGAGCAAATTTTTCTGTTGGAAATGTAATGCAGGTGGAGGGAGAGAATACGTTTGATACGCGAGCGACCAGGTAAAGAACTCTGCAACCATTTCTCACTAGGGCGCCAACTTTTCTCTGCCTTTGGCTCAGGAAGTGCTGTGCATTATTTACAAGTAGAAACCTCTCCAATCTTGCGCCACAAGAAAAGAGAAAAAGAAAAGTAAGAAAAAAAATAAAAAAATAAAACGAGTAAGGCTATTGATTAATTCACGTTACACCGAATGTTTTTATTCCAATGCCGTTCACACAATTGAATAAAAAATTATTATTATTCTATTGTAGTCGATTTTTGTCATTTTAATTTCTTTAAATTTTCAATTTGACATGAATTTACTACCGATTGGTCTTAGAAGAATATTGGTGAGTTTGTGAAAGTAGATATTTTTTTCGAAATACAGTCAGATGAGTGTTCTTAAGGTGCTCCTCCTCTTTAAATCGAGTCAAGTCATTTAGGCGTCAAAGGAGTGATGGGGGCGGGCTAAAAGTGCTATTACTCCATAAGTAATGATATGGGCGTGATGTAATAGACACAAGTTTGTCTTAGCGGAAGTGAAGGGAAATGACCGCTTGTTTTCGAGGACGTTTGGTAAAGTCAAGTTTGATGTCAGTCATGCGTGTTTTGGATCAATGTTTGTCTCTCCCTAGCTGAAGGCGATTCTGTTTGTCCCCGTCGGGAACTCTAATTGCATACCCTATCATCCCAGGGATTCTAATTACAAGTTTGGCGAATACAAAGTCGTCGCCTTCGTGCAATTGGATGCTCAAGAAATGGCGTTGTAATCGAGAGACAGCATGACAGAGATGGATGAGAGGCACATGAGGCATTTCTGTTGCATCTGCATATTCATTAAGAGAATAGAGGGCGCCCTCTGTTGCCTTCTACTTCTCACCACTCACCCCCTCCTCACCTCATCTCACACACCTCACCTCCTCTCCTTTCCTCTCGTCTCTTTACACAGAACCAATAGCGCAACTCCGATTTGGAGCCCGATACCAAACTTTAAACCAACTGGCATAAAACGCGCGTGAGATGAGTGACAGCTCACGCAGCAAACTCTGATGGACCAGAATGAAAACGTATTAAAATTTTATTGTTATTCATAACACATACAACATAAGCTTTCTTTTTTGCGTGGCCGAAATGTAATGATGCAAAATCAAAAGTCGAAAAAATGTTATCAACTTGCTTCGCGATATGGGTATTGGGATCTGATTTAAAATTCGAGGGAGTTGCAACAAGAAGATAATGGCATCTACGTGGTAGTCTTCAAAGCACTCTTCCATGTGGGCTTAAGAATGAGATATATCATCCGATTCCATGTGTCAATACACATTCCCTTCATCTATGGCTTCACTTGCTAGAAAAGGGATTTGCCCCATAGCAGTAGGGGTTGAACTGAATGCCGGAAGGATGGCATTGAAGCTGACTTTGTTTAATATTGGTAGCAGGGTACAAGTCATCATAAATGAGAAATTGAGCTAAAAGAGCTTTGCCAATCTAAACTTTTTCCCTCTATATCCACATGTAGACGATGGAGAGACTTCATATAGAACTACTGTATCCCTTATATTAGCGCTTATTACGGCTTTTAGGCCACATTATTGATGTATTTTGAGGCTCAAGAAAATAAACGAGTTTTCCATTCGATATTTCATAACGATCAGCTTTTCAAATTTTTCAGAGTTAGATTTATAAGAGGCTTGTAATAAGTAACTATTTAATAGCCTCTGCTTAGCGTAAGTGAGAGAAAGAGAGGAATCGAGTGATGTAATTGATTTCAGTTCTGCATAATTTTTAATATTACACTAATTTGCATACATTTCAGAAAAAATACATTAGTGGTAAATGACTTGGCAGGATGAAGTGTGTTCATAAAGACTTGCAGCTTGACAGCTTACTTGAAACGAATAACGGACATGGAACACGAAACGTAAATTTAGATTTACATGAAGATTTATATTTACAATACCAAAGGAATAATTTTCATTTTAAAAATAATAATTGTGGATTTTATTTTGATTAGTAATCAGTGTTAATTCATACTCACTAATTTTGCTTTCTATAAGTTGTTAAATTTTAAAATAAATTTGCTCTTTACTTGCCAGTAATCCATTTTGGTATTAAGATGTTTCACTCGTAGACTTTAATATCGATTATTTAAATATAACATATAATTTCATTGGTTTTTCAAACAAAGAACGGAAGGTTAAAGGTAACTTAATGAAATAAATGCATAATTAATCCGAAATCTTAATTTTTTTATGTATATCTTGAATTTATTATACAAAAATTGCAAAACAAATTAATTAAAAAATTAATTAAAAGTTTCTACAATCGATTAGTTTATCTTAAACATAAACACTATCGAAGATGTACAATTGAATTGATGTAATAAAATATATTAACAAGATTGAAGAGAAGTTTACTTACCTACAAGGTCACTGAATTCACATTTAAATAAAATTGAAACTTATTCACAAGTAATTACATCCATGTAGTAAATGAGCTATTAATTGTAGGCATTTACATCTTCTACCATGATTTACTTAGCAAAAAGCTATACATTCGTTGCTAGTAATTAAAAAATAAAGAAGATGATCGACATTATTTGACCTCTGAAAAGGAAACAGATGGATATGTTTCGTCTGAATGCGCAAAAAATTAGAAAAATGAAGCTGCTTCAACACATTAATTAAACGAAAAAGTCAAAATGCTTTCCGTGCCTAATTAAGTTGGTACAATATTAATTTTTTCCTCTATAATGTACATTGCAGAAAAGCCTCCCCTTTCTTCAACATATTACGCAATTTGTATGTGCTCCAAGTTTGTTGTAAATTAATTTTTTGTTGCCTTATTTTTTCAATTACATGGAAATTAGAATTTTTGCAAGCAGCTATAATGAAACCACTAACCACATTAGACAAAGAGGGAACAAAGTTCCTCCTTGATTTTAGTAATAATAACAGTTTAAAAAGAATTATTCAAAATGACGAGTTTAAAGGTGTGACGACGTGACAGATGAAACAGTTGTTTTTATCTGGTGTACTACCTGTTGGCCATACAAAGACTGGAAGAATAAAGGAATTAGTAACGAAAAGAAAGTAATTTATCTTTCCTTGCCATATTTCAAGACGTATAGCTGCAGGATTAACTTGTCATCTGATGTAAATTTATATAAATTTGTTTAAAAAAATAATTTCTAAAAATCCTTTAATGTTTATCGATGAGCTTTGCAAGAGGAAGATTTGTCACCAATATCTTGGTAAGTCCTTCGATTTTTTTCCTTAAAAGATTTTTTTCTTAATATAAAACTATTTTAAATTCTAGATAATAATTAGAAACATTTTACAAAAATATTTATTTACTTAAAGCAATCTTGAACTTGAAAATAGTATCGTTGACCACTTTGCAGAAGCCCTCTGCTGTTTTCTTCGTAGTCATAAATTTCTGCCTTTACGTCACTTTTGGTGATTTATACCTTAGTGACTTCTTGTGTAAAACAGAGGAGGAATCGAAGGATCTCGTATGGTTAAAAGTATTCTATTAGATTGTACATTTAAGACTTGTTCTTCTCATTTTCTTTGAATTAATTTGGGAAATTCAATTTAATAACTGCATTTGAAAATTATAAATTATTAGGCAATAATTTTTTTTAACAGTCTGGATTCAATAAAAATTTGAACGTTTTATAAAAACTAATTGTGTGTATTTTCTTTATTGAAATTTCAATTAAATTGTTTGAAAAAATGCCCAAGATTTATCTTTTAAAAAATATTAAATTTTTCTTTTACATAACTAGACTACAGGACCCAATCAGCAAATAATTGTAATGGTAGAGTTATAAAAGAAATTCTATGTTATAAATAATGTTTAAAAAACAGCTGTTTTGTTCTAATCTAATAACTTTGTGGCCAAATTCAATTGCAATTAAGACACCTGACATCTCATTTTAGTTGGCTATTTACCAGAGAAAATCAATTGGGAGATTCTACTTGCACCTGGTGCATTACAAATCAAAAAGAAGTGACGGACACCACTAGGATGTAATTAGATGGTAATCTTTTTTACAGATTTGTGCTTTGGAGTGCATAAAAACTAAAGCATACTATTATAATTAAAGAATTTTTAATTCGAAGCAAACTTGTTCAACCGATTGCATTAAGTGAAGACTTTTTCGGTTAGGCAATTGCGATAGTAAAACCCGTAATTTCAGGGGTTAAAGTTTGTAATACTATAAATACACCCATTTAATTACTACTGTTTTCGATGGTCAGATTTGCTTCTTGCACACGTGCAGAGGAAGTAAGGCTTTGCCTTTATCTGCATAGTCCCAAGTGATAAATATCTTGTAATTACCAATTGCGTTAGTGAGGCCGACACTTGAGGAATGAGAAAGAGGGTGTGAGAAGCAAAACAAAGGATGATTAAATTGGAATTCGCTCTTCATAGATGCTTTTAAATGAGTCCATTCTTCGACCCTGTGGTTAAACGTAATTTTCGCACATTTATATCATTGATGCGCTTATAATTACATAATTTTTTTTAATCTTACGAATCTAAATAATCACTGGCTTCAAAAATTTATCATTAGTAAAATTTTCAATATTCTTGATGTCAGAATTGGAAAATTAAGAATAATTTCTTTCACTCGAAAAACCTGATTACTTTCAAATTGGAAATTGTTTATCGGAAATTGAATAATTTGAGTAATTTTCCTTTGTTAGTTTCAATTCATTAACTATAATTTTTTTCTTTTTGGCAATTTCATAACTGTTGAAAAAAGCAAGGCAAAAGAAAATTATTATAATTAGTATAAAAAGTTTGACTTAGACTAATAAATGATTCGATCTGAAATGTGCAGGTATGAAAAAAGCTTGCGCCCCGCCCAGAAGTAAGGTAATTATGGGAACCCCGCCGATCGCTTTTGTGCCTACGTCAAGATGAGTGACACATCATCCATCATCAGCCGAGTTCTGCTCTATCATTGGAAGTTTGGACCTACCGTGCTGTCAGGCGGATTGGCGCGAAACGTGACGTAGGGTCAGGCAATAACCGCCCATAATAATGGCTGCCCTTGCATGCAAAAATTTATATTTCATAATTTTTTTTACATTAATAATAATTTATCATAAAAGTAAATGAATAGATTTTGTAAGGGTGTTAAGTTAAAAGTTTGTAAAAAAAAAAGTTGCTTTCTTTTAGATTTCGTAATTATCAAGGTTTTAAATCGGAATGAAGATTGATTACCATGTTTGCTGTATTAAGGTCGTTGCAATCTCTCATGCTGAACACCATTGCTCCTAAGGTTAGTTGTAACAAAGCAAAAGGCGTGGTAAAACTCCTGAGTTTCTCTTTGCTTTTAGTCGAAGGTCAATGCGAACTGCAATTTGCTAATGAACTTCACTACATTTGCCGAAAGGCGTTAATTGACCTGTACCGTTCATTGATCAAAGTTGATTTATATCAATTGCATTTTTACAGATTCTATAAATCCAGCAATGTTGTTGTCAATTGCAAAGTTCATCAGAATTCTACGAATGCCCTTTTCTACCTTATTAGTCTGATGTAACGCGTTATAAGATACACAAGCTGTAATTAGGCAATGCCCAAATCTCACTGATGGCAGTGCCCTGCAGTGATGCCGGTCTGATAATCAGAATGGAGAAGGGAGGGTTTAAAAATTACAGTTTTCAATCAAGAGTCTTGGCATGGCCGAGATTTCTCTCTCTCTCTCTCTTTCTCTTTCGTTTTCCACGTTAGTCAATAACTCAAAGTGTCAGGCACACTGTGCTGGAAGCCGTTTATCATTCACATGTCGTCACATGGTCTTGACATTGCCTTTACCGAGGCAACAAAAGTGAGTCTTGATTCTTGAGGAATTTTTTTTCATGGAAAAATGCAACTTAAAAAAAATCACGAAGAAAATCAATGGATCACAATCGTATCATGAATTCAAGCAATGCAAAAATTTTAAAAAGAAAAAAAAATTCGTTGAAGGCTTATCTAAAGGAATGTCATTAGCAATGACCCTTGCAAAAATGTCGTGTAAAAATGTCTCATAGACATCTTGATAGTGATTGCAAGGCAGGGCCTCTACCAAATAATTCTTCACTGTCAGTGTGTGTGTTCAAGAGGCGTTTTTTGATGGATTATTCACGCAATTCCATTAAAAACTTTTTCGATATCACCGTGTGTGTGGAACTGTGGAGAAAAGAGCGGGAGAGAATTAAAATGCATTTTTCATTCATGAAAGAAACTTCGTGACAGCGATTAATAACCGCTCCCGTCTATTGATGAATGCACCAAAGTAATCTATTACTCCCTTATTCTACTTTTTCCTTTTTTTAAAAATTTTTATCGGGTGTGCGCTGGAATAAGTTTGATATGACAATTTCCACTTAATTTATTTTTGAGCAAATGTTATGTATTTTTCCAAGCATGAAGTTAAAAACCGTTAACGATTGAGAATTTAAAAAAAAAAAACCTAACTCGCCGACGAGTATGTATAATTTACTTAAAGATTAAATCCGTTTGAGTAAATGGTCGTTTTGGATTTACATGACACATGAAATGAAGTTATTCATCATCAAGAATCTGAAGTCAAGGTTCAGATACATCTTTTTTTTGGCATTTGCGTTCATATTTCAAATTAGATTATTTACAATCTTTTTTTGCAGTAACTAAAACAAAGTGATATTTAATTAGTTGAAATTGTCCGGTTTGGATGGGATGAATTTTGTGTTTGCACCTTTAACCAAGACCGCTATTTGTTTGTCGTCTACGACAGAAAAATGGCCTCGACGCGTTAGAACATTGAAACTGAAGGGCTATTACTGCAATTTGCACGTTTCCCAAGCGATGATAATGTTACATGTGGGCTTGTCGTTCTCAAGTCAACGGGAGAGCGTGACTATATTCGGCCTCCCTTGCTTGCAGCGGCCGTAAAGCAGCATGGGGGTCGAGGGAGCCGTCATTTGGAGGGGAAAGGAAGTAGGAGCAGTCAGCAGAGTTCTTTACAAATGCAAGCTGATGGTTATCTAGACAATTAGCCACACCTTACACAGAGTCAAGGTTAATGTTGCCGTAAACAATGTAATGGACCCAGTCAAAGACATTGCCACGACCCTTGACCTTGTCTACCTTCAGACGAGTAAACAAATTCACAATGAGTGAAAACAAGAGAGCACAAGTATTTTTCAATATGAGTATTCCCAAGTTAGAAACTAGCTAGTCAAGGCAGAGTTTGTGTGGGTTGAATAACTGAATATTTTTTTCTCTTCTAATGGATTTAAAATACAATAAATTTCTATTTTGCATCAAAATATTTAATTCAAAAATAAGTTCGGCGCTTTTTTATTGAAATAAAAAAAATCCTGAGATTTGCGAGTGCGGTCATAAATATTCAAACGGAATAGAAATTTTGTTGAAAACGTTGCATTGAGGGATTATGGAAAGTACGAGGCAATGAGCGCATAATAACGATCGCAATCGGCGACGCAGGCTAACTAATTGCATTTTTGCCTGTAAAAACAACTAATAAATTATTTAAAAAAAGCAGTAGAGGTCATAATTGAAAACCACATCTTAAGCTATAAGACGCAATACAAGCCCATTAGACTTGGACTCGAAACTTGGGCCGCCCTCCCTTCACGACTTTCGTTTCACTTATGGCAGTTGATGGATCGACACTGGGCTTCTTTTAGCGGATTGGTCGATTGCAGAGCCTCCTTCTCTCTTTTAACCGATGCAGAGAAGGTCAAAAAGTGTGTGGAAAAAGAATGGATTATTAATCAACTTTTCTTGGCAAGACGAATGGGATTCATTAATAGAGAAAGGGCTTTGTGTGCAGTGTCTGTCTATGTTAGGCGCCCTGTAGAGGATGTAGGAATCTTTTCACAAACAATCCAGCCACAGGAAGAAATAATTGTGGTCATTAGAAAAAATTCCTTTGGACTTACATTGCGCCATAAATAAATACAGTTAGTAATGTATAAAAAGTTCTTTTAATAAAGTGCAATGGCCATATAAAATCCAAAAATTAATAAAAGCAAAAGTTGAAAATATAATTAATTCTTTAGTGTTTAATATAATTTTAAAATATGTAAATGGTTTTGATGTCTGTTATTAAAATTATAATTAGCAAATTTAAAACAATTTTAAAACCCATTAACACATGAAATCAAATCTATGTACTTTATTTCACTAATAATAACTGTTAAGTTACACTTATTGCTGGTAATAGCACGTGGGGAAAATAAACCAACAAATGTATAGCCACTTACATCGCCCACTTAAGGTTTTAATATATCTTTTCGTTTAAAACAGAAAATTATTACAACTTTTTATTTTCTTTTTTACTTATTTTTCTTTTAAGTAGTTTAGAAAACGTGGTACAGTGAAATTTTGATGATAAATATAACTATAATAATTATAGGGGATGCAAAAAAGCTCACATTGCAATAGGATACGTGGAACAAGTCGTACCGTGCCTATAGTGTGCGTGAAAACACATTGAAGTCAACTAGAGATCATGTTCAAGCTGCAATTTAATATGCAGCTACAATTCAGGTGCTTAGTGGAACACATTTACATATGTAGGATGAGGGACAATGGGTGTAGGTGATGTAGGTAGCAAAAAAGATGTGATAATAATTTTACTAACATCTTCCCCAGGACGAAAATTAATGATTTAGAAAAAAAAGGAATTGAGTATCACACAACTATAATACAATTAGGAAACCCTACCGAAAATTTTTAAAAAAATTTTTAAAAAAGTTACTCAGTGTTCCAATCAATGAAACAACACTGAAAAGTCTAAATAGAGACAAGAATATACATCGTATACATCAAAAAATTATAAAATTTTACACACACACACACAATGATGTAATTCTATCTTAAGAAAAATTATAAACACAAAAAAAATCCTGAGGATCTGAATGAACTTTGTTGACAATTATCTAAAAAATACATAAAATGACTGGATTTTTTATGCTACCTGAGAAATAAAAAAGTTCGTTTTGTAACCATATAAGACGATGGTATACATTGTGATTATTGAATAACATTACATCATTAGCCCTTTTGCTTATCTCGATCATCAACTCCCTCTCCCTTCTCCCATTAACTTTTAGAAATAAAAGATGAATCTGTTTACAAATAAGCATATTTCTCTAATTGCTACTGTAAAGTTTCTAAAAACAAGTTTAATTTCTTCTTTTTTTAAATCTAGTACCACGATGAGCATAAATGATGTAATGTCTCCAGATTCAAGCGCACAGCACTCTATCGACATTAAAGTGCATCATTAAAACAAAAATACACACCAACATATTATTCTATTATTTTTATGCATGCTTTTCTTGATGGTTCCAGAGTCCTCTCGTAAGAGTCAATGGAATAGGCGATTACCACAAGCTATAAGGCTCTGTGGCGAAAACACTATTTTTTTCGAGTATTAGAAGACAGGTTTCAACATTATTCTCGTGAATAATCATTATAATGAAATACAACAACTGCCACTGACAATATTTTTTCTAAGTCGCAAATATCCAAGCACAAACAGTTTAAAATTGATGATAAGCTACAAAAAGGTTTTTTTGAGACAGAAAAGGGACCGCACACGTATCAAAAAGAGATCACAAAAAAGCATTACAGTATGTTTCATAAGAGGAACCATGAAATAACATTAATTTAATATCGAGTTAAAAGATTTCACTTTTCCTGTACTTAATTTTTATTATTATTTTATTTTTTTTTACAAACTTGAATCAACTGAAAAATGGGAAAGAGAATCAAATGCTGCTCTCAGCCCCTATATACAGCAACCAACTGGCAAATACCGATGTGCATGCTAAAGGACAAGACAGAATATAGAAAGAAAGTAAGAGAAAACATGAGAGAAGGGCAGGTACAAGAGGAGTAGAAATATCGGATAATCAGATTTTTATTTATACACACAATACAAGCTCCACACACGTGCTCCGAATCGGGTCGGGAGTCTTAAAAGAGGGACGAATGTGAGGGATGATTGGCCTCACAGCTGAATGTATCAAGACAGTAGACAGTCTCCAAAATTGCTTTACAGGGTGGAAATTTGATTCTCAATATAAGCAAAAATTATCTGTTGTTTTGTTAACAAGAACTAATAGGATAGAATAAAGCATTGTAGTGTGATTCAAGCTTAAAAATGAGGGATTCATTTCCACTCAAAAATGTTTACATTTTATAGTCATATTTCCTTTGTCCGCTGTCGAAAATACCCTGTTCACGCACGCATACACACACACACACACACACATACAACACTCGCATTAGAAAAAAAATCTAAAAAGTAAATGAAAATAAATCACATTTTATGTTAAATTTCCTTGTGCGATCTAACTTTTAACTTAACCTTTATTATAGCATTAAGTTACAATCTCGTCACATCTATCTAGCAATTAGCATTATCTTAGGGGCCTGTGGTGATTAGAGAAATATTAAATACATTTGAAACTTCGTTTAATTTTCAAAAAATAGGTTTCTGAAACATTCGGGTCGTTGATGTAAATTTTAATTTTAAAAATTGAGTATTTCGAAATAAGAAAGGAACGATTTTAACCAATTTTCAAAATTTTTCCCAGCTTCAATCGCTAAATTAAATGTAAAATTTTTAAGTGTGCTTTACCAACCGAAAGGGCAATTACGATAGCGTACTGGCCATTTACTTATCTACAAGCAGCGGTACGTAACAATTATACACAATAAAGAGCAGTCGCACATAAATTTGTAAATGTAAATGAATGTCGTCTATATCTTATTATCAATTCTGTTTTTAATTTCAAATAAAAACTGTGACCATATTAACAATTTTTTACAGCTTCTAAACTGTAAAACTAATTTTTCTTGAATCTAATACGACACAAAAACAACATATTTCATGTGAGTCACTGAATAAATTGTAATACATATATAAAAACATGAGATTGTGTAAAAAAAAATACATTGTAGTTTGAAATTAAAAAAATATCTTTGAAGTAATAAATTAATGGGACCAAACTATAGTCAAGTTATTTACAATAATTCACTCTCAAAATAACCCTGTTCTTAAGTGGAAAAAAAATTATGGGTTGGTTTTAAAACGTACAAAGTTGTTATGAAAAAGAAAAGAAAAAAGTGAAATGGAGAACCAGCAGAGACAGATATAGCCGACATACATTCAAGATTTACGGAGCTAAAATAATTCAGCATTAATTAAAAAAAAATAAAAAAAAATAAAGTACAATAGTAAAAATTTAATAAAGTTAAAATTTAAACAAAATAAGTTCGTTTCGTTATTTATATGATGCTAATTTGACATTGAATATATTGTATTTTCTTGCACTACACTTTAAACACACATAATACTGCACTCGGCTAATTACTAATTTTTCTCTTTAAATATTATTAAGCAGTGAGCAGAGACAAAACGTACAATTAGAACATCGAGAATGAGAAATTTGAGGTATATTATAGGTTTAGCTACGAGAAAACGGCTTTAAAAAGTGTTTATGATACCACACGAAAAGTATATTTATGAGGAGCTTAAACTCCAAGTGACACATTTTTTTTTTGTTTTGCAAATGACAATAAAGACAAACGAATTTCCGACCTAACGGAATTCGTAAAGTATTAAAAAAAATTACTGTTTGAACTCTGCACAATGCTTCGAGTCACTATACAACCTCATGCTGCCTGTTCGTGATCCTATTGCACAAAATGGCGTCTACCTCGGAAAAAAAGCCAACGAACATTTTAAACGCTTTGCCTTAATTAGGTCAAAAAATGGAACAGTAAATCCAAATTTTAAATAAATTTTAAACTGATTTTAAAAGTTTGAAACGATATTTAATTCATACCGGTAAATAATATAATTCGAGTGGTACTAAAATAAACACATTTTTTAAAAAATGACATAACTGGGATAGTCATTAACTCACGAGGTGGTGTCCATCTGTCGCAGTTAGCTAAAGTTGGTCATAAATTGTAAGGCATGATGCCTCGACTCTCAAAACAAGCATCTAATGAATGGCTTAAGTTGTCGAGTTTATCTCAAAGTGGACTAGATTTTGTGCAAGTGAATCATGATTAGGCGAAGCAATACGCACAGTAAAGCAATTTAACAGAGATAGTAAAGTTAAGTTAAAAAATCGTATACCTTCAAGATTGTATAATGTAGGCCTGTAGTGACCCTTTTCACTGAATCATTATTATGCACTGTTCAAACTGCACACAAAAGTTTAGTTAAATTTTATTTTTTACAGACATAAATACATGGTATATCCCTGTTTTTTTTTAAGTATTGAAAATGTTGAGTTTTAATATTTATACCAAATTACTTTAGTCTAAAAATGTAAAAAAATTAATTCAATACTTTTGTAAATCAGTGGTGATCTGTGTATACTTGGAAAAAGCTACAAAACTTTGAATTGAGACCGGGAAAGAATTTATCACTGATTAAAAATCATCCATCTACATTGTTTTTCAAGTCATTAATGCGGTTCGTTTTAATTAATGCCAAATTTTAGTATTTAAGTATTTTTGTAGATGTTATGCTTTTTGATCAATGTTTGTTTATCTTTATAGTTTTACAAGAATATACCAGGCACCCAGAAGGCTTGCGGATGTTACAAACTTTGGCCATTTTTTTTCCTCTTTTAAAAAAGATTTTTTTTTTCTTTCACAGAGAAAACGACAGAGCAAAACACTGACTTAAACAGTAGCCACGAAAGAGACCAATTTTTGTCGCAGAGATGCTCTTAATTAAGCACAATTACTTTAAAATCTTCAAATTGAAGCCGATTCCATGAAGAAATGGTCGAATCCTCGCTAGATGTCAGCAAAACATTGGGATAAAGTAATTCTAAAGCACTTTACTTAATTGCTCTTTACTCATTATTAAAATTCAGTATATCACGGATAATCTATCTTACTTGAAATATTAACCAGGTTTCAGAGTACAATTTTATATCGTGTTTACATCGCATGAGAGCGATAACCTCCTCACTCTTTGAATTTAGTAAATTGACTCGACTCATTAATGTTTTGCTTATTGATATCTAGCGAGTAATTCGATTCTAAAAATAAAATATTTGAAATTCTCTTTTTGTTATTCTTTTATCGATCCGGTAGTAAGAATTAATACTGAAATTTCAATTGTATGTTTTGAAGATTTTTTTTGTTTTTTGTCAAAATCGTAGAGCATAAACACTCAGCTTAATTCTGCTTTTATAAGGCTTGGGAAAAAGCTAAGTAGGACTTATCATTTTGCTGCATTGGAAAAGATGAAAAGCAGAAAGTCAATAGGAAAGAATGAAAAAGGTCAACTAATTTACTACTATTAAGTGAATTAAATACAAAGAAAAAGAAATAGAATGAATTTAACAAGTCCGAATTCTATACGTGTGAATACGTATACTGAAGGTTGATCTGAATTGGTGATTTGTATGGATTAAAAAAATAAATAAAAAAGTGAAGAAAGTCAAACCCACAATTCAAACAAACATTTAAAATATAAAATGTGACATGATTGAAATTATTACAATAAGGGGACTGTATACTGCTAATATTATCAGGTGTTCCCTCGAAAAAAGTAGAATATTATCAAGATCATCATCATCTCACCCAAATGAAGACTACAGGAAATCCCGTATAATGTGTGGTAGGTCACGTGGCGGAGTTATCTCTATGATGCCAAGTCAGTGGTGCTGCAAAAAGGGACTTGGTGGAGAGGGATCAACCCTTTTATCTCGTCGATGACAAAACACACACAAACACATAAAAGGTAGGAGGTGCTGAGAAAAACAGTTTTTTAGGCATAGTCACTGCTGGCTGCTGTTCGAATCCCACACAACACGCAAGTTACTCACTCAACACTGTTATCCCTTGCACGGAGAATCACTTTGTTTCGAATATTTATTATTTCTCGATGCACAACATAACAAATGTTGAACTGCTGGCCAGTTTTGGGAGGTTGTCGGCTGATTGGAGAGCGCACAAAATCCAATTTCTTTTATCATTTTGTTAACCCGGTGAAGTTTGCACTCACTGGCTTTGAGATTTGGTGGTCATCTTAGATTTTATTTTCATTCACGAAACGGGCTGGCAGTATTATGTACTGGCGCAACACCAAACCAATAAACGTAAATAAACCAAAGAGCCAAATCGGAGTAGTATGGATGTTGTGAAAAATAAACACAAATTTTAAAAATATACAAATCGAATCCTTTGTGAAAACAAATAAAAACTGCTCAATTCCTTTATGGTGAAGAACACAATGATTCATGTTTTAAACTTTATTTTCTTCATCTTCCGTGAAGAGGCATTCGTGGTTTTTTTTTATCTTTTCATTGCACAAAAATTTTACTTATAAAAAAATCTCCATCGTTTTACAAATCGAAGAAGGAACAATCGCCAATAAATTTGTATCTGCTCTTCGCAATATTTTTAAACATAAAGAAATCAAAATTAAAAAATCTCGGCGTGGCCATTTTTCTCGCAGAAAAAAATTAGGAACTGTATTCTTGATTTGGTCCAAGCAAGGTCACTCATTCAAATACCTCACTAGATGATTCAACTACTCGTGCCGAGAATTTTTTTTTTCTCTTTTGAAAATTCAAAATTTTATAAAATTAAATTTCCAAATTGAAAATGAAGATGTATTTGTCTTTGAGTTTGAACAATAAATAAAATTACTTAAAAATGATAATTTTGAGACTTTTTTGCTGAAGATAAATTGAGATGAGCAGATAAAATTTTATCAATATTCTTGTAAACCTTTTTTTAAGTAGCCTATAACGTTCATTAAAAAATAGCTTGTAAGGGTCGGGAATAAAATTTAGTGTAAATTTGTTGTTATTGCGCATGGCCATAGACTTGAGAGCCTGTGAATATTTCTGATGGCTAAGATGGCTACTGCTCAAGACCAGTCAAGCACAAGTCTCCTCCAGCTCCTTCAAGTTTTGCTTTGTTCTCTTTCTTCCACTTCATTCGTCTGTTTTGGAACCAGATTTTGATCTGCCGTTCTGTGAGGCAAAGCGCATGTGCAATCTCTATCCGCCGCCTCCTGGTAAGGTAACGGTTGAAATGGAATTCTTTCTCCAGTTCCAAAGTTTGGTACCGAGTATATGTTTGTCGTCCTCGCTTCCTTTCTGCAAGATAATTAAATAAAAATAAATTTAAAAAATCAAACTAAATTTTTGAAATCTGTTAAAATCAGTGAATTAAATTTCAATATTTGTTTTCCTAGTATTATTTTGCTGTTTTCAAAAACATTTTTCAAAATATTGTAAAAATCATAAAAACGACAACATTGAATGTGCAATTGAAATCAATAAATTAAAAAACTTAATCTCAACCTATTATCACAAATCAAATAACGACTCGTGAATCGTTAGTCATTTGATATTTACAGAATGAATAAAAACAAGATGATATAAATGCAATTATCATGAGTAAATTTAATGTTTTAAAAAATAATTTTTTAGATCTTATAGTTTTTTGTTTGTTTGCATAGCAACCAAATGATTTTCTACTGTTTATTTTCTTCATTTCTTTGTTTAGGTTGAATACTCCAGGGAAAATGGCAGTCCCATTTGCAAGAAGCAATCAAGCCCGTTTGGTTGCTAGCAAATACAGCAGTGGTCTCAGCTCGTAAATTGTTTAAGGCACTCGCAGCCAATAGCAGCCTGGGAACAGAAGTCCCGTACACAACACACGGTTAGATCTGCTTCTAAGGTTGTGGCCAACACCCACTCGGCTTTGTTTGGGACAATTATGTGTACCTGAACTTTTTCATTTCAGATTTGAAAGCAACAACTGAACAAATTTCAGGTGTATAGAAATGGAGGGGAATTTTTTTCTCAAAATAAACAACCACAAGGCTATCGAGTTACCTCACAATTCAAACCAATCCCATAAATTCCGAGAACGAGAATTTAAACCACTACAAGAGGCATGCTTTAAAAACCTTTCATTTATAATAAAACTCCTATTAAATAAATTTACCATCAATTAACTGCAATTAAAATAAAAAATAAATAGTTAAAATAAATTCTTCCAATTTAATTTACTTTAAAAAATATATTTAAGTGCCAAAATAACAAATTAACAATGTAATGGACATATATCAAACTAGTAAGTAGGCACGCTTGATTAATATATGTTAGAGGAACCATTTATATAGTTCTAGTATACTGACAAGATTCTCCAGCGAACTATGATGATCCTGACAAATATCATGTTTGCTATTTTTCCTCCACGCTATATTTATTGTGTGGAAAGGGTCTTTTGTACACGGTTCTTTGATCTTAAGCGTATCTACATCATACTCGGTACTTATACCCACATCTGTAGGAAAATAACACACAGCTCATGCTCGTTTTTACTCATTTTTTTTTTTGAAAGAAAAAAGTGAAGAAAAATCGGAAAAAATCAAGCCGTTTAAGGGAATGCTATATTTGTACAGTTAGATCAAATTGCAAATAAACTGTCAGTGCGAGGAATGCTATTTTTCTTCGTCTTAGCTCTTTTCCTATTTACGTGTGTTGGCAGCAAAATAGATTTTAGTTACTACATAGTTTTACATTCATCACACGGGAAATAAATTACCTGCTAAATATTTCCTTCAAACGAAATTGTATTTTAGCGGTTTTCTAAAAGATATTCATCACATTTGCATTTGTTGTTTGTTTCTCTCGTCTGCCTTTTTCGGGCTAATTTGAACTCATACCTCTTCATTAGACAAAGGAAGGAAGTAATTTTATTTTACTATCCACCAAAATCAACATTTAAATTTACAATGAACTTGGGGATTTCAAATGCTCAAAGAGAAAAGCAAAATGCAGTAACACGGTCGCAGAAAAGCTACACACTCTGATGGCGACGCTAAGTGCTCGTAATGGCGGTGCGAGGCGACATCACGACAAACAAACTGGCACGCAATACGTTCGTCAAACTAACGATCTAATGAATGAGGGATTGCTAGTGAGAGGCCGGGTTACTATACAAACTAATTTGCATAATTTGCCACTAAGTTTGCATCAAGAGAAATAAAAGTACGCTCCTTCTTAATATCAAGAATTCAATCATGTTGATTACATAACTTGAAACATTTAAGAAACAATTCTCAATAGGAAATAACGCCAATTTTAGGTGCCAACCCTAAATAGCAATCCTCCTCTAGAAATTTAGCGATAATGATTTAGAAAAAGAAAGAAAGGAAATTGAAAACAGTGACTTGTAAAAGAATTTTTTTTCCAGGTTTGTAGATGGAAGCGGGAACCGTCTATAATTGAAGTTGAAGGTTACCACGGGTTCTGATGTGCACGCTTGGCTTGGAACCCTGAGGAAGTCCAAGAAAAATCCCCCGATCATATTTTACCGACACGAACCGCCCTTCCTTGATGGGCTTTGCAGCTGCACGTGTACACGTGAACGGCAGAAGGGACCCGCAGGAGAAAAAAAGGAAAAAGGGGGATTGGAGGAGACCCCCTCAAAACACATGGCGACCTTGGCTAGTCACCGCCTTCTTTTTCCTCTGCAGATTTTTAGGAAGAGATAAAAAGCGTGACTGAATATTTTCCAACTGAAATCCAAGGTTTTAAAGGCGTTTAGTCAGATAAAACTTGTTCTTTTCCATGCTACATGTGTTCGGTAATGCAAGCTAGCCAGGAAAATCATCATTTTCAACGGTACAATCGCAAAAAAAAACTACTTTGAAATGTCGTCAGGTTAGAAAAATGACGGCAGCTGTACAAATATAAACTCAATTTAAATTGATGATCTCAAATGTCTTAAGATCATCAATATTTTGAACAACACGCTGGGGTCAGATGTAGCTGTGCGAAGAAAAATCATTGAGATGCGATGTTGAAAATCATAGACCAGAAACAGCTGTTACGAAAGTGAATCAATAATACTTCTCCCCTTTAATCACTGTCCAGCTTCTGAATGATTCATTTGTTGAGCCATTATGCCTCTTTCCTATCCTATACACCCTTGCTTAAAGAGGAGTACACAATCCATGTTTGTCTTTATCTTCACTAGAATTAGGTCTATAAAGTGCTCACTAAATAAATCAACTTAACACTTCAACATTCCCGATACTTTTAAAAAGTTTTTTTTTTTAATAATTCACAGATACCATCTTATAATATACATTAATTTTCAAACAATCAGGTTCTAGACATTGTTTGTATTCGTATTGTTTTTAAAAAATTTAAAATTGGACTTAAAATTAAAACGAATACTAAAAATAAATAAATTTGAAAATCAATATCTTTAATGAATTAATAAAATCATTTACTAAAAATAATTTTCTTTGAACGATAAATTATTAGCGAAAACAAACTAAAGTTCAAACAATAGACTAAATGCAAAAAAAGTTAAAGCAATTTTATGACACACACCAAAATCATTGAAATAAATTAGCAAATGGGTTAATTATTCAATTGAATTTTCATAACGGAGATAAATATAAAGAAAATAAGAAAGAGAAGAGATTCAGCGTAAATATAGAATGAACATTGGTGCTCTCCGGCCACAGAGACAAAGAAAAAGTTAAATTGAGGCACTAATGCTGTTGAGTAAAGAAAATGATAATTATGCGTCGTTTCAGTAATTACAAAAGGCAAAGTCGAGTGCAAATGTACAGTGACTGTGCCTCTAAATTAGCGGTTTGGTTTGTCCTGGTGCGCCGAGATCATGCCCGCGCATTCGCCTATGATACGAGTGTTGAAGAAATCGTATTGTCTCGTAGTAAGATGAGCGAGCAAGTGTCGTGCTATTTCTTCGACCTTTCATTCGTCAATGTCACCGATTTCAAACAACAGCAGCGATTACTCGTGGCAGGTAGAAAGGAATGCGATGCGGTCGTAACCTTTCACGCCAAAATGCCACGGTACGAATGCCCACGCCGCACTGGCGCTTTGCCAACTCGTCAAATGAAAAATATTTCTCATTTTTCTTTGGGTCAAAGTTTCTACAAAGATTTAATTCTGAAGAAGAATTCTGGCTACTTAGTTTAATGAATTTGTTCAATCGCTGACAAGTTCGGCTCATCAATGAAAAGTCGATGAAAAATTGTTTTGTTCTTTTTCTCAAATATCTTTTATATTTGACAATGACTTTCGCGGTAAATGATTATTGATGTTGTGATTGCAAATGTAGAAAGCAACTCTGACAAATGGATGTGCGCCAGGGTGTTCCCATCATTCGTTTTTGGGATCTTTGAATAAATGAGGCACTGACTACACAAGCCAACTTCGCTCGGGCAAATAATAACAAGAAAGGAAGGAAAGAGTTGTCTCGCGCCACGTTAATCCTCAACACAAGATAAATTTCTTTACAAAATAAATTGGTCCAACTTTTGAATGAGATTTATCTGCAAATTTCAAAGCAAGAAGAGCTGATGAATGACTCTAGAGTTATCAGTGCGCGAACGATGCCTGCAGTTCAGTGTCTTATCAAATCTCTTCCAGGTGGCATCTTCGTCAAGCACAAAGCACAAACAATAGACATTACTATTCCCTTTCACAAAAGAATTCAAAAGCTCTCAATAAATGACACACTTGTTTAAAATTTTAAATAAAAACGACCATTATTTGAAATTATCCTTTTCCAATTTTTTCCTTGAATACAGTGATTTTATTCATTTAAATAAACAATATTTAATCCGAATGGCAAGTGAGATCAAATAAAATTGCAAGCAGTGGGGCATCCCACTTTGTGTGCACGTTAGTGTCACTAGGAACCAGTTGCTTGAAAATTATAGGCCATAAATTCTTGTGTAATTTGCGGAAATGGCTTTTTAAATGATTCTATCGATGGTGTATCAGATTGCATCCTCACGAGCAACTAAACACTCCAACCAAAACTAAAACCAATTTAATTACCAATGGCAGGGGTCAATAATTGAATCAAAATGACTTTTATGTCTTTCACCCGCCGCCATCATAGAAACTATTTAACTGACGCTGTTCGGCCATTACCGGAAATTGTTTTACTGACCTTCAAATTATTTTTTTGAATTACGATGATCGCCGGAGAGGGCGCCTCATGCTTGGCACCTCTTAAGTTGGCAAAGATGAGCGCCAGTTTAAACAGACACTTATTGCAAGCCATAAAATATTTTCCCAAACATTTCGCTTGTCTTTTTTAAACTTAAGAACCACCATAAAATAGCAAGAAGGCACTACTTCATATATTTCCTCCATTAAACGATTTGAGTAATCGCTTTGCATTTAGTAAATAAATAAATTGCGTACGATTAAAAAGCAATAAAATTAGACAACTTTTATTTATAAGTATAAATCTCACATATTTAAATAGATATTAAAATAAAATATTCTAAGAATTTAATTCCAACTTTAATGCTTATAGCTAATTTAAATATTTTTAAAACAATTAAATTTGTTTCATAAGTTTTAAAAAATGTATTTTTAGTTTATAATTGAAAACGTTTTTATCCTTGTCTTTAATAGATAAAATAGTGTAAAGTGGAAAAAAATTAGCGATAATGTTGTGCAATGTCGTAGTTATGTTTGAAATGGGCGCGGGAATGGAGCCATTCAAGAAGGCGCCGTAAAGTCTGCCTGGGAAGTACTCATTTGCCATGGTCTGTTCTTCATTCGGCGCCCATTTCCAGCCCCTTCACGCCAATGCCCTTAACCTTGGAGAGCTGTTGGCTCTTGCCTCGCACACGCTCACCTGGGTTGGTTGCGCAGATTTAAAATCATTGCTCAGCTCAAACAGCTTATCACAGAATAGTTTGCCCTTAACGCCCTCTGAATGCAGACGGTTGAAACAGACTGTAATGGCCGCCAGTCATAAAACATAAACAATCATTCAGCAGAAACTCAGCACAAAGAAAACGCGATGATAAAATCATCTCAAATCAAAGTCAAACCAAAAAAATATTCCTAAATTTAAAAAAAATGGCTACTTAATTTACAGATTAAAATTAAAACCCAAAAATCATTTACAAGAAAATCAATTTTACATTAATTAATTAAGTAACTTAAATCATTCCCTTCCAAATCAATCAATTATCAACCCTAAAAAACGTAATATATAATAATACTAAATTTACTAATATTAATTAAAATAAATCAACCATGTAAATAAATCTTCACAGCTCAATGACAACTGTCACAAAATCGACCAATGAAATAAATATTGTCGCTGTTGGACCAAGATTATTGGTCAAAAGTGTGACTGGAAATGCATAAGTTTGAAAAATATGTTTTGCTAGACTCTCTTTGGGTGGTGAGTCGCGTGCGTCATCTCACGCGTGGGGGCAATAGTCCCACCTCATTCTGCCGCCTAATATCTTTGTTAAGTCCCCCACGGTTCGCCCTGACGTGCTCGCAATGGCTAATAGCAAATGACCAAGTCGATGGCGTATGAAAACAATAGACTATCCTTTGACCCTTTTATTTTTTGTCGCTGCAACACAAGTCGGGTTGACAAACCCGATAGGAAATTTACATACACATTAACATAATATAAACACAACTTTAAAATGAATAGACTCGAGACTTACCAGTTAAAGGCAAAAAATAAAAACATGTTCAATGCCTCGAAAAGGGCCTTCCTGTCAAGATAAAAGAACAATCGGCCCGCTTCTGTACAAACGCGTAATCCTCAAACGACGGAGCTAAAAGGAGCATGTGCTCGGGATTGCAGTCGATTCACTTGTGTTACTTCTTCGTAGGTTGGGTCGCTTATGACCAATAACTAAGAGGGAAAGCAACGAGAGCTTTTAACGACGCCACTGGATTCTTTTTCAAAGGTCATTCTAAGACCTGTAATGGGTCTGGTCATTCACTATGTCATTCTGAACCACTACTGGTCAGTAGATATTTCACTTTCCCCAACTGACCACTTGACAACTCAATTCGAAAATGGCAAAAAAGAGGGACTGCCTCGAGCTAAAAGGGGTAGAAAAATCACACCAACACCCCCATAAAAGTCTTTCGTTTTAACTACTCTCTGCGTGATATCATTTAAAAATATAAGTCAAGGACGATTACTGTGCACGCATGCTCTATGCGTTAGGAGTTCATAAACTCCATCACTTTTGATACTATTTTGCGGTTGTCTGGTAATTAAATTTTAGTTTGTAACAAATGTTTCCGCAAATTAATTAATTACAGTTCACTATTACTTCCTTTCTAAATCAAACCATGAGAAAATAATAGCTCTATTCATCTTACTTTTAAGTCAATCACGCGAAACAGTCAAGACGAAGTAACACCTGTCACAGCATTGCAATCCCTTTCATTCACATTTTTTGGCACTTCCCAGACATAATAAATCCGAACACTTCCACTTTGGAACAGATTTTGCACTTTGATGTACCCATATGCCAGCAATGCGCGTGCGCCTTGTGTTATGGTCTGATAATCGCTGCTGTCTGGCATCTGGCTCAATCCTACTTTTACTGTTCTAATAAAATGTTTCAGTTCGCCCCTCTTTTTATTTAGAGTCTGGCATGGCAACTGCAATCAGCTAATCGAAAAATAAAATTCTATTATTAAATGTTGTTTTTACTCGCTTTTACTATAATGATCAATAAGTGCTCAGTTTCTATGAATCAAAAATTAAATATTTACAACAATGAAATTTACGAAATAAATTAGCGTACTATTTCCGACTAACGGCCTATAAAAACAGTAAACCGAGTAAATTCCCTGACCACGGCCTTGCAACATTTATTCGAGGAAGACGACCCTTAATGTTTATGAAGCAAAAAGCCAACAAGTGTTTCCACCCGGCCAACTGCCTGCGTTTACAAGGCAAACCAATAAGACCTGCGTATGGAAATGGCTCATAAAGCACACACGTGGGATGAGTTTTCGTGAAATGTTTCAGTCATGAGCTCACGTGGAGTGACGACGACCACCTACTCCAACTACACAGCATTTAATCCTACGAATTGTGTGAATGCTATCTACTAATAGCATTGTGAATAGTTTAACTTGTTTTTCTCTAAGTTGTTGATAGTAGTAAAGCAAAGCGAAAGAGACAGTTTTATGACAGGAGAAGTGGAAACAAAAGTGACGACCTCCGAGGGATTTCCCCGTATACCTTCAACCTACTGCGTTGCTTTCTCTTTCATTGGGGTGCTATTACCTCAATGTCTTTACGAGCAGCTATTTCAAGAGCCTTTCGCTTTTACACCTTATTCCCAAGGGACGAGCAGAAACGTTACCGCTACACATATTACTAAGGTAATATTACGAGATTTTATGTTTATAAATGTGATTATTAAACTTAAAAAACACTTAAAATGTAATTTTAGTATTTATTTGTTGATTTTTTTTCCCATTTTTGTCCCATTTACATTACTCAAATTTTTAAAGAAACATTTGAAAAAAATCATCATGTAACTGAATTTTTTTTTCATAAACAGTGACGCAAAAAAAGAAATATTTTTAAAAACAAAATATAACTTGGAATCTCACCAAATTGACTTCGCATCCATGGATAAAGAGGACTAGGCGTATTATTAGAACCATTATGTCCTCCTTGTTGATTGTTCGCTTGACCATCACGGGTTTGACCGTACATCTGCGGCGAGTCGTTTGGGCTCCCGTTTTGGTTCATTACGTGATTGCCCGTATCGTTAGTTTGGTCGTTGGGACTGTCTGGTCCCGAGTTCGATAATGTCGGCTGCTGCTGCGGCTGTTGAGAAGCAGGCGGCGGCGGCGGCGGCGGCTGCTGCTGTTGCGTTGGTGGCGGGGGCGGAGGTTGTTGCTGGTTAGGTGGCTGAGAAAGAGATGGCGGCTGCGGCTGGGGCGGAGGATGTTGTTGATGTTGCGAATGGGGCGGTGGCGGAGGAGGATGTTGATGATGTTGATGCACCACTGCAGGAGGATGTTGTTGATGCTGTGGATGTTGCGTATGCTGTTGTGTGTGAGGAAGCGAATGTTGTTGTGGCATAGATAGCTGCTGGTGTTGAGAATGCACCTGTACTTGGGGTGGCGGCTGATGATGCACCTGTGGAGGAGGTTGGTGCATTGTAAGCTGTTGATGTTGCGGAGGTGGATGTTGAGGCATTTGTTGCTGTTGCATTTTACAACTACTATATTGTGGCACCATAGGCTGGACAGCCTGATGGGACAAATGTCCCGGCGGCGAATTCCTGCAGTTCTGGCCATCTGGAATGGCAGGTAAACCTTGAGCCGGACTGTAGTATTGTGCGGGCGCTGCGCCACCGCCCGTAATGGGCCGGATTTCGAGCCGGTCGTAAGGCGGGAAACGTGGATACGTAGGTCCCTGAGCTGCGGGTGAACCATAATGTGGAATCTGCGTCCTGAGCGTCGGGTCACATGGCTCCGAGTTGGGCGGTGTGCCGATGGTCGGGCCGCCGTAGTGCTCCGAAGGAGGGCTTCGTAAATCAGTGAGGTACGAATTGGTAAAATATGAGCTCATGCTACGATGATTTGTGGCTATTTAAATGTAGGATCACACTAAGGCAGACGATGTTTGAACTTAAATCTATTGCGCAGTCGCAATAAGACTGACTCTGACGGGGGCACGGGAGAACCACCAATAGCAGCGCAGCTTGCATCCGCGCCTAGAAAAGTTCAATGTGACAGGGAATTAGATAAGTAATCGTCGCACGAGGCTCGCGTTAGAAAAATGAACCAAAAAATAAATAAAAAAAATGAGAAAACAATCTCTACTTTCTTAGCAGATAACGCTTATCAGGGAGTTGCATCGAAATTATAATGCGATTGGCTGGCGCAAGTCCTATTCGGGAGGGCCGCGAGGGGCAGCGCCAGTTAAGGGGAGGCGACCCCATCCCATTCGCCGAGCCCATTGGATGGGCTCTCATACCTCGTTTTGTTTCACTGGCATTCAAAACATGGCCTCCATGAACGCGTGGCGCACTAACATTACCATCATCCATTAAGAAGCCCTTTAGCTTATTCTTCCACACTTCAGCCATGCTAAGTAATTTTCTTTTAATTGCCAACTGTAATCTAATTTTTATGGCAACTTTTTTAAATTTAATTTTAATTATTTCATTAAAAGAATAAACATGATTTTTATGACTCAATCGCTTCAGATTATCATTCCTTTAATATTTGTGACAACTGATAATATTTTTCTTTCTAAGTATTCAAGAATTCGATAAACAACACTCGAGTTAATTAGAATATTGAAATTACTTCTTATTTCACATTAAAAATAAAAAAGTAGTTTAAATCAAGTAGTTCGTTTAAAACATAATTTACGGTTATAAATAGCAAATATTCAGTGGTCAAGAATGATATCCGGAAATCCGATTTTATAGCCCACAAATTTGATGGGCATCTAAAACGCCTCATGGCTTTTAAAGTGTAGGGCCCCCTGTGAGCAATGTTGCATCTTTACGACTCTCGGCCACAAACAAAGAGGCAAAGCTCGACTGACAGCAAACAGAGGGCAAAGGTAGGACCAGGTGCGAAACAAAGTGGATGGTTGTGAGGAAGTGGCACTGTTGCGTGACTTCTTGTTTTTGAAAATTTTTTCTTAGGCAGGAAAGGAAGCGATTTTTCTTGCCGCTTTTAAACAAGAGCTATCCAATTAATTCTAGTCTTAACTGCTTTTATGTATTTCGGTTATTATAATTTTTTCTATGCAAATAAAGATAAAAGCATCTATGTTCACACCTTAAAATTATATTTCGAATACATACTTTGCGCTGCCAGCCCCATTGACTTCTTTAGCCACCCAAAGCACATAACCAAACTGTTCAGCTGCTGCGAGCCGAGTACAAATTATGTAATATATCATTTACAATTACACATTTGCGCATTTGTTGGAGGGTGACTACAATTGTCTAGGAGCACTCGAAAAGATCCCATGGGATGTAAATACTCATCAAACGCGCTGACTTGACTCGAGAAAAACATTTCTCTAAATCCGAATCTTTCACGGTGACCAGTTCGAGTCATTGTAAGGAAAGGGCAATTATAACTAGCCAGGGAGCATCCTTTTTAACTCACCAATTCAATGGGGTAGAAGGGGCTTATAAAAATGCCGGAAAGTCCACGACTTGTGATGTAATCTATTGCACACCGATCCCTCCTGTAGTGACTTACAATAAAACCCCTTCGGGTTATGCTTTGACAGAAAGGGAGAGATAACTCAAGAAAAGACACAGAAAAGAATGAGTCGTAAAAGGGGAAAGTGCCATTGCCTGGGGTTGGCGCTTACACCACCGAAAGCAGCTATTTGTGGGCTGAGGCATATTTTTAACAGATCCGTGAAAAATTCTTGTTTACCCCATGTAACGCCCAACCACACGGATGAGTGTCTTGACTTGCGTTTCATCATTTTTCTCTCGTAAAATCTGTATCGTGAGTCGGCATTGCTTGAATTAACGAACGAGTTACGAGTCGTTGGATATAAACTACCAATTTAACGAGGAAACTGTAAGTTGGCAAACTCGATTCACAATTTTTATTTACTTCTTACGTTGCGGCTTAGTTATTTAAATATAGTAAATTATTTTTAACGAGAATAGATGCAGCGCGAAAATGCGGGTTCTATTTTCGCTATAAACTTGAACTGCTAATTTTCCTCATTTTTTTAAAATGTTTTTTTTCCTTTAAATATAGTTGTATCAAGTTTTTAGTATATCTTGGTACTTAAAATCAACTCGGTCATAAAACAAGCGAGTTGCAATGTGATCGTTCGCCCCTTGCCTCGCCGTAACACGTCTTAAAAATTCCGCAAATTTGTTGATGGCTGCGATTGTGTTGCGCGGTGCTCGAGAGTTCTGTTGGCGATGTGACTTTAACCAGCTTTCATATTTCGTCTGTTGCAGTTAGTGTCAAGGAGGTGGGCGAGGCGTCATCAAGAAAAGTCTAACAGCTTCCGAGAGTGCAACTAATGGCTTCGATACGTGCAGATTACATATGATAAGGAGAATGGGCAATTAATTATTACGTGTAAACTTAAAACTAATTGCGTCCGTGCAGCCAATCGTCAAATTAAATATTAAGTATTTATTTAATGCGAATTTTAAAAAAATTCTGTTTTTATAATTTCTTACCATAAATTATTTAAATTAATTTTTTCCTAAATAATTTTTTCTTTTTATAATGTTAACGCTCAAAATGAAAACATCGAGTTATGGATCGAACCTAAATTAGATTCGGCTGAAATTTTTTTTTTTTACGCAGCTCGTTTACTCACGATTAGGTTGATCGTCGAAGTAAACTTACCATAACTTACGTCGGTGATGCCACAAAGCCCCAAATGGCAATCCCGGTGCCATTGCTGGTGCAGTGACCGTAGCCACAAATTCGCCAGGCAATGACGATCACCAGGAATCGCTGGTCGCCAACATCGTAAGCCGACATTACCATCATCGTCACCTCGAACACCAACGGACGCATGCAGCAATCTACGGCTGAGAGCGAGGCGTCGGTGGCCGCCGTCGACGATGCTGCTTCCGTGGCGGAGCTCCATCGTTTTATCACGCATGTAAATCTTTCTTTATGAGGACGGCACGTGTCCCGACTTTGAAAATTACTTGAATGCCGGCCCCCTCCTTCTCCTTCCCCACCCTTACGACGGATGGTTTACGACGACGTTTATACGTTACGTCTAAGACTCTGACCCCGGTCACCATGAGAGAGGATTTGGACAGTTATAATTGCCCATAAATTAGCAAAATTACCTCACGTTATGTGCATTGTGGTGGCTACGGGAAGGTACCCAATCAATGAATAAGCGGGGGGGTATATCCCAATACAAAACATATTATAAGAAAATGGGCCAAGCGCTCCCGTACCTACCTTCATATAAAGATAAAATCCTAGTCACAGTTTCCAAGGCATATCCAACTCTTGAGGTGCAAATATTTTTTCGTACAGGCCTAGAGAGAGAGCTTTGAGTTGATCACGTGACCCAGCCGCCAGCGAATCAAATTGCCAGGATTCATTGCTCTCCAGTGTTTGCATGTACTACGGTGGTGTGTTGGGTGCTCGAAAATGTCTCTATTAGATGTGGGTTTGTTGTATTTCTCACACTACGAGGCCGATCAATCGAAAACACAATTATTGAACACACGCACACGCTTGCTACTTTTCGGGTACTGGAAAACGATGAGAATAACAAAATGTTGTCAGATTTGCACAAGGTGAAGAAAGGGGCGTGTGAAGTCCACTAGGCATCCATCGAAAAAACTCATTCGTTACATTATCATCGGATGCTGCTTCTAACCTCGTTTTCAATTTTACATCGATGATTGTGTCCAAATATCATCTTCGTACTCATCATCATCCTTATCCTAGTTTATCTTCTTCTTCAGAGTTATTATTTATTTTTAATTTTGTCATAGTTCCAAATAGTCAACGACGAGAAAAATTTTTCCCCGGGCACTCAGTGCATAATTCTCATACTTTCTCTTTCAATGGTCGAGTAAGTATATCCAATCAGTCGCACATGAATTTTTTAGTAGTTGTCATTATACTTTTCCCTCGAGCTATTTTCTTCCCTTCCGAGTCGACTTTTAGCATTACCGCGAAACGAGACGATTTGTTTGAGTCGAGACTGGTTCGCTCTCCTCCATCTTGGAAATGACAAACTAGTCGCGGCTCAGGTCAAGTTGACGGCGTAAGGCACATAAATATATAAAAGTCAGCCATTATGAAGTCAACGATTCGACAAATATTTTCTTCAACATATAGGCAGGTAAATATTACATTTATGCATGTCTTATTTTAAAAAAAAAAATTTAAATCAAATAATAAAAACGGTGATGAACACAGTGCCTGTATTTGGTGACAAGTCAGGGTTACGAAATTTCTTTTAGTCCTTTTTCTACCAACTCCATGTGCGATGTATGATGTCGGGAAAGCTAGAAAAATTTGAATTCATCCGGTACTTTAAAAATCATAAAATTGAACGCACAATTATACTTAAGAAATTAGGCTAAGGTCGTTTCTTAGAAAGCGTATTCCAATGTTTCTTCGATTCCACATCCTCCAACCAAACCCACAATGCCACTTCGCATTTAAAATAAATCCACCATTTTATAATTCCATCCTCTTCCTTTGAAGAAATAAATTTATACCTTTTTCTTTCCAATTTCTTTCACGAATTGCACTTGTTTGATTCTTTTATGCATCACGGATGAGTATAGCTACATGTGCGTTCACAGTCACTCGGTGCTCTGCCGACGATACTATTACGGCCATTTGCATCGTTGCGTTGTCACAATAATTCATCGCACTCTTTTAAACATAAGCACGTGTGGAGACTTCAACACGCAATAGGTTCTACACTTGTTCATTTTTCTATTACCTGTAACCAGTGTAATAAATAACTTGCGTACCCTTTGAGATATTAATAAAAAAAATTGGTATAGAGCTGTGGTTATACTCAAATTTTTTTACATTATATATTGTATAAAATTTTCATCAATCATTTGCCGAATTCACATTCTGACTAAAAGCATCCTTCAAATTTTTTTCAGTTTTTTTGAATGAGAAAAAGCATGAATAAATTTTTCAGAATTTTATGTGCATTGGTCATTGCCAAATAGAAATGTATATTTATTTGCAAAATTCTTATAAAAAAATGATTTTTAAAAATATTAAATTATATTTGAGCTATACATATAACTGACAAATAAGAAAATTAATGAAAAAAAATCAAATAAATAGTGTGTGTATTGTGTGTTTGTAGACCTGTATAAACAGACATGAATTAAGATTCTTTAAAATAATGCGAAATTATATGGCGATAATAAACTAATGGACTGTTCATCATAATAAAAAAAAGAAGGGGCTTCACTAACGCTGCAAAAAAAAAATCTAACAAGGAAAGAAGCTAAATTGGTTCCACAATAATTCTTAACCGAGTTAATGGGCGCAATGAGATAATGGCAAATTCTAATCACTTATTGAGAAAAAAAACTCTAATCCTGTCTTTGAATAAGGATGTCGAAGCAAATTATTTTTAAAGACTATGTGCACTAAGTACTTAAACAAAATCAAAAACCACTTTCAATTTCAGTTTATGCATATTAATCTAAAAAAAACTGATCTAAATTTTTTTAAATACTCTACAAATTCTTATTTTTCAACACGAACTGTGCTAATGAGTTTAAGCTTATGTCAAGTTATACACAACTATTTCGTTCAAAGAAATAGGTGAAAAAAGTAAATAATGGAATTTATTCGTTGAAAACAGGTAATACCTGTATTACTCGGTTAATGGTTTTACGAATCCCGAGGAATAATAAAGAAAAAGTCTTCTTTTTTTTAGAAATATCTATACTTTCACTTATATGGGTAAAAGCAAAAAGTAATTTCATTTATTATTCATATTTTCAATATTTAAAATTTTTATTCTTCTAAGTAGAACAAAATAAAAAGTACCATATTTTCTTTTATTTAGAAATTCTCAGCTTAAGGGTGTCGATAAAGTTAGAAATTTTAGCCCGAGTCTCAATCCCTATAGAGTTCCATCATTAAAGAATAAATCAATTACTCGAAATGAAGATAAGCACGAAGCAATCTCACCTTGTTCACCTTCCACATATAAACGCACATCAAATTTAATTCACTTGTTGTGGATCTCAACTGATTTTTTCTTCCTTTAGTGCCGTCTTCTCTCGTTTGGTCGTTATCACGCACTTGCAAAACTCCCCGAGGAACTCTTTCGCCAGTCGAAAACTCAAGAACGTGCTTTGTCTAAAAAATTGTCGCTCTCTCGAGATATAAGAAGATATTAGTAGATTTCCGTTGTACCTGTTGCCTCCGTGATTGACTCATCTGCCATAAGAGTGGGCAACCCCTTCCTTAACCGCCCTCCCGCTCAAACCCACTTTTCTCTCTGCATGCAATGTTGTAAAATTGATTGTTCCTTCTGAACTCCCTTCCGGCTTCAACGACCTCCAAAATCACTTAAACGGTTTATTGCCTTGTTTTATGATGTTTAGCTGTTTGTCTGATGGTGCGCGGAACAACATGGAAAACGTGGGCGATTTCCAGCGCAATCATTTAACCGTTATTTTCAGCAAAGAGGTGATTGTGAAGACAGGGATCAACTTAACTTGCTTAAAAAAAATCAAAATCGAGAACTGAGCTAAGCGAAATTTATTATTGCCAAAACACTTAGATATTACTATTCTCCCTTTTATTTCTTAAAACCGCATTATATTGACAACAAACAATTTAAACAATTTATTAGAGTTAGAAACTTACACTTAATATATTCTAAAAACGGCTTGATTGAGGCAACTTAAAATATACCAAGCTAGAAGTCAACCAAAAATTTTCTTTTAGCTATCCAATTAAGTTGTTATTTTTGGATAGTTAAACCAATCATTTTGTTCATGTAGCACACACGAAATTTTTTTAACTAAATGGGAAATTCAGCTATTCAAAAATAACAATATAATTAGATAACCTTAAAATATTTGGTTAGCTTTTATTTTACTACAATTATTTCTTTCTTTCTTTGAGATTTTTGTATTGAGATTACATTAAATGGTTTTAGATTAAGTTTTATAATTTTTGTGAATAGCATCATTTTAAGTTTATGTTTAATAGTTTAAATGCATATGTTAATTCAAACTCATCCTATTTATAAATTTCTTTCGATTTTTATTTTTGTCTTTTTTGTCATTCGTTACGAATGAAGCCAAGCGAGTCCGTTCCTGAAGTCGCCGTGACAGAACAGAGCGACCATTTACGTAAATGCCTGTCACCGTCCCCTGTTGCAATCCAGAGAGGAAGGAGGAGGACGGAGCAGAGACGATGAATCACAGCTGTGCCCTAAAGACTCGGGGCCGGGCCTGTCAAGCTGCTCTCAATACCGGGCCTGCAACAGCGCATTATGCAGCTCGCTGTCATGGCAGCCCTTCCTTCTCCTTCTGTTCCTAAGCATATCACTTAGAGAGAAAAAGGTACTCTAATACGGATGATGGAAAACAAAATAACGATAGGATTTTAACTACAGCTTTAGCCCTTCCTCGAAAGCAAAGCTCTCATCAACAGAAAGAATTCCTCGTAGTTTCAATTCAGCCAATGGCAGCGATTGAGCAAACGAGATGGGGAGGAAGGAATTAGATGAGGGGAAAAAAAGCTGCAGTTGGGTTACCACCCCGTCTGCGCTAACCCCGAGGCCACCGAAAAAAATCCAGTTACACAAAGCAGCTGTGGATTTAGCTTCTTCGTTTTTCTTTTTAAACCCAAAATGCCAACAGAAAAACGAAAACAAGAGAAAGTTCGAGCAGATTACGAAGAAAAAAGATTTCTAACATGTCTTTTTTCAAATCTTTCAGATAAAAAAAAAATCATTGTTTGATGCAGGAACTCGAACCATACATCAAAAGTTGACTTTTAATTTATAGCTGATGGAGTGATTCCAAGCCCAACTTACTCGATACACATTTTTAAATATTAAACTTGTGAAATCTCATATACAAAACTTTATAAATTAAAAATTTAAATTTCAATCTACTTATAGATTAGTTGTAACATTATTTTATTAAAATAATAAATTTATGAGCTAGTTTTGACAATTAGGGAACAATAAATAATTAACATTAACAAATCAAAATTAATGGTTAAATAAGTGTGCCGGTTGGAATTCGCTAATTCGAGGCGGAGTGTTATAAATAGCAGATAATGATTTGGCCTCTGAACTGAATCCAATTTATATTTGTGTGTATATAACTTAAACTGCCTCATTGATTCTTTAATGGTGTGAGAAAACATGTAAAATGGTGAATGAAATGTGAGACTAGAAAAAAAAAACAACGGCTGCTAATCGAGCTCATAAATAGAGCCAGACTAGGATTTTAAGAGGCTGTTATGTTGTTTAAGCAGCAGTTAGCTCGCGCTCCTGCTTCTTGGAAGAATTAGTTTGATTCAATATGCTACAGATAAATTCAAAAGACAAGCAGGTAACTATAAAAACGAAAGTTTTTAATATTAAATTATTGAATATTTTTTTGGTTTTATTTGCAGTTTTATATATTTGGATTCTAATAATTATTGCTTTTTTTTATATTTTCTAAAAATTTTATTTTAAATAATTAAAAATGAACAAAATAAATTGCCTGAAAATTATTAATTTACAAATTTAGTTGCAGTTTGTCTTGTTATTTTCGAGTTTCGTCAGTTATTGTTTTTTAAAAAAAATTGGTTTTTTTATTTAATACTTTTTTTGGCACATATTAAATGATGACTCGCTCGGATGGTTGTTCAGATGAAAAAGATTTTAAATTAGGTTGGTGTGTGTAAAGCGTGCTAATACATTTGAAATTCGATTACATGCATAGAATAGCAGCTCAAGATTTGCGAGTCTATCTGAACGCAGCTGATAAGAAAATTTCGATATGCTCGGATTAGTTCAATGTTGTTTTTAAATTCCCCGGTTGCCGATTTCGCAAGGAATAATGAGGCGTCGGAGGTATTGAGAATCTTCGTACGTGCTCACCACCTTTCTCTTTTCCATCCTCAACACCCACCCCATCTCTGACCGGGATGGGAGCAATGCAATCTCCTTGATGGTCCCACTAAGACCCGCAGCCATAAACCCATTGTCCTATTCAAATGCCGGTCTGATTAAAATCCATAGGTTTCTCTCCCGTTTTTCTCTCTCTCTCTCTCTCTCTCGCACTCGCTTTACGAATAGCGTCGGAGAAGACATTTTTATGACCTGCCCTCCCTCTACGATACTTATTTAACAAGACCGGTGAGTAAACGAGAGCAATCGTTACTTCCACCCACATCGCTGAATTTCTACTCGTGGCAAAACAAACGAACGAAAAGCGTCGAGTCCATGACCTTACACCCTAAAGCGCAATTAAAGCGCAATTATCTGACAATATTTTTTTAAATATAAAAAAGTTTAATTATTTCGACCAGTAAATTTTTGTTTTTATTCTATGGCTTAGTAAATGTCAAATATATATATATAAAAAAAATTTTTTTTTAAATTTTTATTCGACGGTTGAAAAATGCAGCATTTTAATGCAAATTTAAAAGAGGGAGTTTAACAATAAAGACAAGCGAAAAGGGCGAGACAAGGTGATTTCGCGTTAACTCGCCCACACTAGCTCGAGGAACCAAAAACGAAACCTTCATCCTTCCGAATAAAGCAAAAAAGCAACATAACTTAAATAACTTTGTTGTCCAGTAAATTATAAAAATCTAACACCACCAGTCGCCACAGAAACATATGACTTTCCAAGAAAAATATTTACATAACAAAATATAAATAAAAATCTAAAAAATATTAAAGGTGCAAATAGTCATTCCAAGAATCCTATTGGGCACTTCTTGCTAAGTGGTAATGGGATAAAGTGAACTTTATCAATTATAGCAATAGTGAGGCAGAATGATGACAGTTTGTTCTATTTCACAGTTGCTAAAATGAGCTTCCCTTCAAAAGTGATGAGGGTTTTAGGAGCAACAAAACAAAAGCTTTCAATCTAATAAAACACTCAGGAACGAAAACTAAATTGAACCAATAGCGACTTCAAAGCCTCATATAAACAATGTGGCTTCGGCGTGTCTACGAAAGCGATAGGAAACGAATCCCTTTCACCTCGACCACTATTGCAACACAAAGGCATTAATTTTTGAACGAGTTCTTTGCGCCACCAAAACACCAATACCTCCGTGACGCCGTGAGACGGCTTCGCCACAAAGCGTCACCGCTGACAAAAGAAGATGAATGACTTTTACAGCGACCAATCTCCAAAGGACTCACTCGCCAACCCCACCTCTTTACTTTCACGTCATATCGTTTTTCTGATATAAAAGTATTATCGACTGAAATCGAGTGGAAGCTAAAAAAACTTATAAAAAAGAAAAACTACCCATAAACCATGAACGATCAAATAAGATTTATAGATCGTCTAGCACGTTCATGCGTAAACCTAATTAAACGCAATTAAAAAGAAATAACAATAAAAAAAAATTAAAAATATAAATAAATGTAAAAAAAATTTCACATACATTCAAGCCACAATTTTTGATCAATTACCGTATTTCACTCGATATCCTGTCATTATATTTATATCAAATACCTTAAATGGGTCAAGCTACTACATAACCGCACGAAATAGATAACTGGTTATAACGAATAGTCCTTCAAACAAGTTGTAAATTTTGCACATTTTAATTTCATTTTCTTAATGCGAGAACGTACATCCCTGAACGCTTGAAATATGAGGTTACAAGCACCAGATGGAACGTGCTCAACAAAGAAGACAGATTGCACTTCTATACCACCGAGTTCAGCTTTAAAAGCTAGTTTTGGAAAGAAAAGATTGCGACAGAACCCCTATTTCGACAAGGGCGCCGCGTGATCCGCGAATCTCAGACAAAGAAAGTCACGCAACAGCGGAATGAGGATTCAAAATGACTGTCTTTACAGGGGTCGAGATGGTTTTAGTGTTTTCTTCAGTCTAATCCAAAAATGTGAGTTTCAGAGATGTGGTATTAAGTGAATTTTAAACTCGAGATATTTATGGATATTCAAGGTTAGAGTTAGTATGATCAAATTATAATGAGAAGGGGGAATAGTAAGTTCACATCGAATAATTGAAAACGACGCTATAGAAGCGTAAAATCAGAAGGTTTTTTTCATAATCAGTCCCTTCCTGCAGCAGAAGTTGGTTGGAATTCAGGCGGTAGGAGAAGCAATAGATCATCCATTAAGGCAGCCTTGTGCAAAAATAATGAAAGATCTGAGTTGCGAGGAAAAGCACAAAAGTTTTTAATAGAATTAAATCTTGTTTTTCCTCATGTCAGGGTCTCATGTTAAAAAAAATAAACTGAGAGAGAAGTACGTAATATTTGAAATTATATTTTATGGCCATAATCATAAATCAAGCTAAGAAGAAAGACAGTGTAATTGGAAATTTATGCAAAAACTAGATAAATTAATAACATTTGCAATAATTAGAATTTTAATCAAACAGTAGGGGTAGAAAATTAAAAAAAAAAATAAAAATGAAATTAAGTAAAAATATCTTTTACCTTAAGATAACAAAATTTAAAATTTAAAGAGAAAAAAAATATAAAAGCGATAACTCGATGAAGTTTTCAAAAGTATTTAAAATGTAGATCAATTAGACCTAATCGCTAATTACCCAATTTCACTTATCTTTCAATTCTTAAAATAAAACAAATTCAAATAAAAAAAAATAAGTGATGATAAACGGCTAATAAATAGCGACCACACAGTCACCGTTTATTACTTACATCTTAGTCTTAATTCTTAGTGTTTTCTAAAGCTTAATGAAATGCCACTTCTTGTTCCAGGACACATGAAAGAAACGAAAGTAAAAAAAAAAAGAAATAAAAGGAAAAAAATGGTAGAGCTAACTCACGCTACATTTCTCCCCAAACTCTTCAACTTAATTGCACCTCTGTTTGCAATTACGCACAGAAGTTGACCTCCCCGCTTGCATTTAGAATGCAACAACAGACATGACCCACAGGGAAAAAGAAAGCTTTTCTACCTTTTAGAATTATTTTAATGTAAAAAAATTTAAAAAGAAACCATCCGCAGTGTCTGATTGGAATAGCTAATTTTTAATCTGTTGGGTTGATTTGGTAATCTTTAATTAAAGTTGATCGTAGAATTAACGGCAATTTCCATTTAACATTAAAAATTGATTTGTTTTGATATGTAAATCTACACATATTTATCATTTCTGAGAAAGAAAGTGATCATATAAATTTTATTTAAAAAAAAACCTATGGAAATAGAACAAATTACGGAATAGATACTGCATACAAAAAATACTAAATAATAAAAAAAAAACAAGAATAGGGTTTGTTGGGGAGGAGAAAGGAACCAATCAGTTGCCTTTGATGTACGCCTCTGCTTGCAGCAGTGATGAATCACACGGCAGCAAGCGAAGGGTAATGAGTTGCTGTCTGACAAAAGCCAGCAACAACACACGATCGAAAACAGAAATCGACTTCTATGCGTAAATACAATCGATAAATATCTTGCCACTGCCATAGCTTCAACTCTTAATTGAAGAAATGTATAATCTGATTTTATATCTTATTTGCATCTGTGAATAACATTTCGAGATAAAAATCAATAATTAAATATGAATTTTTTCCAATTTCCTAAATCATATATTTGTTGACAAGATCTCTAAGCAAAAAAATCATTGCATGTTTATTTAGTATAAACCACGAGTCAACGATGCTTTCTAGCATAAATAATCCATTAGTCGTCAGTAAACTGAATATGCAATTGGTGTAAAAATCCAGTTCTAGTCTCACATAAGGAGGGGTGCGTGTGATTCAGAGCTATTTAATGCAGACCAGCTTCGATTCCACTTTCAGTCGAGACAGAGGTTCTATTTATAGACATCCGATGAAAACAGCAAAATTTCGTCCGATTGTCGCGTTATATGCTTGCAGTCTCTATATGTAATATTTGTCTTATATTACTTAGATAAAAATTATTTTACAAAAAATTATATAATTAAATAAAATTTTAAACATTTTTTAAAATGTCTTTTTTATAAATTTGAATTGCATCCCGCACAACGTGATAGTATTTTTTCCCTCCGTTAAATATAAACTGGGTTCTTTTTCTATGAAAAGCAATTGCAACGCCCAGAAAAATGTGCCTTTATTACTTTTTAAAAAGCTCTGAATAAGAAATGTAATAAATTTTTTTCAGTTCTTTTCCCAGTTTTAAAGTAAATTTTTCTTTCCCTGCAATGCCATGACTTGTCACAAACTTTCGGTTTGAAATTATATCTACAAATGAAATCACGTTTTATAATAAATTACAAAAATATACGATCGACGAACAAATTATCCGAGATTCAGATATTTCGTGAATTATTAATTCATTCACTCTTAATGTATCTATTTTTTGCCTTATCAATAAATATTTAATGCTTTTTTTATAAAACCAAAAATAATAGTAATAAAAACAGAAAAAAAATCTCATAAACAATACTAAATTAAGAAAAACAGACTTATTTTCACGCTCCTGTGCACTATTGCTTCATTGTGAGACAATTTAAATGTAAATGATTCTGTCCGCATAAATGTGTCGCTAAGGACTGAAAATTTATTATGTTTTGCTTTGACGCATCATAAGAAAGGATTTTGGATTCATATAATAAAAACCCTCTCCCCCCCCCCCCTCCCTTAAATACCGTACCAATTCTTCCATTTCCTTTTTTTCTTCATTTTTTACTAGTTCCTCACTGTTTTTTCCTTTTTAAATTTTCAATATGACTTTTTTGTTGATTTATACGAGTTAATGTCTAATGTTTTCTTCGCTTACAGTAAAAAAAATAACAAAACTAATTTCAGTCAGTTAACACGTGTAGATCTCGCGTTGAAGTCTGTTTTTAAATTAAAATGCATGAATTACGACAACTTCGGTCAACTTAGCAAGTGAAGAAAAGAAGGAAAAATAAGAGAAAAGAAAACGTCGACGGATGAGCGCTCAAGAAAAGCAATAAATACGAATGGTTCACACTTCCTCAAGTCGTATACCTCAACATATTTAGATACGATAATTGAAAACGATTTATCACAAATGACGTGAAAACACGAAATCAAAATAGTTAATATTCACAACCGTAGATAATTTGTCGCTGCCCCCCCCCCCCCACCCCCAGCTAGGAACATTAATTTCTCACAATAATGTGGGAAAATATATCAGAAACGAATCAATCTCTTTTTTTAAACTTTGAGGCGTTTTTTTCGGTGATCGCACATTATGTGTAGATTTATAAGAAGATGAATCGTTCTGGGTGTGGGATGCAGTTTGATAAATTTCAGCCCACAGAACCCATTTATTGCAGAGAGCAATTCACGCTGTGTTGGATGTGGGCCTTTGTGTATAGGGCAACAAGCGATAAGAAAATCTACTCACAAGAATTTTACTGTTTTCCTAAACTCACCTTGAAATTTGAGAACAGGTAATTGCATTGTAAAGAGCAAGGGAGAAAAGGTCGTCGACAATGCTGCTAACATTAAAAATAGATCAATCATTTTAATGTCAATTCATCCTGCAGAATTGTGTGATAAAGTATGTTAAAAGACACTTGGGTGGTCATTTGTATAAATCGCTCAAAATCTTTGTAGAAAGTGATTCAATAAAGACAATTTCCTTAGAAAAATCAATCTGACTATTATTTTCAAATGCTAAATAATTTTTCAATAATTAATTCTCAACTACTTAAATCATAAGGAATTTTAAACTGAAATTCACTCGCAACCAATTAATTTCCTATTCACGAACTTTAATATTAAAAAATAAACAAAATTAAAAAAAAAGTTTAAAAATTTTTTTTTATTTTAGCTGATCACTTCAAATTTACATATCAGTTCATTCACAAGTGAAAAAATTTTTAAAAATTTATCACGGATTTTCAATTATGAAACAGCTTCATCAACAATCGCTGCTAAAAATAATTTTTTTATACTTAAATTAATTGAATAAAAATGTTGCATCCCTAATAGACATTTTTTTAAGAATTTATTTCGCAAGTTTAAATCTTGCTTATTGTATGCCTCGAGGCCTGAAATTATCCCGACATGGATCCTCTTTTATTTCCCACTCACGTCCAGAAAAAACAAAAATAAAATATATTTTCACTTGTCCAAATTTTTTTAAAAAACAAGCAATTGCTTTGTAAATACTAGACCACCCTGACGAGAAAAACTTTGAAAATTGAAATAAAAAATATTATCCAAGCAACACAAAATATCCCTATTATTTTCCAATCCGGAAATATTAAAGAAATTGTTTTGTCTAGTGGGTCAATGGGTGTAACGGCATCCGCTTATTCACACTTGGTAACCTTGCGGCTTTAAAAGGGGCCACCCCTGGAAGAGAGTAAAGAAGGAGGTCTTTTGTTTATAGGGAGCCTATAGTCTTTCTCCTGAGCAATGTAGTTCCGTTTGAAACAATTACCAGAGTAATTGCCCACCATTTCGCATTTTTCGTCCTCCTTTTTCCGTAACGGAACTGTTTTATGATAATTTTAAATTATCCCTCCATTTCTAGGCACATTTTATTTGGGGTGGCAAACGTGTGAATTTTTTCCTATTTGTTGGTATTCAGGGGGTTGGGTTTAAAACTATTGTTTGTGTTTGCACCAACATTCTATTGTAACTGCGCAACATGACCCCATGTAAATTGCCCAAAAGGCCAAAACATGGTCGTAATTGTTAAGTAATAGGGGTCTTCTGAGAAAAGTTTAACGAGTCAGTGGACAGTGGACGAACTTGTAAGAAGCTCGTTGGATATAAGCACTTCCTTCAAAGGTAAGTAACGTTAAGATTTTTTTACTTTTTTTTTTCTTTCTAAAGTGTAAATTGCAATAATTCATTAGCTAAAAGTTTTATGCGCTGAAAATTATGTAGCAAATTTATTAGATAAGAATGAATTGCTCGATGGGGGTATCAAATGACTATGTTAAAATCAATAGGTGGAACATTTTAGAACCAAGGGAAATCGATGCGCTACGAACTCATCTTTTTTCTACCCGTCGAGTCGAGTATTTTCTTAATCAAAACGGTTACAAAACTAGATGAATTAATGAAATTGCATTGACATGATTAATTATCCGAGAAAAATTTAAATTTTCTCATTTATCTAAACCATTCGAAAATTCAATCGATCATTTCCAAAATATATCTGTAAAGACAATGGCACTAAAATTCATCATGATATTTACTTTTCTTATATTTTTTTCAATTGAAAATTAACTGAAAATGAGATAGGTGAGAATAATAAGTTTGGAAAAAAGAAAATTGTTTTTGAAAAATTCACAGATGCCTTTCGCGTATGTGAACGGAGAAAAGTTCGTTTTGCAAGTAGAGAATCAATAATTCATTTGAAATTCAAAATTCACCAGGAGCTGTGGGGCTGACTGCAAATCTATTCTTTTCCACGGCACTCGGTCAATTTCACATTTTATACAATCTCTCTCCTCTACTATCGTTGCATCTTCGCAACCTAGCATGGAAAAGAATAATAATAATATAAAAAAGTCAACTATAACAAAACCCTTGTTGCCACTTTAAAATTTCATTTAAGAAAAATAACTTTTTACCAAACAGCAGACCAAAGAAAAAGAATCTGAAAATGACAAAAATTGGAACAAGAAAAGATTCATTGCCTTAGAGACAAGCCCTCTTTTTTCAGATGATAGTGTATTATCTTTCCCGTTCATTGCTATCTTGTCCGAAAATTGGGCGACTGCCTATTGGCCCCTTTCCAATATACCCAGTTTCTTTTCTTCTCTTCGTTCGAAATGAAATGAACATTGCCAGGTTAGGTGGCGCCGTTCACTCTCTTGACGAACACACTTGATACGTGGTCTTGACTGCCGCCCCCACAAACCCCATCGTCTGATTTTATCTGGCATCGTGTTCCGTGCCTGGGGTTGGCAAATAATCCCGACACATTCATTTTATACCTTTAAATCGTCTCATGATTGATCTCAGCATTCATCTTTCATTAGACTTACCGTTATTTGGGTTAAGCTCTTGAAAACGAAAGTCGCCCCATTAGAAAAAAAAATAAAAGAAAAATTTAATTTCTATCGTAATGTCGCTTTGGCACGACAGACTAATGTACGGATGTAATTGGAATACAAAGGGCAGGATGTGTGTGAGTAGTCGAGATCGACGGTGTTCGGATCCAATGCACTTGTAATGTAAAGGGTGTGGCATTTGAACCTAGCAGCCTTTTTTTCCCTCGGCTCCACCAACACCACACTACCACCCTCTTTGTAATTCTCCAGATATGAAAGATAGAACAGGGAGGTGATGCTATTTTAATTGGACTGGATGATGAATGACTTTGGGCTTTGACCACAGGGCGATATTCAGCAAAGTTTTGTTATTTTCTGCATGAAAATGATCGTGTTGTGTCAACAAAAGGATTATGCTAACACTAATATTAGTTTGCATCGCAAAACTTAAAGTAGGCTTTGTTTTTACAGTGTTTTACTCATATCTTACGTCACTCCGCCCATTTTTCGGCAAGAACAAAGACTCACTCTCAAATTTAAGCTAGAATTGTGGGAATGGGGGAAAAGAAGGCGGACAGAAAGTGCCCTTGCCCTTTTCACATTGACCAATCAGAAAAACAGTTTTCCTCTCCCTTTACATTTTCCTCCCTAATGGAAATACTGAATTAATCTATGGATATTGGAAATCAATTTTTTCCTTTCTTTTTTTTATTATAAATTATTGTAATAAAATATTTTTATAACAAAAAAAATTCAAGAAAAAATAAATTTGAAATAAAAAAGAAAAGAGAATAAGTAAAAAAAACCCAAAAAAATATGGATTTTTCTCACATTTTCAAGGGGGTAAGGAATGAATTTTAATACCAATTACATGTCCCCTCCGAAGAAGATGGATGGGCGTGTCAAGCGGATAAGCCAACGAGCGTGCGCATTGCGAGCCCTGTTTTTACAACAGATGAACTGAACATGGCGCTGGAACAGGCAGTTCCAGGGACCGCCAAAACAAAGCGCACGCCATACACGGAAACAACTAATGGTTTTTCTATCTTTCATTCACACTCCCTTGGTCTTTTCCGTGTGTGGCGGGAAATTCGGAGGCTGCCAGGCAAACGATAAAGGATGTTTTATGAGCACGATTAGCAACGATCGACCCACGGGTATATAAACATGTATACGCACAAAACATCGCAGCCGCGCATACGACGATTCTACTCAAATCAGAATGGGTTGAAAATAGTAGCAATGCATTGAAAAACTTTCAGCATTAACCAAATGAATTTTTCCTTTATAATCTTAAAAAATTTAAACCAAATAATCAGTCGGTTTAGCCAAAGCGCTTGACTAATTGTGCAACTCTCCAAGGCATTGGAAGTACATAAAATTTCAATAAATCATCTCTTTCATTACACTTATTAAATTTCATTATTATCGAATAATTTGCACTATTTGGATTAGCTTTGAAACAAAATAATAAAAAAATTCTTCTTGGAATTAAATAAATTCTCCAGAAAAATCAACACAAAATATGAAATTAAGGTATTATGCTATAAGATTTGCATGCAATTAGAACATATGTGGCATGCTAAGTCCAGTTGGCAGTAATCGTAATTTACACGGAAATGCAGAGAAGAAAAATCATGCAAATTGAATTAAATGTCTTGGTTGCATTACATCACTGCATACCGGCCTTTTCCGATAAGCGGAGAAAGAGGGAGCTAGAAATTTACACGATTCTGTCAGAGCCAAGAGATAGATTGGAACTGAATATAACATGAGCGGAGCACTGGCCTCTTCTTCACATATTACATACTCCATAAGCAAAATAAAAATTCGCAACCACGTGAATTATGCCAACTTAACAACAATTATTTATGGCATTTTCGTAGATCAGCTCTGTCGCAGCTGTGTTTCTTGCGTGTTGTTATCGCATTTTTTCATGATATACTGCTATTTCACACATTGACTAACCCACAAATAAAATTATTTGCTCCCTATGTGAGAGAGAAAAAAGAAAGGAAATATTTAATATACTAGTGTCGAATTACTTTTCTTCCTATTTCCCTTATCTATATAGCGATTTCCGTGAATCAAATGTAAGTCAACAAATAAAATCGAATTGTTTACACAATAGCTTATAAACTTACAGACCACTGTTATCAGATAAATCTTTTATGCGTGTCTCATGAGCTAAATGAAAGGCATTGTACGCATCCAGGCCCAAAGGAAGCGCGCATTTAAAAACAAATTAAAATAAACAGTGAAGATAAGAGCCAAATTTAAATAAAAGAGAATTTGTATTTTACGCCGATATAAATTCCAAGAATTTGTCACGATTATGTTACATTAATGTTTAAACGAGAAAATGTAACGAATAAAATGAAATACGGTAAAAGGAAAATAAGATCGATAGAATAACAAAAGTAAAAAAAGGATAGATTCATGGATTTTAAAAGCAATCCCGCCTGGTGCGTTTTTGATCAAGTTGGGGTTCCCTCGTCGCTATGAAACCAAAATTGTTGAATCACCACTGGTTTTCCCTCCAACTCTTTTCGCATGGTAAGAGAAGGTAATGATGACCTCACTCTTTCTCTTCCTGCTTTGTTCAACAATACGATCAAGATAGAAAAATGCAAAAATAAAAATAAACATAAAAATATTTTAAATAATAAAAAGCATAAATAAAAAGAATTAATAATTTATTTCATTCGATTTAAGGGTAATTTTTATATTGATTAATAATTTTTTAAAAAAATAAAAAATGAAAATAAAACCCTTACCGAAATGAAAGATTACGGTTTAAAGCTGATAACCTTTAAGTAAGAGAGTTGAAAATCCACAAGTTAACAAACTGAGCGAAATGAGATTGTGAAGCAGAAGGAAATGAGCAAACTCATGCTGAGTGTCCCAACCCACGGAAGCAAATTCAAGTTCCCGAAGGGCTCAACTGGGAAACAAAGTTATCTCGCTGTGATGTAACAATGGCAAGCCCATCCTTGACATTCGCCTCTGGGTCCTGTTACAACGACGGGGTACTTGTGGTTTTAAACTCTTGCAATTTATAGGCTTTTTACGACGGGAAAACTGTTTATTGCTCGGATAATGGCCTTCTTATTTCTTGTTGATGGTGTTGTTTAGTTTTATTTTTATTTTTTTTTAAATATCGTTAAATTTTTTCCCCTCCAAGTAATGGCTGTCTAATAATAGTGTTGGAGATGATACTAATTAAAATTAGAGTTTAATTAATTTACAGTTATTCTAAGTAATTTATTTTCACTAATTTAATCAAATAAATAAAATAAATCCTTTTGCTCAAATATCTTTTTTTTTTACAAATTTTTATAATTGAATAAAAAATAAACTTTAGAAGATAACAAATAGAGCTGTAATAAATCGAAACCGGAAATATTGCTTTGTCCCGACGTCTATTGGAAAAACTGCGAACCTTATAAAAACTACGTCCATCTGTTGACGAAAAGCTTAACTCACAAGTGCCAACAAAGGTTCCATGATATTTTATGAGAGAAAGGTAATTTATTTCAAATTTAAGCTTAAATTGCTTTTGAATTAAATCTAAAACTTTCAGAAATATTTTATTGATTATTAAGTATTTGCGCTTAAAAGGTTTTCTACATAAATTGCAAAAAATACTGATAATTAATTCAGTAAACAAAAATACTCTTTCAGTGATAAACAATGTATTCGATCAACCTGATCATGTAGTAATGTCTTGTTGAAGATTCTATTAAACTATCCGTATAAATTAATCTTAATAAAAGTAATGAATTATACATGAAAATAATTTCAAATGAAAGTTCAGAAATGTTCGTTCCGGTTGTAAATTTTTTCTCTTTCAAGCAATGAAAATTGTATTAGTAATTCGTAAAGTTTTTAAATTAAGTTAAAGTGTTAACTAAAATAAAACAATGCCATACACGTGTTGAGGAAAAAATAAAAACCAGCCAGCTATTAAGAGCTTTAAGCTTGAATATCTTTGTCTAAAATATATGAGAAATTCAAGTGCTTGAATAGCCCTTAATTAATACACAAATACATTAAAATGATAAAGATAATTAATTAGAAATGGGTTAATAATATTTTGATTCCTTTATGTCTCTGAAGTTAATGTTTTTATCTGCTTGTAGTAAATTCGTGTGAATTGAAGTAAAAATGCTGAAATATTATTCGTGTGATTCAGATATTCTTAAACATCTAAAAAGCTGAAGGAAATGCCTTACGAGATTTAAATTCTTCTCAAAATACCTGTTGTAGCTTATAATTTATAAGTATTAAAGTATATGATTAAAATTCTGTTGATCTCTGACTCGAAATTAAATTCCCACCTTTAAAAATACTCATTTTTTAATAATTGTTTGTTGTTCACATTTCCTTCAAATATTTTTATCGTGTCAAAATAGAGTTATTAAACATTTCTCTCGTTACGCATTTAGGTATTCAGTAGCGCAATTTGATCTTATCTCCTTTCATAAACATTGCATTATTTAAATTGTTAATTTATTTTGTGATAAAGAAACTCACATCAAATATTAAATAGTTTTTTTCAAACATAAATTGTTTTCCCTCTTATTTAACAGCTGCACATAAATAAAGAAAAATATCGTATTTAATATATTTAATATCCTTTTATCCGATTAAAATCAATTCTCTAAACACGACAAACGTGATTGAATTAAATTATTTATTTCATTCATGCAGTATAAATCTATCAGCGATATTTTTATTTACAGAACTTCAAATTGAGAACTTTCCTTCGCTTTACATATACTTTTAGACTAATACTTTATCTAGCATTTTCCGTTTAAAAGTGCGAAATTGTTATTTAAAAACAATTGCATTTATCTCAACACTAACAATTGTGTAATATCGTGAGCTCGTAAATCTGAAGTAGGTATGTTATCTATTTAAGATGAAATTTATGATGTGGCAGAATAAATGCTTCTTTTACTCCATAACAAATTACATTCCTTTATAGTGTTTTAAAAGAACCATTTTAATTGTGTCGATAATTAGGCTATTTCCTTTATCACTATTATCAATAAATTTGTAAATGGTTTGTAAGTCAATAGCATAAAAAAAGCAACAAAATGAGAATTATAAACTTAGCGCGGCATTTTAATTTTTATACGAATTTAAATTAATATAAAATCTTTATATAGTTTACTCTATATCTTTATTACTTTGTTTCACTTTATTTTCGTCTTAAAAAATGTGAACCGTTAGTTAATAGTGAACTCTGACCACCCAACCAATCGAATCAGCAGTCCTATGGAACCCACAAGTCGGCGAGGTCGTTGTCGGATCTCCCGTTGCTGTTGGGGGAAAAATAACCTCCATTGGCTCACAATGGCGGCCAACTGAGATCCGAACTAACGTTTCTCTCGCTACTCTTAACTTATTCACGAACATTACATTCACTTTCGCAACACGAAAACTCTGCGAGCAATCAATTTTCATTTTCCAAAACAATTTTCTTCGTTTCTTTGCAGAAATTCGACAGGAATATTAAGCAGTATTAGTCATCTGCATAGGAAAAGAAGGAGGAGCCACAGCCGCCATTACGAAAAACCCCCATAAAAAGAAAACGAAATTAAACTTAAAGGGAAAATGAAATCTAATAAAACCCAACCAAACATAATAGAAATCAGAACTTGATAATGTAAACAACCGCATTTATGTTTAATTGCTTCTTAAATGTTAATATTCAATTATATGTTACTGCTTAACACTTGATATATTTGTAATTTTTACATCTGCCATATTTTTATTTTGTTTTTCATTATGTTTCCGCTTGAAATTGTTAGTGCAGCTGCAAAGTTGAGTTTATTCCTAATGTTTTTTTTCCAGATCGTCAGCGACCCTAATGGGGATCTTCCCGTCCACTCTGATAACACGACTTGATTTTTCTCTTCTCTCCATGTTTTTTTTCCCCTTTTTTCTTTCTTTCGCATGGCATTATTGATAAGGGTGTGGACGTGGAGTGTGTTTCGACCCTGAGTAAATAATCGTTAGCTCGAGTTGAATTGGCGCAAAGCCAAGAAAATCGAGCATTTGCAAAAGCTAAAGAGAAAAGAGTCTTTTCTCTATTTCTTTCTCCGCAACTTCCTCCGCAGCGGGTTTTCATGCTTTGGTGGCTTTTACTTAGTCCATTTTCATTAGAAACAGGAAATCATTGGTCGAATACAGAGAAGCAATTCATTTTTCAATAAAATGTTTCATCTTGTGATGAATTAATGATTCAAACTCTTTGATTTCCGGAAATGTTTTTCTTTTTGAATCAAATTCCCTCTTTTAAACTTAAAACTTTATTTTTTGCTCATTTATTTACTTTTTTAACATACAGCATTTCATTTTCCGTTACCAATTGTATAATATTACCATTTTTTCTCTTAAATCCGCCCTCAAGAGGCATTTTAAAAATGATATATTATATCATTTGATTTCTTGTTTCTTTTCAGTTTTGAATTATGTCCTAATGCGTCTATTTTTTATATATTTATCAACTTTTTTTTTTTTACTGATTAATATTCTCTTAACGATCCTATCTTCGCACGTGATTATTTTTTTTTATCTTTCAGCTTTTACGAAAACGTTGGTTCACGATTTCAGAGAGAAAAATGTTGGGATTTTGGGAGTGTTACAGTAAAGTGTCCATTTTGCGAGTGGAGGAGGGGACTTTGCTATTGAAATTCAGGATGAGGGTTGCGAATGTTTAGGTGAGGGAACCCCCCTCATACAGAACAAGATCTAAGCACCAATGGAAATGGCACCAGAAGGGGCCTTCTATTCAATAAACGACCATCACGTGACGTTGCCATCTTTTTTGCTTTAGCTTTCTCTTGTGTTCTGTTACAGTTTTTATAAACAACCGGATGGAATAGAGCTCGGAAAAATCTAAGGGTAAGTGTAAATCTTATTCTAAATCCTTTTTAAACATGTATAAAAGATAAAGATGGTAAAATTCCATTTAAAATTCGTCATTGAAATCGATTATATAAAAACCAACAAGTCTCGAATGTTGCTTTCCTCACATCTAAAACTCGAGAAAGTGAGTACTAGACGTCTAGTCTAGTGGCTGCCTTAGCTCCGAATCCCCTCATCGAATAGGCGTGGATCTGTTTGGCTGAAGAAAATTCAATTCGTTAACCCGGCGTTGACCGTCGCGAAAGCCATAACCTCAAATTTTTGAAGCCGGCGTGCGCAAGATGCATTATTCCAGTTTATCGTGGCCATCTTTCACTGCCAAAAACCCCTATGTTTCCTAACCCCCTACTTATCTCGATTGCGGACAGTGACAGGGCAACGCCGAGCAAATGGATGAGCCTAAGGTGCAATCATCTATCAGCGACTTGAGAGCCGAGCTGAAGATTCCACTCTCGCGCGCCCACGTGATGGCATCTCCCTCCACCTCTGATGCCACGGCTCCGCCTCGAGCTCAAACTGCCAGCTTCATTTTCCCACATACTCAGGTGTGCGAGATGTTTGCCGCCACCTAATTATATTTGTTGGCTGAGTAGGTGTGGGGGATATGCGAGTAACCCAACCGACTTGGATGCTGGTTGACCTTGGTGTCATTAAACATCACTTAGCCGAACCACTCGTACCATCGCTATTATTTTTTTTAGTTTTTTTTTTTATATTTGCGCATTACTGTATCAGTATCTTGTATAAGTTTTTCAAATAATAATAATTTTTCACACTTAACTTAATATAGCTGAATTTTAGAATACCCATTTCACGAATGTTTTAGTACGCAATTTGAAGATTGTGCTCAATTACGGAACAACACATTAATAATCAACCATTTTGTAGAGTGCTTAGAAAGGTCGAGGTTACAATGTAAATTACATTAGTGTTTGCTGGTAGTCAATAATTTTTCCTTTCATGCTTAAAACGCTGCGTCTCATTTCACTTGCCTTGAAGGCTATTGGCGCAATTTATGTTCAAGAAATGTTCATAATTTTTGCGGCATCAGATCGAGTAGTGCCTGCTGTGACTTTTATCTAGTACTAATTGCTTATACAACCACTAGTAAATTAATTTAAGTCCCATAGATGTATTCAAGCTAACACAGGTAGCCGAACCAAACGAAATGTAAATTATGACCACTATTTGCATAAGATAAATAAATATCCCTGCACTTAATATTTCAAGCTGAACTGCTTTTGCAAATATGCGTAACAATTAAGTCTGAAAACTACGGGTTAGATCCCATCCGTTGTCTTTGTTCAAACACCTTGACAGTACAATAGTAAAAATTACTGCCACACTTTATAATTACAATCCCCTCGAAAACCGAAGCATGAATTATACATAATTGTTAAAAAAATGTATTGAAAATATACAACGTTAATTAATAAGTATGTAGATGTTCGGATGAGCGAGTTAGTCAAGAAGCGTAAACCTCATTTTTAGGTGCTTTGGTTTCTACAACCTAACAATTTGCTAGCAATTTCCAAAAATAGGCGAGTGGACAGAATTGAAGCGAGAGTAATAACAAGTATAAAAGAGCACTTAAAAACAATCGTTCTCTTCGGCGTCGATATAGAGAAAGGGGCAGGGAATGAGCTGTAATTTTGAACGGCGCATAGGAGAGAAAAGACCTGTCAATGGCACCGTTGGCTTCCTACTGCAATTCCCAGATTAGGTTCATCGAAGAGAGCATATACCATGAAACTAAGCTCGAGCGCCCGCACACTTAAATAACAACCTACGATCCACTCTTTACACCAATTCAAAATGATTTAATGTCTTAATTACTTTTTTCTTGTTTCTCTCTTTTCTTTTCGACTGCACTATTTGGTCTGTTGGTTTGCTCTGTAGAGAGAAAAAATAATTTAGAAAAAAAGTCTCAACAAAGTCGGAGGTCTGAACTATGGTTAAGAAACCCAACAGAGAATCAAGTAACAATAAGAAAAGATTTGTCGTCGTCGATTAATCTACCACATTGCCAGGCGAGAAGCCAGCAAATTAGGGTCAGGTTAAAGGCGAGCTATACATATAAATCCCAATACACCAACATCCCTCTCTCTCGGGGATATTAAGGCTGTGGGCGGCGGCCATATTTCGCCTACAGCTTCTCTTTGCTAAATTATGACTTGTCTCTAAGAGATGATGTCCTCTCGAGTGAGAAAGAACCACTGCGCAGCCCTGATAATAACGAGCTGTGAGATGTTGTCTCCGCATGCCGCGGCTACCACATAGGACGCTGATCCTGCATACTGACCCGAACCCAGGCTCGGCAATGTTGGAGGGGCCAACCAAGGAAATTAGATGTGGATTCCTCGCTTCACCAATGCTGTATCTAGTACTAGAATAAAAGACCGTTCAGCCCACCAAGGGCGATGTTACACGACTTTCTCATTAAGAGACGGAGATAATTTATGGGGTCCAGCAGGAGGCCTATCTTGTATTACCTCACACACCGCAGTCTTTCGTTATATTAATACCAATAAGTTTATAACCACGGTCTTAAAAGATATTTGTGGCTGTTTATAATTTTTATTTAATTCTACTGCAGTTAAAAATAATAATTAATTGATTAAATTTGTAAATGTTTATCTTATCATTTTTATAAACAATTAATATCTTTAAACTTTGATTAAACAGTAGAATTTAAACGTTAAACATTAAGAACCAATAAAACAGTAAAATGCCTAGGTTCTTTCAATAGGGCCATTTGCAAGCCAATTGCTAAGAGCCCAGACCACAACCTATTGTCGATTGGTTGGCGAGTGAGTAGAGAACCTAGTGGAGAACTTCGTAAGCTGCTAGTTCACGGTTTTACCGCAAGGTTTACATCGCTTAAATTTCAAAAGCACACAAATAATATTGAAATCTACTTTCAAAAGATATAACCGCGTACGAGAACAAGTCGTTTATAAACAAAATTTACATGCATAATTTGCAAAAAAAAATACAAGTAAAAAAAAAATTAATTGTTCAACGCTATTTAACGAAATTTAGGTCACGCTGTCCCCCTTTCTCCCATCTTTTCGATTCAGTGGTGACAATAGAACGGCACCCTAGAAAATTCTTTCCTCAAGGCTGTGGGAAGTCGTTGCATCACAATTAGCAATGGAGACTTAAGGCTAGCGGGAGGTTGACTGACCCAACCACCCACGGCCGTGTCTGTCTTATACACCCACATCCTGTTGTATAAACAATAGCAATGGCACGTAAGAAACAGCGGGGATGTTTGAACAACAGTTTAAAATCCTTCTTACCCTTCACAATCTCTCTATGTAAATCCCAACAGAACCTTTTTCGTTTATGCTTTTGTATTTCAAAAAACTTTTTCTTCATCCTTTATACTTTACCCCCCTTTAGCATTTCCCCGCATAAATTTTTGTTTTACTTTTTTAGCATCACGCAACCTTAGCCGTAGAAAACATCTCTCCATATGAGTGTGTGCACTCATGCCTCTTGTTTCCTTCATAACCTCTGGGAACAAGTGAGGGATACACAACTTTTCACAGAAAAGCAATTTTATAAATAATTCACGCGTGAACGTGCAACAAAATCGATTCCCTAGTCAAAGTAATGGAGCTCAAAGTACAAACTCCGCTTCTCCCATATCCTTCCTGCAAATGCCTTTGGCTCACTCCTACGCACAAATGACGCACCCGAATCGATCATCCGATGACGTCCTCTCTATCCTATACATTCAAAGAAGTGAATTCGACTAGTGGAAACCATCTTTGATAGATCAGTTAGCATCGATATCTTCTTTGGCTGACCTTCGGGTGCCGATTCAGTGCACTACGGTCAATCGCGACTACAATATGTCCACCCATAAAAGGCGTTGGTTCTATCAAGGAAACAATTAAAAGATCCATTTGGCTATTACTATTAAAACTGGACGGTAGTGAGAGATGATGGATGACCAAACCTATGATGATGATTCAATATTGGGACACTAATGGGGTTTTTTTTTCTCGAGCAGTAAAAAGTTTTAAACCTGCATTAAAATCGATTACTTCCAAACTAATACGAAACGTGCTCGTAATCTACTCCAAGCAGACTAACTTTAACTACAGCCAACGAAATCCAAGCAACAACAGAAACTAACACGTATTAGTAAAGACCGAATGAGAGAAAGTCAAAGCTGCCTAAAAGCAAAGAGAATTAAATTAAGATGAAAAAGTTTTAAATTGTCATTGTTTCTAATACTTTTTTTATATAAATACGTATGTAATGTAAACTAATGAACTCATATAGGTAGATGAGGAGCTGGGAATGTCTCCCCTTGCACTCAAACCCAGCCCCTTTTTCCATTTCTATCATAGAGCCGGAGAACATTTGCGTTGGGAAAGTTAAGGCAAAAATCAATAGTCCCATTAATGGATTAACGTAAATCAAGGAACCGCGAAGAGAGGGGGAAAAAAAGAAATCAGAAAAAGAAAAAAAAAAGAACGAGAAAAAAATTTTCTTCATTTCCATTTGTCGGTTTGAATCGTGCAAGCAAGTTGGGAGGGGTTAGGAGGGATGGGTAAGAGAAGACTAGAAAACGCATTTTTCACGTTATGTTTTTTTCATCAGATGCTGCGCATGCTCCCTGCTATCAGCAAGGCCAAGAACTCGAGGGCGAAAGTTTTTCTTCTTTTTAAACTCTAAGATAGAAATGGTGGGGTTGGTTTGGCCCATTTCATTCGTTCTGTCGCGGTCTAATGCCCGGATCAATGATGGCGGTCCCCGCTGATGTGAATAAGATGACGCTTACCATGGCGCTTTGTGCTCGAAATTAAGCACTCGTCGTTCAATTGAGCCAACATCAAACGAGGGCATCCACAGTTTCGTTTAATTACACAGAACAACACAACCGCATTGAAGACAGAGCCACTAAATTTCAACATAACCTTCGAACGAGTCAAAGCTTTTCGACTATAATTTTTTTTCTTTTTCTTTAGTTTCACTTTAACAAAAAATTTAGTTTCGGCTTTTAATTTTCCGCTAGCACAAATTTAATTTTTTTTTTTACCCAATCATCACTGAAAAAGTGCTAAACGAGATGTAGAGAAGAGAATAAAAAAAGGTAAAAGATAAAAAAGGCGATCAGTTTGAAAGTAAGGCAACATGCGCTCTTGATGATAAAGGAGGAACCGTTATTACGAGGCAGTCGTTTATACCGTAATTCATTAGTTAGAAGTAGTGTGGAGAGCACGCACTCGTGTTTAGTCTGCACTTGTCGCCTCGCGCTCTTATTGAGTTACAAGCGTTGAAGAGATGTGCCTCAGCCTCTTCAAAATAAAACTGTTACTATGGTTTTAAGATGAAGCGTTAGTCATAAAAAAAATTTTAATAAAAAAAATTATGTAATTCATTCTTTATTGTATGAAGCTACGAAAAATATTGTAATTAGATCAACTTGTTTCTATATTGCCTGTAAGCCCGAAACAAATCATGAATGACACTTAATCATCTTCGTGTAGCTAATGACGGGCTTCCCTCCCACTGCATGGCTGAAGCCGGATTATAAATACCAGCCACTTCTTTCTTAAATTGTCTTTCCAAGTTGCCTTAGGCTAAAGATACAAGTGAGAAATGTTTTGACTCTCCTTTGAATAATTTTTAAAATATTCATTAGCAAACTTGTTTTGACTTTATTTTTCATAATAAAATGAGTAGAAATTATGTTAAAATCACGGCCACATCTAGAGAACAGACAAAAGTGGGTTTGCAAGTTGTTAAAGTTGCGTAGAAATAAAAGCGCATTTTCGGCCGTAAACAAAATCGTTTTCATAACGTAGTTAGGTATAAAGTATAAACAGAAGATTTATGAATCCCCGTACATTATGGTTTTTCAACGGGTAAAATGAAAAGGCGATTTTATTCGAACAAGAAGCTGCGCGGTTCTACAACATTTGCTTCTCACTCGTAACGGGCTCTTGCATTTGAAAGATTCCCATGCGCTGCCGATTTCGCGGGTGAAACGGCGCGCGTGTTGTTCTGGCCTCTTGCGAAGCCCTCGGCGCTGGCTGGGTGCGGGGAGCGGTTTCCGCACGCTACTTGGACTCGTGCGCCGTGGCAAACGACTTTTCCTTCCTCACAAGCACAAATCCGATCGTAACTTATAAGTTGAAAATAAGCCTCCAGCACACAAGGCTGTACGCAACTCTGTAATAACCAAGCCACACTTTACAGTCGTCTCTCTTTCAAGGCTAAAAACTACGCCACAAAGCATTGCCAACACCCAACAACGATTACAACATAATGGGACTATCATAAATTGTAACAAATGCAAGGAAATTTCATAAATTTCAAACAAAAAAACAAAATTTAAAAAAAAAAATAAAAATAGAAATAAAAAGAACGAAGGGAATAAGGGCTAAATTAGAATTTAAATTTAAAATCGACTCTTCAAAAAGTGTAAATGTGAAATTGATCAGACAAGGGAAAAGGGGATTTGAAGCTCTCACGTCGTTTGGTGAATTTGCACCGATGATAAGATAAAAGGTTATGGAGAGCCCACCCTTATTATCTTTCACTGAAGAGGATTTCAATCACGCCCACACTTTTTTTTTCTTTTTGCTTTCATCAAAAGCTCATTTAGCTGCATCCCGTAAACCCCTTTCCCCCCTACTCATCAAACTATTCTTATTATTGTGCTCTACCGAAAAAAATATATTTATACAATAGACTTTAGAAGGCATCCTGACTTACGTAAAATGTTAATTATAATTTGTTTCCTTAATTTATAAGTGTCACTGAAGTTCGGTTCTCCCAAACGTCTCTAATAGCAATTAGAATTGTAGAATAAATAAAAATGTCATTATCTTTGTTTAATGTTGTGTTGTGCAATAAACAAAATTATAATTACACGCTATTAAATATAAATATTTTTTTCATGAGCGTGGATGATTTTATAACTTATTATTAAACAATCTATGATGCGAGAATTTTAAAAAATACAATGGCTAACCTAAGCTTTCTGACCCATACTAAAGTATTATGTTGTCGTTTTGATTTCTCATATACCTTTCAGTTTGGGTGACACCTTTCTCGTCACGCTATCTGACGCTAATTACTAATGAAATTGAGTTATGTGTTGTGTGTTACGCTTGTAAACAATAATAAAACTTACCTTTCTGTTTAATATTTCACGGAAAAAACCCAATAATGAAAATATCTTTTCTTACCTAGAAAGAAATAAAAAGAAATATAAGTTAAGTGTTATAAAATAATATTTAAACGATTTTAAAAAATTAATCTAAATAATTTACACAAATTATAGTACAGAGTTATTTAAGTTTTATGATAATTTTGCAGATACAATTTTAACTTTGGTTGGATAATTGGTTCAAGGCACGATATAACGATAATTAAAAGCATAAAAAATTCATTTACGGTGTTTGAAGCGTTACTGTACTGCTTTTTTCTATATTAAAAACTATTTACACAATTCTCTTTGATGTAACACGCCACCGAAATACATTATATTAAATATCTTTAAGCAATATGCTTAATTTATTTTACTCTTGTTAAAATTTATAATATTTAATAAATTGTAACTCGTAATTCAAAAATTACATTCTCGTAATTGAATATATTGTTTACAAACCTTTTAAATTGACTATAATTTTGAGAGAATCAATATTGATTTATTTCTCTTTCATCATGGCTGCCAACGGTTGCCCGCTCTCAGTGCCACGCAATGAAGCGAAAAAAAATACAAGCAACACTTACGTCATTTCAGCTTTAAGTTGTGAGTCACTTAAAAAATTATTACCAGATTATTAAAATTTATTCTCTCATACATTAAAACTAAACAAGGAATCAACACTAATTAAATTTATCCTAAACATTCATATTAAATTAGATTAAACAAGTAATAATTCAAATCAACACCTTCGAATTCATTCAACTGTTGGTTTTTAAATTTTTTAATGATAAAATGGCGCCATTAACAATAATCATTATAGACAAATGAGGATAAATTGCAGACTGTGAATAAGGATAATCGAGAATTGTCTCGTAGTTCAGTCACGTTTTTCTCTCCCTTTTGACTGGGTCAAGGTTTTCGATAGGGGCAGGGGTTTCAACTTTTTTCTCCTATCCCTCGTTTTCCTCTCACTCATTTCTCAGCAGGTGGCCAAAATTCAAACTCAAACCGCGCCACCCCATTTGCAAATGTCATGGCCCTGTGATGACCATCTGCCCACGGAAATCTTATCTCTTTTCCGTTCAAAATGCAGACTACTATGACTTTTCCGGTGTCGACAGACCCTAATTAGAACCAATTTTAAACTTAGCACGCCAAGTATATATCTGGTATAAAATTATTTAAAAATAAAACTTCACTAATAATAATGAGTTGCTCCGCCCCCTTATTTATATTCGTAAATATCAGCTGTCAGAAAAATAGTGACCGCAAACAGGTGTGTAGCGAATGCTTCACCATCATCACCAGATACACTTTTCCCAGCAGCGCTTTCGATAATTATTATTGGTTTTTTTTTTCTTTATTCTTTTATGATTTATGACTTCATTTCTGACAAAAGCAAAAAAAAAAATTTTTTTACTTTGTTTTCTTCGTGTCATCGACGAAATATTGGTTTGCGGTAAAAGTAAATTTGTAAATGGATGGATGTATCCATTAAAAAATGAATTCGTGACTGAGAAACGATTATCCATTACATTACTCAGCAGGTATACGAGTAACTCAATTTCACGCCAATAGAATCGTATATTTGCAATAATCATAATTTATTACTTACATTTCCTTTTTTTGTTTTTTTAATAATTCGAATTTGTTTTTTAGTTGGTAATGCACAAATTCTTTTTAATGTTTGTTACGGTTTGGAAATAATTTGTTTGATGGACGTATATAGTGAAAACTCATCCCATTACTTAATCCTTTTTACACTCATTTTTTCTTTTGCCTCTTTGGTTAGCTAAAAGATAGAATATGACACTAAGTCTTATTCGCATCGTTTAATGTTTTGCTGATACTGTTTCCGCGCCATTTTGCTAAGTTGAGTTGGGTTTCATGTGGATATTAAAAAGAGAAAAGGAGAGAAAAGAATTATCTTCACAGCCCATAATCATAGCGTAAAGGATGTTTGTTTCCAGATAAGGCACAACATTAGCCATAGTCGTAACGGTTTTAAATATATAATAACATGGCAGAAAAATTACTATTTTTATTTTCTTTTACTCGTTTATTTCGTTTCGTTGCTGCATATCCTTCCGAGAATTCTTAGATTACTAAAAATTTAAATATAAATTTTCAACTTTATAATTTTATATTTATAAATTATTTTAAAAATTTTTAACAAATTGAAAAAAAGGAAAAAAAAAGGCCTATTAAAGAAAGGACTTGAATCATTAGTTCTGAAAGTTGCCAGTGTGTGGCAGCGTTGGCCGACCACCATAATTTCCTCTGTGCCGGAGTTTGTCCAAGATTTATGGTTTTCCTCTCGCTTGCGCTTGAATAAAGAACACGCCACCGAGTGATAAGCGTAATGGTCACGGCTTCGATAATGCATTAGACCGCCGTTGGACAAGGCCCCGTAAATATTTCACGTTCAGGAAGATTCTTATACAATCAGCTTAAAGATTTAAACTTTTCACTATAGTGAACACTGTGAAAAGCCAAAACTCCCGCATGCATAGGCAGGCTGCAGGCTGCAGTCTTATCTCTTTAAACCCTTCCAAATTCACAGAGAATCAAGAAGAAGGAAGGATGGTGTATAGCCATTTGTCACATTGATGCGCGCACAACTTTAATGTGGGTTTTCACCTTAGATAAACTCGGCAGGCAACAAATAGGTGTAGCAGACCCTCGGGTACACGACCCTTGGCTTCAACTTTATCTCTGTACACCATAATGCACACTAATTTCATTATATCGAAAACAAATAAGATAATTCCTCGTTTGATTATTAGTGCTCAACAAAAGAAATTCTATTTTTAAAAAATTCGGATTTATGAGAAATGCTTATTTTAGTTTTGTTAATTTATTTAGGACTCGAATAATAGTTTTATTCATGTCAAGGATTGTTGGCTAATAAACACTTCTATCTTGATATTTTCATCAACTTTCTATTTATTTTTTCTTTTTGGCACCGAAATATTTATTTGACTATTATTTTCTTGTTTTTGAAAGTCAAATTTGCTTAATAAATTTTGTAAAAAAATAAAAATAAAAATAAAAAAACACTTTTAATATTTATTTTAATTTTCTCACCTAAAACCAGAGGGCATCTGATGTCAGTGAGTAAAATAAAAAAAATATAAAATCAATAAAATCCTAACAAAGAAGAACAATTAATGTATGAAAAAACGTAGTCAGCACTTAAAACAAAAAGCATGCAAAAAGTAATCAATTTCAAATTAAATCCAGTAAATAGAATAGTTGTCCCCTAATATTAATTTACTCTTCTGCTTTTGTACCACTTCGTAATTGGTCAATTCGGAAATGAGGCATGGCAGTGAGCAAACCACACCTCACTCCAATTTTCACCGCTAGACGAACGCTAAATAAATATTAATACGTGGCAACTTTGTGAGAAAGTCACTTCTCACTTATATTAAATTATCTATTGTTAGAAATAAATTACAAACTGCCTTTATACACCTCTTCGACTAATTTCCTGTAAATGCCGTCCATTTTGACATGGATCAGAGGGCGGGAAAAATCGAACATGCCGGCAACCAATGGGAAGCCCAATGAATTGCGCTCCCCAATTTCCAATGGAGAGCACGCAGGGGGTGACAACGGAAACACAGATAGACACAATGGGTTGATGAAAACAAAGGCTTCAGCTCTTATGATTAGAATGGTGGAAACCAGCGAGATACAACTTATCACATCAAAAACAATGATAAGAAAACGGAAAAACGTAAATCATCCTCATAAAAAGATGATTCTCCTAATCCACCAATTGAAAAACATAAAATAAAAAAATAAAAAAATTATAAAAAAACAACTTCCTTAAAAACTACTTGTCGCCCGTGCAATAAGGGATTTAGAGAATCTCGGCACAAACAAAATGCAATTTTCCACCCGATACATTGCCCTTTCTCACTTGTACCAATGAAACAAAAGCCTCCCCTTCCAATGGGTATTGCAAACCCCATGCAGCTATTGCATTATTAATGTTACTTTTTTCCTCATTGTATCAAAGACTTTTTTTTCTTCTTGAATCTTCTACGCACACGATCCCTAGAGGTTTCACCTTAAGACGCTGCTTTCACTCTTGATACGTTGCCCGCGCTGATTCTCAGTTAATTCCTAAGTGACACGAACGAGGATTATCTGTCTGGACCTCGGCTGAATTTCGGGATGATGGATGGTTAATGACACAACTACTACGGGCCAACAACCAACCATAAATCGATTTTTTTTTCTTGATCCTTTCTTTATTTCTTTCCTATTTTTTTCCTTCGCTTTCTTTTTTTTTTTTAAAAACCAATCTTGGATATTGGAGCAGAAGGACATTTAAGAGATGTTTCATCAATTCAATTAATTCAATAGCCTATCGTAAATTTTCATCAGCTAAATCTTTAAACTGAAATCAATTTCTATTCCATTTAGAAAAATAATTTTTGTTTTTTCACGTCATTTCGAAAGTGATTTCAAACTAATGAATTTTAAAATATAAACAGACATTATCAAATGATTAATTATTTGTCCATTTCTATTTTTTTCTAGGTATATCTCTAATAAAGCAATGGAAGAATCTGAAAAGTACAGTTTTACTCCTAAGAAGAAAAAGTCAAAGTGCAAACTTAAAACTAGTGGACACGACTGATCTTTGTTTTGAAGGGTGCAGCTGAGGTTAGATAAGATGCAAGGGCAAGACAAGTCTTCCATAGAGGGAGAGTTGACTTATTGTTACGTAACAGTTTTATGATAGGACTAAGGTTGCAAGGTCATATTACCCTTAACATTTTATTGCCTATTTCTTTGACTAATGTGACTACGCCTATTAAAGAAGACTACCGGCGCCTATTAAAGATGACTACCGGTCGACGTATTTATATTTTGAATATAATCGCCCACGACTAAAACCATTATTCATTGATTTATATGCTATTTTTTAACATAATGGCACGAGTAAAATTCTAAATGATATATTTAAACTTCTTATAATTGATTTAGTCAATTCAATTCGAATTCTTACACCCGTTGCTAATGATTTGTTAAGAATTAATTCATTGAAAACTACTTAAAATTATGTCCATCTCACCTTTTATCGTAACATTGCAGATGGTTATGGCATTGTTGATTAAGTAAATTAATCCCTTGTACGCAGTTGCTTTAACGTCTACAACATTTTCCATCGAAGTAAAAGTGTGTTGGAACTGATCTCGCAACGATCTTAATGTTGACAGGCTTTCAGCAGGATTAAGTCTCAGTTGGGTTATATAATTTAAGTAAAGTCTGTGTATTTGGCGAATGGATTTTCTCTACCAAAATATACGTCACCAGTTGTGAGAACAAAGGCAATATGAGCCATCAATTCTCATAGCATTAAATATGAGGAGATGAATCACGGCGCAGAAAAAAGGCCGAGATAATTAAGATACATCTCCAAAGATGATTGGGAACAATCCAGAAAACAAATCTTCAACTTCCACCCCTACTCAAAGTCATAAATCACTTGGCGGGAGATTTTTTCTTTTTTTTGTGACACAACTGGACATTCTGTGGAAAATGGGTCACTCGGTCCTTCGAAATTGGGAAGGGAGGTGTGACGTAATTGCTCTGTTAACCCCAACACCACAAAGAAAAACCTTAAGGCTTATGATGTAAACGGCATGCACTAAAGAAGGGATTGGTCACTCGTTTGTTTTTCTGATTCTTAACCACCACCTCCTTTTACAAACTAAAAACAAGAAAGGCGAGGGGGGATTAAATTGTTTGCCAACAAATAACAGTAAAGGTCAAATGGAATTGTCATTCCTTGAGTTTTGTCGCCTCGACATGACATTCACTCAAGTTTAGTAGTGGATTACAGTTCGGATTTTAACAAATCCTAAAACAAAAATATAACTGAAAGCGATAGACGGTTTCTGGAAAACAATTGTATTTCGCAAGATGAAATTAACCACCACAGCAAAGCTAAATCGATTCCATTTTCAAGCTCCATCCATCCAACAATGAGAAAATCTCGCCGAAAAATGGAGCATCGCCAGTGGTGGACATTAATTGCGGTAAAGTCTAATTCTTTTATATTTAATTTTCCAGTTTTATTATTTCCTATAATTTATTTTTATAGTACAATTTTTCAAACTGACACATTTGATCTAAGTTCAACCCCGCATATTTATAGATAAAAATTGCGCGGGCGCGTTTCCGATCATCCTTGGGTCTCTTTTTTTCCCCCTTTCACCATTTTTTATTTTTGTCCTCCTATTTGATGTAAAACCGTGAGCGTATCCCTCATGTATAAAAATTTCCCCTCCGATGCCAACAGGAAAGCATAAAATATCTCAGCATTCGCTTGCAAAATGCCCTCGTGTCAATTGAGATGTCAGTAGACAAAGTGAACGTTGCTGAATTATTCTCCCTGGGTACCAGTGTAGTCTCCACATACATACGCACGCAGAACAGCAGGCAATCATTTCCTTTCTCCCCTTACCGTCGTTTTTATTATTAATCTTTTTCACTCCATCTTTCGAGCCCTCGCACAATTTCTACGCTGACCACGTGTCGCCATTCTTTAACAATTCTAAATTCCCATACATATCTCATACGTTTTTTCTCTATATTTTCACATTTTATTTGCCTTTAGAAATTTTATAAATTATCGTTTTTAAATTTAATAAAAGAATTACAATGCGAAAGCAATTATTGAACTGAGGGATTTCAGTTGACGAGTTTAGCAATCAATTATTTTTTATCTCACTTGGAAAGCCATTTTGTGGTGGTAAGGTAGAGTCTCAAATCGCCCACTATATATGCACTTGTGCTCACTGAAAAGGAAGTTGATATGTTGACTTAATTAGGAAAAGGGGAATCCAAAGTGCGTTTTCTAAGTTGTGTGTGAGTGATGCTCTCCATTTCTTTTCCTTCCCGGGAGAGATTTCCGTTTTGCAGAAGGCGGTGGCATTGAGCGACCCTCAGAGAGGAGGATGGCGAGGAAGAAGGAAAGAAAAAAAATCTATTAGATCTGAAAGTCATCGAAGATTTGCGCTTCGTTTGCAGAATATGTAGCCCGAGAACATTACAGTTCAAACGCAGTGACTCGGCAGCTGACTTATTCCTTCCACAAAAAAGGCAAATTGCAGACGTACATTTTGCGACCGTCCGTCCCAGTGACAGAGGACTTAGTCGAGAAATATGATCTTCCCTGTTTCTTTCACTTTCTCTCCTTTAATATACGAAGAAGACCAAAGCTAAAATGGTCATTTCTCACCGCTCAACTAACTCTTCAACCGTAATGAATTTCAGTTTATAACAAAAGTTGAGTAAAATATAATTTTAAATTATTTTTTTAAAAGAATTTTAAATGTTTATCTTTAGTTTTCGTTTCAAGCTCAGTTTAGGTTTTTCAACTCGTTTTAATCTCTAATGCGACAAACCAACTCTACTGGCTACACCTACGCCACGTCCCACTTTTCGGACCACCTGGACGCATCTTCCTTTGTCATGCGCGCAGGGTTATTTAAGAATGACGCAATGCCATTGTGATAATATAGGGTTAAGAGTAAGCAACTCATTGGTGATTTAGGTCACAGCGTGGTTGCGACAGCAGGACATCTTTTCCGTCGTCACCACCCTAATTGGTGAGTCCTTTGTTTGCTCAGAGGCAACTCCAATCCCATACTGCACCGCACACAAAAGGCCGGCTTTACGAAAGGTTGGGCGTGCTCTTATTGGTTGCTTTTGTTACTAGAGAATAAAACATCTTCAGGATCGTAGTGTCATTAACATATTACTGCAGCTCAACTTTGAAAAAGCGGCGTAATCCAACGACGGATGGTTCGCAATGCACAATCCTTTCTTTGTCTCCCTTTCTTTCGACGAGACAACGAAACGCCATACTGGCTGGACGTTCGCGTCCGTTTCACTTTTTCGATCACACTCCCTCAACCCTCCATTTTCTTTTGAATCAGCTCCTTTACTGCCTCGTAAGACCAGGGAAAAAAATTTAACTTGCGTCAGCTGCCATTTTATTTTAACCAAAAAAAAAAATTGTGTTATGTATCACGTGATTTGTAATCATCAGTACCACTTCACCCCACCCACGCATTTAGCCAATACAATGTAGGATCTCTGGGGTTTTAATCTAATTCTGAGTAGGTCTAATTAAAACTTAAGGCTCCCAGGAGGTCGGCTTTACGAACGCATTTATTTCCCTGGGATTTACTCCAAAGTCGGAGGAAGCGAACAGAGGCAGAGTGTGGGTCCAAGTTGTTCCCCTTACACATCCACTCGCACGCGCACTCCCTAGTGGCAAGGGACCACACTGAATTAGTTCCATTTTGTTCAATTTAGCAGAAAAAAGTACGGTATGCTTTTTTCCCCTAATAGATAACCTTACATATTACGTACACATGACGGAAATAGTTAATAAATAAATAATTTCAAATTCGGTGTACCTTTATTCGTATATGCAAAGAGAAGCAAAACAAATTAAATTTTTGCTCGCAAACACTAAGTCGAATGGCACAATTCGCCTGCTGAGAATAACACTACCCGGGATTAATTTCGCTTAAGCATTCGAGGCAATAAATGAAGGCGATATTTCAGTTGCAGAATCAAACCAAGGTAAAGTGCAATGGCGCTTTGTGTGTTCAATATTCGAGATGCTCGAGATGCTTTAAAGAAAATGAAAAATACTAAAATAAAAAAAAAATAAAAAAAATCAAGAAAAAAAGATTGGCTTCGAAGAAAACAAATTAAATTTGTCACTTTTGTCTTTGTCAGTTTAATTATGCTGCCAAGTCATAAACAGTAAACTTTTCTTTACGATAAATGTGACTCGGGCACAATATATTCACACGAGACCAACAAAACAATTCATAGGAGCTTCCTGAAACTACGAATTAATCTGCCTTCCACTTATCTTCACCGTGCCAGGTTGTTTAGATCATTAATTAATTTCAATTAGTTTGTTATCTGCCTACTGTACTTGCACACATAGCTGAAATTCATTATGATCTCATTCCCTGCTCTTGTCATTCTATTGCATCACGCAATGCACCACCGACGGACAATGAAAGCTTTTCTACTAAATAACTACAACTATTGACATGAGCATTTCATTAAATCAGCAACGCCGCAAAAGATAAAGCCCGTTGAAAAATAGTTTATCTTATATTTGCATGAAAATGTTCTTGATGCTGCCACTATCGGCGCTCAACTTTTACATTGAATTCAATTTCATTGTTTTCAGTGTTATCATCTTTTAAAATGGGAGGAAATAATTTCTTGAAGAGTTTTTCTTCACAGTTTGCGATTGTGTTCAGGTTTGAAATTAATTAAATTAATTAAATGGCCATATTAATTCTTTCAAAGGCTTCCTACAGTTTTATCTATAGTCGGCTGCTGACCTCATCTTAAACTGTAGCCATAATGATCTTGACCTCATGGTTTAAAGAGGATTCAACGAGTTAAACAGATAACTCTACTTAAATTAACTTCTATTATCTGCGCGATTTAATCACTATAGTCACATACCGAAGGTTAAATTCCGATTGGTAAATCTTAATTATTTTATTTCTTATATTTAAAATTAATTCTAGCATTGTTATGAATCAATCAACAGTCAAATTAAACCATATTATAATTTTAAAAAGAATTTTATTAGTTTTACTGCCTGAGTTTCTTATCAAAAAAATATTGTAATCGAGTTAGATGGTGAAAACAAGCACGAATTGCTCACTCACATGAATCGCAGTGTGACCCGACACCATCGTTCGGGGGGCGAACGACCCGACGGGCTCAGTGGAGCAGCTGTTATGTGGCCATATTGTGGATAGATAGAGGCAAAAGAGACTCGTTGGCAACTTGGCGAGACCTTTCTCCCATTCGTGTGTGGTGCGCGGTTCAATTGAAGAAATCATTCCATCGCATTAACTTGGCATAAACTCCAATTTTATAATCCGTTTAAGGGCCCGTTACACACAGCGATTCAGCAACCATCACCGTTCCTCCAAAATGGCTATTCGGGGCAGCGGTGCACGTAGTAGAAGAACAAAAATGAGAAAAAAAAGCCAAAAAAAAAGAGGAAAACGAGAATACTAAAGCTCGAGCTCAGCAGTAATTCTCGAAGCATCGGGAAAACGTTTTGATTACAAATTCCATCAACCTTTAGACGTAATACCATCTCTTTGTCATCACTCGGAGAATATTATTGCACCCTTGATAAATGGACATCCAATCTATTTATTACCGTGTAGGGAAGGAAGGTTGAAATGTGTGTGGGAGATTAAAACTCATTCATCTTGCTCCAAACTCGGTTACCATACTCCTCTATAACGATCACGTTTCCTCTGGAATGTTATTCATGACTTTTATCTTATTGGTACTGATGCCAAGTCAGTGAAAAAAATTCTGATTCGCCGTACTCTCGTAATTTCAATTTGCACTGTAAAATAGTTGACAATTCATTGCGGAGTATTTTAACCTTTTAGTATAATTCACTGTTATGGAAGATAAAGGCGAATGAAAATGAAAAAAATAAACAAAAAGAACGAAATGTGGCCAGTTGCCAGCAGTTAAACTCAGAATCGCGCTGCTTTTCTTTATGATGCACTAATAACACGAAAAAAGTATAAGCTCAGCATTTACCAAAATGCGCGAGTTACTTTTTTAAATGCAATGAATTCTAATTTTACAATAAATTCCTTTCTCTTACATCTTTCTCTTTTTACAAGAAACGTGGTTATGTAAAAATAATTAGCTTATCAATGCGATTAGAAATATTCAAAGTGATAATATAATTACCTCATCACTTCTTGAGATCGCATAATGCGAGGATGTTAGTTGTTGCCTAGCAATTCACATCAATCTGACTCGCTTTACTGCCCACCAAAGATACGCAGCAGCTACCAGGAATCTTTTGCAACTCCACTTGCAACACAGTGTGGCCAATAAATTTGACCAGCTTCGCCCACTCCATACAGTGCAACCCGGCACTTAATTTATATCCATTGCCTCGCAACGTTGCCCAGAGGCAAAAATCCAAGCGATTAACTTGGGTCTGACCAAAAGGATTCTTCTGCTCGCCACCGTGCAATTAGAACTCGTAATCCCCTCGTCTAGATTTACACATGACCACACTTAACAAACAAAATACAAATACGAATAGCCATGCGTAAGCGATCACAATTTAATCAATGATTGTTTTGCTAAATATTTTACAAATTAAATTTTTTAAATTTAAATCGTATGCGAAGCGAAGTAGTTGTTTTGTAATTCTTTCTCATCAAATCACTATTTAACCGAGACTAAGCACGCGATTTAAAGAGTTTCTTATCCAAAAAAAAAGCCTCAGAGCTCGCATTTCGAAGGAGCTAAGTTGCTTCAAGTTAGAAAACAAAAAGGAAAAAAATTGAAAATGATTTGCATTCCCGAGCATAATTTCGATATTAACATTTTAAAGATCGGAGAGAAGGGTGTGTTCATAAATATTAATGTCACAGCGCCATCGACGCAATCTTCATTCTATGCTATACTACGATTTCATTAAATTCAATAGGCCCATCACCTTACGCCGGTGCTATAGAGATTTCTTAATGGGCGAGTACAACAAGCTTTCTAATGGGGCACTTACATAATCGTAAGGTAGTAGCGAACCGACTGTATTAATAGCAAATTTATAGGGAACGTGTAACCGCCCACACACGTTTCGCGAGGGAAGAAATGAATTTTTTAACGAGTCTTATTTATTCAATGCAAAACACATTTCACTCGAATTACATCGTACTACAAACTTATAGAAAAACTACTAGTATAACTTACAGCTGATGCAAAATGTATAAGTTGGCTTCAGCGTTTACAAACTTTTAAAACGCCATAAATCAGCCGAATGCAGTTACAAATTTAAAGAAACGCAGTAGCGAGCCATTAATAAAGATAGAATCCATTCATCATGGCTTGTTTGCTCTAATGAAGATACACGATGTAGCTTTTCTTTTGTCGTGTCAGTTTTACGATCTCATGTGGAATTCTAATGCAATGCGCGCATTGATTATATAATTTTTACCATCATTTTTAATTTACAAGACAAAGATTTCGTCGAATAATTTTCCAAATGTAAACTCAAATTACTAAATTACCTTTTACCATTTACCTTTTCCCTTTCTTGCGTGACTGCGAACTCGTTATCCCTTTCTCACTTTTATCAGATTCTTCATTTAAATTGAATTCTTCAATTAACAACACCTTTCACTACTCATCAATTCTCATTCTAATATTTTTTTGTTTAATCTTTGCAGAAATTGTACCAGAAACATATTAAACGATTACTCATTGGAAATTACCAAGTTTTGAGCCGTAAAATGCTTTTCGGATTACCAGATTCAACGCTATTCAATTGCTCAAAATGAGTTTATGTGGTCATTGTTCGTTTAGTTTACTGCGTACTATTAACTTGCCATGAATGAAATTCCACTCGTTGACCACCCTCTCTTTGATTGCTCGCCAAATACACCAGAAAGAAAAAGGAAAAGTGGTGAAAGTGGGGTGAGTGAGCGTAATTTTATTTTTTTTTAAATAAAAATCCCATACTGTTAGTTATATTGCCTTTAGTTGATACTTATACTGGGTTATTGAGTCATAAAAGTTACTTTATTGGCAATGAACAAATTTTACACTCGACCTAGACCATCCCCTGACCTTGATTTTCATGCTTTATGGGCTCTGCATCATAAAACAGTGTAAAAGGCTAATTTTGCTACAAGTTATTTTTTTTTAATTTGTTGAATGACTTTTATTTATGTGGTTATAATTCATTCGCATTATTTTTGTGTACAAACACTTTTTATTTCACATTTCATACTTTATTTATTGATGCTTTTATGATTTTACACGTTGATTTAACAAATGCCATTTGATGTATGTTATTGAATGTTAATTATAGTTTTATTACTATTATTTAAATTATGAATTGTTATTTTTGCATTAACAAAAATTTTCATTTTCAGGTTGTATTATTATATTTCTAATTTGCAATTTACATGTTTATTTATGTTGTTCATTCAGGCTTAAGAATAATTTATAGTTCGTTTTAAGTTAAAACTAATCAATAGCCTGCATTGCATCCCATTGCATTTCCCTTTCGCTTAACCACGACAGCCTTTCCCCCACACTAATTTATTACCTCCCTCTCCCAAAGCTTTGCACCAAAGTGACTTCATACAGGAAGCGAAGGGGTAGGTCGAAAACGAACCTTCTCGCATATATACCAAGCCGTATACCTAAAGCTAAAATTTCTTCACGTACACAAAATAAGCCATGTTTATTAATATTCCAAAAGCGACGGCTTTCCATTTGATCGTAAGCTAAAGCCCTCTCCACATTTTGCTTATTCATAAACGAGGGATTAAAGAGCCTAAACATGTGTGGCGCAAATTATTATTTGCTAACTGTACCAAGCTTAAATTAATATTTCAAAACGGAAGCGAGAAAAGAGGGAAAAATCCGAATGAGTCATGAACAAGAGGGGAATCCTATAGGTCACAACCGACCATCTCGGGAAAAAGGGGGGGATACAAGGATTGTCCATGCAACGAAATTCCCATATCAATTCCTGTAAGCATAATATAGTTCGGTCAGTTATGGCCGACTCTATACAAGCTCCACCTACAGACTCGGTCAATGTAGTCTTGCGCGGCACAGAAAACCAATCAGAAGTTGGCAGTCTGCCATCTTTCATCTCCGCCCCACATCCATGCCCCAGCTGTCAAAAGAAGGTGGGTGGGTTTGGAGGGTGTTTTAGAAGCGCACGCGAGTCTTAACAAACCCAAAGAAAACTTCTTTTATACCAACAAACTTTTCACTCCTAAACTTGCTTCCGAACTAAAAGAAAATTCATTATATAAACTCTCGAGACTTCGGTGTGAAAAGATGGCCTACACCGATTGGAAAGCAGGAGAAGAAGATATAATCGATTGGCAATACTGTTCCAAAGCAAGTTCCATTCACAAAAATAGAGTCGTCGCGACTGGGGAAAGATTCCGAGTCTTTGGATATTTCTGGGTAGGGATAAAAGGAGGGGAAAGCGATGGCAAAAAGACACACATCTGAATATTTTTTACGAGGTGCAGAACTGTAGGGGGACTCAGTCCGGTTATTTACGAGCTGCTGAAGAATGTTGCTTCCTCACTCCCTCAAATTATAGAGATCCCCATATACATCAATCCCATACATTTCTCGTTCCTGATGAGATCAGTGTCCTTTTCCTTTTTTTCAGATCTGGACTCGGTAGGGGGTTAAGGTCGCGCAACCTTTTATCTTTACTTTTCACTGACAAGACATATTTAACCATTTATTTTATTACTTATAGTCTAAAAATAAAAATTCGAGTTATTTATTAATTAAATAAGAAAATAATTTTATTGGTGTGTTATTTGTAAATAATTTTATACGTAAGATTTTATTTATTGCCTTAATGTAATCGTTTTTACTGATAAGTTCTCAATGATGGATGTTCCGCAATCTATGACAATTCGCCAAAAAAATCTCATTATGGATTTACCCGCCGCGCTCTAAGCTCCAATTTTGGGCCCCACCAACATATCGATTGGAGTCGGGTGGGGTAAGTTGAAAGCAGGACCAAAAAAAATGTAAGGGAATGACAACGGATCTCACTTTTCTTTTTCCTCTATATATAATTATTTTTTTCCTTATCCAACCCAAGGATAAGAATACTGTACACGCATGAGTTATTTAAGGTTGAAATGCAACTTTCCTTTTTATCTTTTATCCTTTTTCTGTTCATGGGTTAAATAATTTTTCAGGCGAAATTGTCTTTCCTTTTCTGCCTAAAGCAGCGGAAATTATTCTTGACTTACGATAGCTCGCTCTTTCATAAAATATGGGTATAGGGACTTACAGAAATACCAAACATCATTTTATTTTACGTCAAATCTAACCTCGTTATTTATGAACTATAATTTGCACAAGCAATGCGAATCAATTTTTAAAATAAATTTAAATTTATAAATACGAATTAGTAAGATTTAATTTATTTTAACAATAAACGGTTAAAAAATTCATGAATTCAAAATAGATGCTAATTAAAAGTTGTAATTTTCTATTTTAGTTTCATAGGAATAATCAATCCCAGCCAGTTGTAAAGAGTAAAAAAAAAATCAAGAGTATTGACCTGCCGCGATAGCTTGCAGCTTGTAATGAGAACAAGGAAATAGAAAATGTTATATAAAAAAATTTTTTTTTGGCTTGCAGTCTTTTAAATTTAATTCAACGTTTTAAAAAAGTAAAAGAACAAGCGAGAAGTAGAGTGTATATTGCACGGTAGAAATGGAGGTCGGGTGTAATGGAGGACGGGTGTGGTAGAGGCTGGCAAATGGTTTCCTCGCTCTGCCCCGAATGTGTCCCGTTCTTTATCCCATAACTCTACACGTGATTCTGAGTCCTGAGCTATTTTCGGAGCCCTTTCTTTATTTTTTTTTCTTTTCGAATTTTTTTTTATCTCCAATCTTATAATAACCCTTATCTTTTGTTACTTGCGGTGACGCTGCCGCTACACAAGTTGAAATGAAATTACGCAATGGTGTAACACACCAACAAGCAACAAATAATTTCTTTTAGACTTTTATTGTTTATTATTGTTAAAAAAAAAACCAAAAAAACTAAAAAAATTTTCAGTTGCGTGTAACAAATTCGAATAAATTTAACTGCAAACATTTACGGATTGGGGGGGGATTCAACTTTAGTACCACGACACTTCCAATAGAGGCCAGTGGTGTAGATTGCTCATTTCTAACTCATTCTTAAATTAGCTAAATGTTTTCATGAGTGCCCTACATTTATTTACCTAAAAGTACTTCTGACTGCTTTAAATTTAAATTTAGCACACACAACTTCAAGTGTTACAACTACTATGTTGTCAACACGCAAGAGAGCATGGAAAAAGCACTTTAATAACAATTTAAAAATTGATAATTTTTTTTAGAAAATATTTTTATTAACAGTACCTGGTCTTGTAATGATGTTAGTTGGCCTGATTTGGGGTGGGAGTGGAATCTGTCGTCCCTTGAGAATTAGCGTTGGGCTGCAACGTAGCGGCCGATTTCGCAGATTGTGCCTGTTTCTCTTGCTCGTTGAGCTCTTTGATGGCTTGAATTTCTTTCTTGAGTTTCATTCTTCTGTTCTGAAACCAGATTTTGATCTGTCTCTCTGTGAGGCACAAAGCGTGTGCCATCTCTATCCGCCTCCGCCGTGTTAGGTAATGGTTGGTGTGGAACTCTTTCTCCAACTCCAGCGTTTGATACCGCGTGTAAGTTTGCCGACCACGTCGACGCAGACCATTCGCCCCTAAATATGAGAAACCAAAGATAAAAAATATTTCAGTTAAAAAATATTTGAAACAAATTGTAGGTTTCGTTTTGCTCTCCCTTAAAGCAAAATAGCAAATTTAAAAAAAAGAAAAAAGAAAAAGTTGAGAAATTTATAGAAATGGGGATTATTCGAGGTTACAAAACTGGTGACAATGAAATGTAAACAAATAAATCAAGAAGATATTTGTTTAAATTCCTAAGTAAACCGTGCGTGCAAGTAAATAGCTTCTTGTATTTGACAAAACGAGGTCATTAAAACATGCCTGATTGCTTGTCAACTTTCAACTTTACAAAATCACCTGACAATTTTTTTTTAAAACCAGTCCAATTGTAAGAGACACGATGAATGTTGCAAACGCGCCTGGCATTTGTTATAAGCGCTTGCATCAAAGTGCAACAAAAACAAGTCGTGCAATTCAAGTTATGCGGTGCACAATTCGTTTTTTTCTCCCAAACTCATTCCAGTTCCCGCTTCTAAGGATAAGGTGCCTTAATTGTATCGAAATCAAGAGAGTGAAACTAATTGGTCATCTGCTTGCTAAGCGACAATAAAAAGGGAGAAAAAGATGCTTATAATCTTAAATAAGATTACTGTCAGTGGTTTAAATTTTAAAGCATCATAAGGCAAAAATTATTACCCAGTCTCATTACTTAACTTTTACGAGGTGTTTACGTTGTCAGTAATGGCTATATTATTGTAAATTGACTTTCCAAGCACCGCAGACACGACTCACCATGCAGTAAAAAGCCAGAAACACGTTGTAAAACATTCGATAAGCACCACGCGAATTACTCGCCCACTTATAATCCAATAGCCCCAACTAGTTTATAAATTATTTTAAAAAACATAATGATAAAAGTTACTTAAAACACAAATAAAATATGTTAAACCAAATAAAAGTTCATCAACTTCTAAATATTTCAACAAATTCTGGAGAAAAATATTTTAATTAATGTCAGTTTTAAAAGTTTTAAAATATGTGCATGTTTATTTTAGATCGATTTCAAGTGCAAAAGGTTAATAACACTGAGCCGAGTCATTCTTTTCCAAGTTTACAACATTTTGCTACACAAAAAAAATTGGGAGGAACTTGTTTTCATTTTGCTTTGAGGTTTTGCCAAAGTTTCACATGGTTGAGCAAAAAATTGGTTAATAAATAAAATAAAGAAATAAATTGAATGAATGATTATAAATACTTATTGGATAAAATTAAAGTTCCTTGCATATTTCTAGTATAAATAACTTAACGTTAACAAAATATATTTAGTTAGAAGTGTAAACAAAAACAAGAGATTGAAAAAATGCTAAATGACTGTAATTTGTCATTCTGTCACCGAGATGCGCTCACATACGGGTACAACTGTTCTATCATTTAAGAGATTGGTGTGATTTATTTACCTTAATTTCATTAAGATCATTTTTCATTGCTGGAAAATGACCTGAGCGACCGCACAAGTTTTAGCGATAAGATTCTTCTTAACGTTCAACAAGCAAAAAAGAAATAAAGACCCCCTTACTACCGATTATGTTGATAGAAATTGGGGAATGAATATCTCAAGAATCAATTTCCAGTTGCGCTCTGATCGCATCAGATGAGAATTCGATTGCGCATGGGACCGCGAATCAACTCCTCTTCCTCTATTTCCTTCCCTATCTCCGCCTTCTTCCAACAACTCGCGCGTGAGAGTAAAAAAGAACCTTCAAAAACTTCCATAATCGTTAACCAGATGGCAGCCAATGACGGGAGGAAACGGCAGAACAAAGATAGCCAAAGAAAAAGGGAGATCGTTCTAGGGTCGACATTCCTTCTACAAATCGATTTCACAGTGAGAGTGAGAAGACTAAATTCGATGCATTCATTCTGAAAATAGGTCTACATATCTCAATGTCATAACGTGTAACTATAATGGTATTTGGGAGAATATAGATATTGATTTTAGATATCCTACAAATGCGAGGACAACCCACTTTGTAAAAGGCTCTCAATTCTCCCTAAAATGTCTTCCTCCCCCAACACGTAGGGTACTTTGCTCCATTCACCCCGCCCTGTACACTTAACCTCACCATCTTCTCGACCAGGTCAACAGGGTTATTATTACTCTTTATTGGAAATTCCATTATAGTTGATGAAAGACTGCTCTTGCGAATGTCAGTGTATTGTGGATAAGGTGTGTTTCCCCGTCTAATTCGCCCGTATTTCCATATTTAGATGGGAATTGGATGAAGAGAATGCTTCCATCCGCTTTAAAAGTGATAAAACATATTTTGCGAAATATTGATTGCGAAGGGAAAAGTTTTATACAGAAATAAAAATCTCGCGTGTGAGCGAGTAAATTATGACTACTCGCTGTCTTAAATTGGGTGAAAGAAAAGATTCGACTCAGCCCCCAAAGGGTTATGTGGTCATCGAGCATGAGACTCCCCGCGGAGGCGCGCGAACATAAATATACCACTGAACAGCATGGAGAAAGGCCGCCCGAGTTTCCTACAAGGCCCACGAGCGAGAATCAGCCGAGCCAAGTCACATAAATCACGAACCATGCAACCAACAATCAAACTCAAAACTTTTACCGGGATTTTCTCATGTATGCAAATTGCTGAAAACAGTATTAAATTTCAGATTTCAAAATAACCACTAAAGAGTAATTGATTTTCAACTATTTTTCTAATACGGATATGTGCGCGCACGTATATTACGGCGTATCGATCAGCAGAGATAAATTTACAATGTCGCTTACAGCCATTTGTCTACAGGAGTGGTTTCGTGCCTTCGATTTACGACCCATCGTATAACCATAAATCAAATACATTTGACGATTTCTGTTCACTGAGCAGTATTTTTCGATGACCACATGTGCGAACGATACACACAGACTCGACTGCAAACATTGAACCGCACGCTATCGGTTAACATTACTATTAAGTACTATTTAATTTAAGGAGAGGAAAAACGAATTTCAATTTGTCAAATTTAAATAGTTTGTGTTGAAAGTTTGAAAAATTCATATTTTATATTTATTTCTCCATTATTACGAAGAAAAAAAATTATTATCATTGCTGTAAAAATGGGCGCCATGATGATTATGTGGTTGCTCGTGCCAAAGTTCTTAATGTCTTAATGATGGCTCATCTCGACCAGTTTATTCTTAAGAGGTTTTTCTAAGTAATATTTCCTGCTGATCTTTGATAGGTTTTTACTTGTTTGTTTGCATGACCTTGCTTTTTGGCTCGATTTATGTGACTGCTTCTGGTGAGCGCCCTTTTAGCCTTCTCTCTCTCCATTATTGTCTTTTTTTCCTTACTTTTCTTCACATTTCTCGTTCCCCTTTTAAAATGTAAGCGAGTTTCGCTAACGGTAGTGCACTAATTATATGATTTTTTTGTCATTTTCTAACTGAAATGTAATAAACGGATGGTCGACGAGACATCTTGCCTCAGTGTCTCCCTTTCTTCGAAAACGTTGGGAGGACGATGAAGACACTCTTCGTTCCCCTGACATTGATAGATGTATAATTGGGCTAGCCTAGCTTCGCTCGGCTCTGTTTCCCAACAGCATCTCCTCGGGTCCCTGCACTGGCACATTAAGAGTTTTCAATCATTAGGAAAGAGGCGGTGACTTCCACATCAGTCCTTTTATATAAATCTAAATAACAATTTGTTCCATCTAACTTTTCTAGAAACCATTATCCCTATTGCAGAAAAAAAAATCATAAGGAAAAAATTTCTTTCTTCACTTCCCAACAGAACAAGTACATAAACATTGGGACGCACGAAACAGCTGGATCTTAATGGTATTCTTGGGAGATTGGGCTTTCTGCACTACGCGGGTGTCTCGATATGAAGCGCAACCCATTTATGCCGTATGTTTTTATAGACAAAAATAATTGATTTTCTAAAATGTAGAATACATCACAAATATCTACCTGTGCAAATAAAAGCGACATCTAGTAGCCGACTTTTTTAATTTTAATGGAATTTTATTCGTCCTTGGAATTTTACAGAAAATTCTTTTAAAAAAAAAACAAAATTATTTTTCATTCAATTTCCACATGCTTGCGTGTAAACGTTCGTAACAGTAGGCGCGTCTCCGCACTACAACTTCTGACACATTTCGAACAGTTTTATGGCCAACCAGTCGCCATAAAGCAATGCCATGGTGATGGAACGTAGTCTGTCGAAGGGAGGGCGCTGTTAATCATGGGTGGCTGCATGGAAAAGGAACAGAAAAATCCCGGAACTAGCAAAGTTGGAAGAAAACTGTAAGAAAACAGTGGGAGTATTCATTTAATGCGTGAGAGGCATATTGAAAACATCGAAGCAAACAAATACGGCGGCCATATTTTCTTCCTCTGACGACATGCGAAAAATTATGTAGCGCGTCAGTCTGGCCATAGCGAAGCGCAAACACAGCGTGGAATATTGTAAATAAATTCACATTCAACCCATCACCCGGCTACCTCGAGACGATTCAAACCGCAAAAAAAAAAAAAAAGTTTTTTAAACGCAATATACAATACTGACATACAAAAAAAAATTTAAAATAAATGGGATTTTGATTTTTTTCTTTTACTGATCAATTTCCCTGTTCAACGAACAGAGAATTTTTTAAATATATAAACTTACTACTTTATTTTAACCTAATTTCATCAATCTTTTATTTTTTTGCTTATAAAAAAAAAATCTATTTTTTTTTAAAAGAAAAATGAATTACCCTTTTTTTAAAGTATTAATTTTTTCAGTTCTTACATACTCTCTTGTTGAAAATCTTGTTTGAACATTCTAAGATTAAGATATCGGTGCCATCTATCGTCTATCAGTAGGCGGAATACATTACATTTTAAACAATGCCAAGTGCTTTCTCTTCAGCATCCGACTGCGAACACAAGCTTCCAACTGCATTTGATAGTGGGCGCCGACAAACCACACAGAAATTGCCTCCCTTTTATCGCCAATTGCCAACATAACCACTTTATGGTTCTTTTATCGCCAATCATAATCAAGGCAAATATTTGCTATTGATAAGGTTCGCTGCCTTTTTAAACCGAGTGAAAACTCCCTTCTGTACAAGCCAGTCCGAGTTCCCCCAGAAATTGAATCGAGACACTCGTATTCGGTCCAATGATTCTTTTCCCATCCTCTACCATTTAGAAAGATCAGGTCATAACCAGAGAAGCTCTTTAATAGTGTACAACTCGTAAATTTACATTGAAAAAAGTGCACCAGTTTGACCTCATTAGTTATAGATCTTTAGGCTCGTGTGGGCAATGAGCATTTTTTTTTCGTTCACGTAAGGTGTGAATGGTAGTCTTGACTCAACTAGACAGTATCTGTGTCCTTAAAGATGAATTAGGTAGCCTAGTAAAGAGGCTTCTTCAATTGCTTATCTGCCAGCATTTTTTTTCTCTTCTTAGTAAATACTCAGGTCATAGGAAAGGTTGAATTTGGTCATTCACGTCACTGAAATCTTTAAAAAGGGAGTCTCTACTTTTGCTGTCAATGAAACCGAGCCATAAACAAACGCTAAGAAAAAAAGTCGTACGTTTTCTCTGCTTACAAAGCCGAGCACTCAGGTGCAGATGATAGAAAAAATAGTAAAAAAACAGTTGTAAATCATGCGAATGAAAATATTTAATGTTTATTTTTCTCTGTGTGTTTTTTCTTTTAGAATATTTTTTTCCTCATTTTAGGAAAAAATAAAAGTGTTTTAATACTGTGTAATTGACGGTCAAAAACAAGCCGGATGCAAAGCGGAAAGTTGTTTACAAAAAAATGAAATCACGCAATGTTCTATCGATTACGTGTTAAAAGTAGGTGCTGTAAGGAATGCATCTGATAAACGTGTCTTAAAAACGTATAAATAATAGATCGAGTTTTGATCGCGGAGAAAATACTATTTGGAAAATCCGGCTTGTCACAAGAACCAATCATTACTTTGCCTCGCTCCCCTCGCAGCAAATGTCACGAGAGAGAAAAGAGCCAGAAAAGCAGAGAGCCAAGACTAATTTCCAACGTGATAATCACTGATTTTTAGCTGCTTGAGGGACTTTTCGAAATGATTTTTATCTGTGAAGCTAAAAAAAGGGGTGAGCGCACTGCATCGCGCAGCATTTTTTGACCCACGGGGTAAATTTGACAACCTCGGTCACCGTTCTATAATTTTTTTTTCCACTACTTTTTTTTTTCCTCATTACTACGCACGCGCAGTTTGCCTAGGCAGACGGCGATGCGAGTAAATCAGCCGGCGGCGGCCTACCTCTTGAAAACGGCATGCGATAGGAGGCGAGTGCATCGTGCCCTCGTCGCAGCCCGCTCGTGATGGGAGAAACATGGCCGATGGCGGTAGAAAAGAGGGAATTCCGTTACCATGGTGATATGGCGCTCCTGTTTATCAGCCTTCCCGTTTTTCATCTTGAGATTTTTTTTTCTCCTCCCTCACTCGTTTTTTTTTATTTTATTCTATTTTATTTTCCAAGGGAGGTGGCGGTGGATGTGAAATGCTGAGAAAAACGCGTTGCGTTCTCGAGCCAATGATTCATGTTGCCCAAGCGTTGGGTACAAGTCGAGCTTAAAAACGGAGGTCCAAAGCCGACACATCCATTATATTCGAACATTCTTTTAAACTAACTTCGCAGTCCCATAATTTTTTTTCCTCTTCGCTATTTTTCCTTTCCTTCAATTTTATTTTTACATTTTTTTTTCCAAGTACAAATTCCTTTTTTGTCCTATCTTTTTAACCTCTTCCACTCGTTCGTCGACGTTCATCTGCCTTCTCTCAACGTCGACGCAAAAGTGCCCAACAAAGTAATAAAAAAAAACGCGAAGAAAGGGAATTGTATATAAAATTTACACCAGTAGTGAAAATGACCCGTTACTAATGGTCGACCGTGGACATTATTTTATTCGTTAAAGCATGCGCAAATAGTGGGGAGAAAATCCCTAAGAAATCTCGGCGGGTCCATCAACAGCCTTAGGTTGAGAGATAGGCCTCGTCTGAACGCAACCCTATTCGTCGTGATCTCTAACATAAGGATGTGGCCTGACGTGACAGTAACAAAAGCCTTTTTCCCCGGAGAGTTTTCGCAACATGGCCGTGTTTCAATACAGCAGACTACTATTGTATTTGACAGGCCTCTGCTTTGCTCTTTAATTAATGAGATGAGCTTAAGTCAGACATTGGTAGTGAAAAACGAATGGGCCCCGGACGCGCGGGCGGCAGTTGGGGCGAGGAGTTGAGGGATTGGCCTATCTCGAGTTGCAGCCGCATAGAGGAGGGAGGGAGAATTCGAAAAGGCCCTTTCTAATTATTGCTCCTGGCTCTGTTTTATTTACTTCAGCCCTAGGGACGGGGTTAGAAATTGAACATTCGTCTTATTCACGGCTCTATCACATTCTCCGGTAGAATTTTTTCGTTTTTTTTCAAACATTTCAAAATTGAATTTTTTTTGTTTTGTAGCCTATCGCTGTACGTAACCAAGCGATTGGCAGAGACTAAAAACTGCCAACCCTCGTGTACATTTTTTACCCTCGCATTAAGCTGCCTGCCCCTAGTGGCATAACGCAAACAGAGATGGCAACAAATTTATGAGTTTCCACAATGAAGAGTGTAAATTTTAACCTCCTCCTATTTATAGCGTTGAATTTTCTTGCGGTCGAGAACAAAAAGATGTCGCAATACAAAGGGTAAAAAAAAATATATAAAATAAAACTAAAAAGAAAAAAATAACTAAGCTTAGCAAGCAGCTGCAAATTTTTACCTTTACCAACGAGGCGATTGGCTCGGAAAATCTTTTAATCTTTAACTCATTTTTTTCCTCCCTTCACCCCGTTTAAGCTTTCGCTTTCATGAATTACATCTAAATCCTGATTTAAAGTTTCTTCTAACGATATTGAAAGAACGGACCTCGCATTTGAAGCGAAGCTTCTCTTAATTCGATTTTTTTATTTCAACCCCTCGACCACTATCAAAACCTTAAAAAAACGATTATTTTTAAAAAATTTCATAGCTCAACATTAACCAATATGATTCACTTAATGCATTTTTCAAAACGGTAATTTATTTTTAGTGCCAAAACATAATACCAAATGCTCCGTCTGGTGAAAAAATAAATAAATTAAAAATAAATTAAAAAAATAATCATAAAGCAAAAAAATACTCATTTATTTTTTTTTAAAAAGGCTTAACTACGTAATTCAATTTATTACACACAAATAATTCTCAGGTCGTAACTTCTGGGTATCAACAAGATCTATAGTAATAATATTATTAAATGCAGTAATTAAAAATAATGATGTTTTATTTCAATTAAATTAAAAAAAGAAATAAAATTTCCACTACTTCCCAATTTACGCGCTTCCCCTAACTTTTTATCAGTTTAAGGGATCGTATAACAGCGCAACCTGTCTTAGTTGTGAAAAAAATAGTCGGTAATAAAATAAAGGCTACCCTCAAACCAAGGCGGGTTTTCGGCTTGTCACAAAGTCCCTCTTGCGGCCGCTGCTCACTAGTGGGGGCAAAAGGGGAAGAGCAGAAACCTTTCATGAGAAAAACTCATACAGTTTGGATAGGGAGTTTCCAAACTGTAATTCCCAGATGGAACAAGGAAAAAAAAAAACTGATATTTTTGTAAACTGCGCATGCGCAACCATTTTCCGGCCTCACTTTACTATACGAATGAGAGGCAAAACATGAGAAAGAAAACACATGTCATATAAGGAAAACAATTTTTACAAATATTCTGTATAAATAAATTCATCATAATTACTCGTGACTCAATACATAATTGAATAAGTGCAATGAAAAAATATGAAAGAACTCGCCCAGTGCTAATATGTAAGCAAGTCAATGGCGTCGCACGGTTGTAATCCTATCATGTTGTGCAGCACTTTAATGCACTACACCAGACTTACTGCCAAGGCAAACAGCAGTGAAAGAGACTGGCCGAGCACTTAGAAGAATAAAGCAAGAAAAAGGTTTTCACTAGTGATGGTGAAAAAGAAGAGACAGCGGCAGAACTTGTTCCGAGCTCAATTCCTCGGTGACATAAAGCTGAATGATGAGTTGGACCAAGAGCCGAGCTCCATATTGAAACTCTCGCTGCTTGCGGTCTAAGAAATTATGGTGGGCACACGCACCAAAAACCATTAGCAGCTATTCTACTTCTTTCTCGCAATAAGCAAATAGATGGAAACGAGCGAGCACTGTAACCGTCATCCATTTTAAACACTCGCCGCCTTCACCAACGTTCATCTCGCTCGCTTCCATTAGAATCAATCCAACAGCGAGTCGTTATATCGAGGGTCTCATTCAATCTAGCCTCTAACGTGCTAATATTTTATGCAACCAACGTTCAAGCTACACATTTTTGATTTGGGAAGCTTTAATAATTTTATTATAATCGTACGTAAAACGAATGATTTATATACACTATTTAAGTTTATTTATTTACATTTATTTATTTTCTTTGCTGTTCGAGTCAGGTTAAAAAATAAAGCAATACTAAAGTAATTTGTGACAAGAGAAAAAAAATGGAATCGTTCGTTCTACTCCGTGTAATCCAATTCCGTAGAGAAATCGAAGTGCCAACAGCACAGTGCACCTATCCAGCATCACCACATAGGCCACATACACGCGCGCGGTCTAAGGTCTGTGCAGCAATGCTCTTGACACATTGAAAGCTTTAATCTAGGAGGGAGAGAAATTATCCATGGGTAAATCGGGGGCTGGCGACGAATATCTACGTGTGTATGTTGTGTAGGGGGAATGAAATAACCCTAAATTTGTGCGCGTGGATTTCGTCTAAGTGATCTGCGAACCGATTAAAATCGCATAAAAATCACTTTTAACACTTTATTTTTAGTAAAGAATAAAACCAAAAAAATGATGGTTATTTCACCGCGGAATAAATTGAATTCATTATATTTCTTTTTAATTTCACTCGTCGCGGTACTCGGGGTTATATTCGGCCTCAAATTCGCCGATATAAACACGGCCACTCACTCTGAGGGAGCCCCTATGTGGACACACGGAGGGAACTACAACCAGCTGCAGCTGCTTCAATTATACGATTCAAGTGGTGAGTGACCAAGCAGCAGCAAGAGCAATTGAAAGCTCTCTCATAATACTCGTATTTACCTGCTTCGAGTATTTTTATTTTTCAAAAAATGTTAAATTAATTTCGAAATTAAATTAAATTATTTTTAAAATTAAAAAAAAAAAAATCGAGTTTTATAATTACGTTCTGCACTGACCAAACATCATATTCAATTAATAAATGGTCGCTTAGTTAAAATTTCGAAAGCTTTGGTCACACGCCAAAATCCCATCAACATCTTACCTTATACGTGAGAGAAGGAACGCAACTACCCAACACCTTCATTCAGACAGCCGTGTCTGGCACACTGGCTTCGGTGATGGGATATTTTATATCACACTAGAGTTAAAATGTACTTAAGGGTATTTTATGGTCACAGGACCAATAACTTGGATCTTAAAAAACATGACGGGTATATAAAATGACGTCACCTTTAAAATTCAACATACGCTTGCATTCATCCTAATTTAAAAAAAAAGCCCAGTTTTATTAGAGTAATAAAATTGAAAAAATTTCATTCATTAGAATTTACAAATGTAGTTAAGTGATCGTAATAAAAGTAAGCGTCACTGTTTGGCTAAGCTAGGTTTTAGCAGGCAGCTATGGCCGATCGAGAGAAACCGAGAGCGACATAGAGCGAATGAAATGGCGGTAACGGAGTTTAATTGAAACGAATTGCGAAATACAATGTGTTGAACGTGACTCTACTCACCTGCAATTGCCATCCACGGGTAAAAAGTGTGATTAGTAGCTGGCTGCTGCACAGGCGAAGCCGCCGTAGAGGAGTTCGTGTTTTGACAACACTGAGTCCATGAATTGGGCACCCGGTCGCGCGGGCTCGCTCCCGTCTCGCCTGCGAAAGAGCGGACCGAGTCCGGCGTGCACGCCGCGGGTCTGACGGGCAGCGAACCGCCAGGCCAAGCGGTTACCTCTTTGGCTGTCGAGCTGTATCCGTTCTGATCTTTTGCCGCGCAGTCCGACTTGTAGGCGGTTTGGCCATCGGTCGACGCGGTGCTTGACGAATACAATTTGCAGGGCGAGCCCGTCGCCGGACTGTCATACGAAGAGTCCTGGTGAGCCCGAGTTTGAGGTTGCGGGTACGGCGGCACGGTCAGCCCCAACGGGAACCGGTAAGCTTGTTCGCCGGATCCCTGGCTTCCATAAAACCCGCCTTGATCAAAGTACGAGTTCATCATCCAGCCGACACACACACCACCCTCGTTCCTTGCGACATCAGATTTTGAATTTCTATTTTTTACTCACGTCAACGTGTTAGATTAAATTTGTTCACGGCAGGAATGTGTAAACATTTCAAGGACAACCCGGAAGGGCAGTTTCAGCCAATCACCAGTCGTAGATTCGACCGCATCACGCACTCACTCACGACTGTGTTCCTCCGAGCGAGATTAGGTCTTCCAATCAAGGAACGAGTCAAGGGTTATACTATGACCTACAGCTTTGACCCGCCATTGCTTCTACCAATACTTACGATAAAAATTTCTTGTAAAATTCAACAAAAATGTCAAAATAGGTAAGGCCGAAAATTTTTACTTCGTTCTAGACTCAATGTTCAGCCTTTTTCATTCGCTACGCATTTTATTCTCCTCTTCTCCCTCCCTCTTTCGGCCTATGTGCTGGGCGATGGCGCTGGCTTGGCGGCAACTCGATCGATCGTTCGTTTGATTGGCGCTCCCTTTTTCACATATACTCACAGTCACAAACGTCACTATGGAAACAAACCCTTGCTGCTCCTCTTTCAAAACCAAACTAAACCAACCTATGAATAATATTTCCGATGGTTAACCTTCATATTAATAACAGAAAATAACACCTGCTTTCGTTCACCTGGTTTCGCAGCAAAACAAAGAGATCTCACAACGAGATCTCGTTTTCGATTCAGACGTTAATTAATAATGATAACTTTTATTTCTGTTTAATAATTACTGCAGTATAGAACAGAATACTAATCAATAAAATTTGCGTAAAATCTAAAAAGAAAATTTTTTACTTAACATTTTTAAATTAAAATAAAATATTGCACTAACTTTTATCCTCGTTTAAAGAAGTTCTTTTAACATTATATTTCCTTCCTCCCATCAAATACCTTATTTTTATAAATTGATGTTATTACCTGAGTGATTTTTTATACAAAAATCTAAGAGAAGGAAAATGACATCGTTATTATCAAATGACGTAAATATATGTATTTAGGACGCAGGTGATTGTCAGATTATTAAAGAAAACGAAACTTGGATAAAACTGGATGATATTTAATTAGATAAACTCAATAATTTTATCATGACGAAAAAACGTAAACAAGTTTTGCAATCGAAAATTATGTGCATTAGTAATAACAAAAAAAAAATTCAAGAATCAAAAAAAGTAAGAATTTAATTATAACTTGTAAGTTGTATTTACGACGAATTGAATTAGACGACTACTTTTTCCTAAATTTTTTGTTGACCGACATTTCAATAGCAATTAGCTGAAATGATCGCAACATCTGAAAAATTACCCGAACATTAAAAAAAAAAATATTTTTTTCATTTTTTTAACTCATAATTCAGTAGCCGCGAGTTTGAAGGCTTTATTTTTGAATTTTGACTTAGTTAAGGTCGAATGGCTTTTAAGGGCAAGTAGTTAAATGGAAAAAAGGTAGAATCGCAACTGAAATGATCATTCAAATAAACTGTTATTAGAAATTTAAGTAGTCAATATGACCAAAAGATGCAACACGTGTCCAGATGAATGACCAAATGTAATACGAAACAAATTTATTCCAATGCCTAATGACTGCTGTTAGATATATCGATTTAGCATCAAGAGCTCGCTTCAATGGCTTTGCCTTTGCGCCAATACTACACACCAATGCGTATATACACAGCCAGAGGTTGAGTTCAACTACCCAACACCAGGCGGACACAGACCGTTAAGTTTGTTGACCAATTAAAGTTTGAAAATATTGTGCAAACGTAAAAACTTTTGAGTATTAACTCTTTTTCTATTGGTACGAAACAAAATTTGATTTTTATTTCCATTTCTTCTTTTTTCGTTGAATGTGATTTTCATGATTGCAATTATCGTAACACCTAAACGCAATGTTCATTTACAATGTAATTTTTCTCACGTAATTTACGACCAAAATAAGGAAAAGAGAAGTTGTTTTTATTTATTTATTATCAAAATACATGGTTCAATTGTGTTTTCCAGCTGAGATAATCGCTCTTATAAATTGTACTGTTCATTTTAACAGTCAATAAACAAACGAAATAATGGATGATTGACTTAAGAATAGCCGTTCCATTAACTGGAACAGCAGTTCGACTCATCGCTAATCATTTAGCCCACGTTGGCTGTGCAATAAAGCAATGTATTTGACCTCTAGCTCTTAACAATAAACTACTTGGACAAATGCACTGTCAACACTACTGTTGGATTAAGAGATAAGCTGAGGTTTATGAAGTCATAAGTTGGGCCCGAATATAAGGACGGCTTTTGACGTTAGTCAATTGGCACATATGTCGTCATGAATTGAACCAAGTTGTCAATTGTCCACCCAACTTTTTTCTTTCAAATTAAGATCTATACACAACTGGACTCTGATCTTTTGTTCAACTCCCCTTTAGCATTTTCCAAAGTGCATCTTGTGTAACGTGTATGTGTTTGGGTATTTTACGACTTGCAAGGTCGGAACTTGGCTCTTTGGGTTTGGCCGAATTCTGTTCATAGCTGCTCTGGCGGCCTTCACCTTCTGATGGATAGCGGCAATGCATTTCGATGGTGGTGATAACACTCCCGTTGCCATTTACAATGGGGGACCCTGAGAAGAGCAGTAGGACGAGACTGCCCCAAATTCATGCCGGGATTGCGTTCTCGGGCCAAGCCCCTTCGTTCGGCATTGAATCGAACGAACATGGAGCGGGCGGAATCGGGGGTTTGTGTACAATGCTCGCGCGCAGGTTGTGTCATCCCGGAGGCAGTAACAACGCATTCGGCCGGAATAATCACACGTTTCGAGGGACAGTATAGGATGAGGGGGTTCGATGATATGGTTGTGCGCTGGATTCCTGCGACGCAAATCCCTTTCCTGCATTTAATCACCGACTGGGCAAATTACGACAAAAGTTTGTAAATCCATAATGTGTTACTTTTCAACTCCCCGGAAAACTTTAATGGGATTTTAACGACCGTTTCTCATCGTATCAGAGGCCGTAAGTGCAGTGTCCAGGGTGTGTTGAGCACTAGAAGCAATTTTCAATGGAAAGAGCTATAATTCCTTTTGTTTTCCAAAGTCCGTCTCCCACCCTTTCACTGACAACTGCATAACTATAATTCCGCTCACAAAAGCTTACGGCTTCTCTTCTTGGCAATGCACTAATGCTGCGTGCATCCACGGGGAGATTTTCGTTATGAATTCCGTTGTACGTTCGGAGAGCGAGTCCCATGAGAAAATGATGCATGCATCATAACCCACCAAGTGTGGTGGAAGGGTGATTTCAGCTCCTTAACTTTGCCCGTCAATATTACTTCCTTTGTTACTGAGTGTCAAAGATATGGGAATTTACTAAATTTCTCGCACCCCCTCGTTGGAATAGCGGCTTTATGAATTTTTATCTATTAAATTAAACGTGCACTCATGCTTTTCTATAATTTCTCACATGCTACGTGAACTTAATTGCATCAAATTAAACCGTACCACAAACTCGTTATTTGCATATTAAGTATGGAACACACATACAAATCCGTTAAAATTGCTCTCCTTCAAGGATCATCTGTTTCATTAGTTTAAAAACAGATTTAGGCTCATTTTAATCGAGTGCAATAACCTTCATTCCTGTCTCACTTCACTCATCCACATCTATCAAAATAAAAAATAAAAAATTATTTCAAACAAATTTTTTCTTTATGTTTTCTTATTCTATTATAGTTTTCTTAGATGAAAGGCAACGTGTGGGAGTCAAATTTAGCATAATCAATTTCACCTTGTTTGGTAAGAAACTCAAATATGAACTTCATCCTTTTGATCGGTAACACAAATACGATCCAATACATTTTTCATGGATTAAATACAGTTTTAGAGGCGAGGCCGTTTCATAATAATTGGTTTGGAGAAAGCAAAGGCCAATTTTAATATTACATTCGTGTTTGATCAAATACTAGTATCGGAATAAAAAAGGAGGTTCCAGACAAATTGGTCGAAGTCGAATTATGAATAATTCATAAGAAATCAAAAATAACACATCACAAACCATAGGGTTCGAGAGAGGTTATTGCATAAATTACGCCCTTTAGATGTGGTCGGGTAACTTTTTTTTGTTTGGAGGTGCTCAAGACAAGTACTAACTTTTAACCTACATGTTTTTTGTTTTGTGTGTACAGTTTGCATGTAACTATAGCATAAAAGAAACTCGTTCGAACTCAGAACTCGCCCTCTACAGTGCATTAAAATTGATATACTTCAGAAAAGTGCAAACCAAAAGCATTTTTCTATTCACATACAAGAGTTAAAAAAAAATGCTGATGTCAGAGCTGCCGTGAAGTTCAAACTTGAGTTTTTTCCCTTCCCATCATTTTCTCTCGGGACCTTGTACTTTTAAAGTAGTCTACTTTAAGATAGTATAGTATAGCAAGAAGACGACGGGATGAAACAGAAAAAATGAAAGAAAGAATAAAAAAGGCTTTTTGTGGGAACATCAAGTTTTCAAAATACTGGTTATAGCCCAATCATCCATTTGAAAAGAATAAGGAGAATAGGTTTATATCCAGCTGACGGGGTGGCGACTTTTGAAACCATTACGTCCATATGGTGCGAACTGAATAGGAAATATTGAAATTGGAAAAATAATATGCAAATGTCCACTTTAATGACATGCATTCTCCGCAAATGATATAGATTAATTGAATTCTCATTTCGTAAACTCGTTAAAAGATGCTGACTTTAAACTGCTTATTTAATTTTGGACCAAAAATTAAAATTTTATACATCAGGAAATTTCGAAGTCGATGCAGTAACTTTAATTTGAAAAATCGTTGCGCAAATGACCTTTCATGCTCGCATAATCAATGCCACCTTTGATTACTACAAACTGCGATTAGTCAACCAATATTTTTAAAGTTCACTGGTCTGGAAAATGTGGAAAAGAATTGAAATTTAAACAAAAAAAATATTATATAATTTCTTATATTTTTCACGTGCAAATATCCTCCTTATATAATACAATAAAATAAATGTCACAAAAATATTTCACAATTTACTGATAATATCATTTTATTAACCATTTGAGTTAATTCGTCTCTTGATCCTAATGTAACGTTATTTAAAATTTATGTTACTACAGACATTAAGAAGTTTACTTAAGCAATGATACGTGCATTATTCATACACTCCAAGAAACAGTATTAAAAGTATCCATGGTTGTGTAAGCTGAGTGTGTGTGGGAGCTGAGCTTGTGGGATTAAAGCCAGGTGGTAAAGTAATAACGAATGGGAAGCCTGGCCAGGTCGCCGATAATGTAAGAGGTCTGAGCCTACCAACCTGCCCATTGGAATGGGCTGAAACTGGCCACAACCAAAGAGGAGGACTTTTGCTGCCGTGTAGTCATGTAGCCGTTTGCAGATGGTTTTATTTATGACAAGGAAACAAAATCCATAAAACGTATATTGTCTGGAAAGAAATGCTCAGTCGAGGTCAAAAAAATTATAAAAAAAACGGATGCAGATTTGAATCGATCATACATGAAATGACTTGACAAAATTCAAAAAATCAATAAATAAAAAGTTATCGATTTATGCTTGGCGAAAGCTCGAATAATTTCTCTGTTAAAAAAAAAGAAGAAAAAAAAATAAAAATATGGATTAGAATTTGACTTGTATAGGCAAAAGCTAAATCAAAAGCCCTGCCGCCACTAGGTCTTTATGATTTGTAGCATCTATTCTTTTGAGTTCCAGCGTTACAGCTGCCCCAGCAATAAAACAATTGCCACAACAGGTTTCCCCTAACTGCAGAACGTACCTGCTGTCATGTGCAACGTTAGATAACACGAGGCCAAGCGCTTCCCCAGAGACAACAGCCTTCGTTACTAGCGCGAGGTTATCTTAAGGAGCAAAACCCTTACAACACCACTAAGTTCCAATGGCCGTTCCGCAACCTTCACATTTTTTGACATCGTAAAACATTTGGCGCCTTCGCCATTTCCATTTTATAATATACAAAGGATAAATAAATAAATATATTATTTTCCATTATTATTCACTCGTACCTATTTTATTAGGAAGGTGAGTACAATCCAATCGATAAGACAGGTGACATATTCAATGTATACACCTCACGTATCCTGTTGGCTAAAGGTTCGCCAATTGAATTAAGTTTTATCACGTCATAGTTGTGAAAAGTGGAATATTGGCTTCACATCAATAATAATAGAAAGGCAGGGGAGGGAACTCAGCTGTCATGTATTCATCCCATAAAGAGAAAGAGACGAGGGTGGTCAACTTACGTGAAAGCATAAACACACTACGCTTTAATTGTACTGGATTGTTCACATGGGGATACAGACCAATGAGGCACCTGAGCTCCAAAGCAATACCCTTCTCTGTGCAAAGCCGGGGCCCAAGGGGGCAGCAGTATCCACAACAAATTCAATATATAGAAATTGGATATTTTTGTTTAACATCTGTTGCAATGATAAGAATAATAAAAGAAAACATTTTAGATGTATAATCTCATATATGTCAAATGTTCTACAAAAATAATTTTTACAACACATAATTGTTTTCAAAAATGTTAATCGATAATTAACATGATGATAATGAAATTTAAAAAGATATGCGCGTGTTAAAGGTTATAAAAATGTTCAATGAATTCAGTAAATTGAGCAACAACCATCGAGGTCTAAAAGTACATGGGCAAAATAAGGAAAAAAATAAAACTTGTATTTCCGTTTAGAAACACAAAGTAATCAAGCTTATTTGATAAGACTAGTCACTTTTTCCTTCGCATTAAGAATTACTCAAGTGTGCAGTTTTAGTTTATACTTAAGATTTCCAACGTATAATTTAAAAGTCATAAAAAGACTACTGTAACAATCATGAATTTAAAAATGCCACTTGTGCCATTGTTTTTTTATAATCTTCTACTATTTTTATCAATGTGATCCACTTATTTCACATGTAAAGAGAGTGAAAAAAAAAACAATTTCCAAAACGAGCACTAATACATTAGAAAATAAATGAATAAAAATAAAACACATTTTATTTTTCAATTTGTCGGAATAAATAGAATTTTTTTTAATAATAAAAAAGTTAGAAACTTTTCTGATATCTATGCTTGTATAACCGCCCCAAATCTATTCTTCCCGACCAGCGAAGGGATGCGTGTAATTTCAGACTGACACGATCGATCCCATCGCGCATGATCAGTGCTAGAGAATAACACACGAGCCTTGCAACGAATAAAATGTAGTTTCCCAATCTTATTTCCTTAACTTTTCGTAATAAACACAATAAAATGCATTTAATATAGAAATGTTGCCAAGGTTAAAATTGTTTTCAAAAACATAAGTGTTTCTCCCTTCCTTATTTGGTTTCATGAGGCATAAGTATTACTTTTGTTTGATACAATGCTGGAAAAATCAATAATAGATAGTGTATATCGTATACAATAATACATATGTAAAGCATGCAGCTGGAATGTTTATATTCGCGACGAGAGAATTGTGAAATATAGCTGATCAATGCAGCAGCAGGCATTAAGGGTTGGCACTTGCTTTATAAGACTTTGCAGCAAAGCTAGGAAAACTGTTTGTTTTGGAACGGAACATTAGCATAAAGACCTGCGCACAGAAAAGGGTAATGGAATCCAGAAGCCATGTGAGAGGGTATAAGGTAGTTGTTTGAAAGTCAAATTAAAGTAGTTTATATATTGTTTTTCTCCCCCGTCCCTTTTCCAGAGCACAGCTCGCAAAATATATTAAGGAAACACAAAGCGCCTGATAAATTTTCGAATAAATTCCATTCGGAGAATAGCCAAACTGAACTGACTGTGGGTTCGCTATTAATTACGAAAAGCGCAGTTGACACGCCAGTTGATGGGCAACAATTTTCCAATTGGCTCACTTACCTATAGTAAATCAGAATAAATCTTTACCGACATTAATCTATGCATATGCCTTTGTTGGAATGCGCATTCCAAACAGCAACCACAATGGAATCCTCTGGTTATGTCTTTTCCAACTGTACCAAACATTCAAATAACTTGACTGCAAAACTTAGAAAATTTATGTAGCCAATGAAACCAGGCCTCATCGAGCCAAACTAGTTTAATGTTATTTTAATGCCTTTTCAACAATTTCTTCTATTCTCTTCGGTGCATGTTTCAACGCAACCATCAATTTATTTATCTTTCACTGCCTTTCCATTAATTTATCAACTTTCACAAACAACATTTTTTTTCAATTGAAAAAAAAAATTTCACATTAATCAATTTAAATTAATTTTTCCTCAATAACGAGTATTAATAGCCACCAATAAGACTACAATTCCGATGAGTACATTTGCAAATCGTAATCTGCCTTCCAATAAAATATTTCTTTTTCAATTTCTTTACTGTAAAGATCCAATGCATTTCAAAATGGGAGTCGAGACATCTCATTATGTTGGATGCGAGTCTTGTGTGTGTGTGTATGTGTGCGCGCACTGTTATCGGAATTTGGTTCGTTCCTACCATTCGAAATGGGCACAGTTGGACTGAAATTGGTCTCGCAATCGGCGGCAAAAGAAATTATGATCGATGCGTTTCATGCCGTTAAAAAAATTGATACGAACGTGGGTCACATAGACAATAGAATCCGTCCTAGAATTAAATAGTTAAACATATTTCCTCCTAATGAAACATAATTAAATATAAGATTCTTGCCACGATAACTGCTCTGGTTAATCCCTACTTATAAAATTAAAGAAGCTGAATTGTCAAAAATAGCAATTTCTTACACCAAAATTGCTTAGTGCTTTGTTTTGAAAAAAAAAATACAAAAAAAAAATAAAATAAAAATAAAAATAAAAACGATACATAAAATTACAGTAAAAGTCGGTTTGAAAAATCAATTGAAATTTTTTATACAAGCCATTTCTCTTCACGCTTTCTCATTTCCCTTTCTCTATATGCTGTCCATTGAGTGCAAAGTCTTAGGTGAATAACGAGAAATGAAAAAGGTCTATGTGCATGGAAATGAATTTTAAGCGAGCTCCAAGTTTCCTTTATTGATTTATCCTTCGCCTCGCCCACATGAGCATAGCATGGTAGCTTGAATGCGTTTTAATATCTCTTCCACACAAATTTATGAAATCTAATTTTACTGCTGCTGTTGCCACCTGGCTCGAAAGGGGGTAGTGAGAGAGAGAGAGAGAGAGAAAGAGAAAGAGGTGGAGAAGCTGCGTATAAGTAATATGCGACGTGGTCTAGAGAAGAACAAAATACTCGACATCAAAAATGGTCGTCGCCGAGCACTTTCCTTTTCGCCAGCGCGCGATGAGACAGTTTTCGTACATAATTGCACACATTATCCCGAGACAACACGTAGACTCTGTGGCCGAATACAAAGTGGAAATGGCAACCAAGCGTCGTGACAAATGCTTTTCAACACGCTACTCTTAAACTGTTGGGATTAATCCTCACATCATCCGCTTTTATAAAGAAATAAACAACTACTAAAGTAAGTGTGCAAGTGGGACATAAGCGGCAGTCAAATTGTATTGAAACAAACGGCCGGCAAAGACCAACGGGGATAGGAAAAGGAGTAGAGGAGGAGGAGGTGGGAATACACAGATGCAAACTCTGAAAATCTTGTGTGTGCAAACTGAAAGAGCAAGCAGCAATTTCGAGCAATTTCCATATGACATAAATGTTGTTGTAAATTCTCTAATCGCATCCCTCCGCCGTTTAGTCGACTCCCAATCTGACTCTCATCATAATGTATAAACAACGCCAAAGAACACGATAAACACGGCATTTCTCATTTGCTTAATTATCCCGCCATGTGTCATTGTATTAAACCGAGAAGGAAAAGAAAATGGGAAAAAAGAGCAGCTTTGAACGACCTCAGTGGTGGCGCCACCTCCCGTTTATTCGCCAAACTACGTAAAACTGGTCAATCAAGATTCTTTAATAAGGATCTGCGGGCAATGGCAACATTTTATAACTTTCTTTTTTTTTTTACGTCTCCTGGTTTTAGGTGTGATTATAGATGCGGGTGAACTTATACAACGAACAAGATCCAAAAATGTTTATATTTTGCCAGCAGTTTTATGGCTCATAAAATGTCCACACTTTCATCTTATTGTCTTAGTAAAAGAAAAGTTTGTTGCGCCTACTTTTATCCCTTCATTAATTGTTCCTCCGAGTATCATTTCCATTTATAACTCAGACAGCTGCGCGACTTAAATCCAATTGCAAATTAACGTGCAATTTATTTCTATTTTACTAATAATTACCATATTCGTCCAATATATTTATGTATTGTTAAAAGTTGTGAAATTCACAACTGAAATGTCACCTTTAAAAAAAATTTTATAATTTTTTTTAAAACCGAGCGATAAATTATTTTAATCAAATAACTATTTTAAGATAGATGAAAAAAAGAAAGAAGAAAGATCAAAAGTGAGAAAAAAAATACAGTTCGTGACTTGTGTTTCCGGACTGATATGTTGTGATACTTCATTTCCGGACGAAACGAACTTTTTGTGTTTGTTCCAACTTTCCAGCAAATGGGAAAGGAGGAGGGGAAAGTGCTGAATAACAAAGGTATTTCAAGAGTGCGTTTGTTTCAAAGAAACTGAAGGGTCATAGAAGCCGGTTCCGTCGTGCATTTCTTGGCCTAACCAGTGGCCATTAACATAACGAGACACTTGGAGAAGCGGATGGAGACACAAGCGCACAGCCAATTATTGTTTCACATTCTTCTCGCCAGATGTCAGACAAGGAAACGTCCGTGGTTTACATGCACACAAGGAGCCGCGAAATCGATCACATGATTTGTAATGCTTTCAAATAACGAAGAGACGCATCATAGTGCACAATTTTAAAGTATCCTACATCATGCCGACATTTCATCAACTATGACCGGTTCAGAAGAAGAAGAATTCAAGGTGGGTTCATTGCAGCCACTTATTAAGAAAGGAGGAGAGAAGGTGCTGAGCGAGGCCTCCATTGGCGCCAACTTGCTCCTGCTTCAGACAAGGGCAACTGCTACGCAACATCAGCACCAATGCCCTTTCCATGTTTAGAGAACAATGAAAATCCCTCATATTTTTATACGATGCTCTTATTTTTACTTATATTATGCAAAAATGGTATTTATTTATGCTTAATACTCCAAACTCGCTTCGTCATCTCGTTCGCTTCGAATAGGTTTGGGCCGTATAATGGAGGGTAGTTAGGCCTAATGTGAAACGAAACCATTTTTGGGTTTGGTTCATTTTAAATTTCAAGGGAATGCAGATAAGCTGATAAAACCTTCAATGGTGATTCATATTCAGCTAGAAATTGTATTTATTGAATATTATAAGTTGTTTTATTACTTACAGTTCACTGTGCCGTTTGTACGCCCATAGTTTTGCGTTAGGCCTACTGATAGAGATTCCAGTAAGTTATTTCGATGGAAACCCGCTTCAAATTTAATTAGATTTTTATCTAAAAATTATTTTAGATAACACTAATTTAGCTACAATAATTGCAGATTAAATTGTACGGAATTTAAGGTAAAACTAACTTTCTTTGTGTCTTGCTTCAAACTAGGCCTATTTTTTTAAGGTTAGAAAAAAACAAAAAATATACATTTTAGTCAACTAATTACGAAGTTAGTGCAGTTATATCAACTTCGGTTGTTCATAATGGGTCCTAAATTAATGGTACAGATTAATTCTGATAAAATCGCACAGAATTGTTACAATTCAAGATATGGCATAATTTGCTATCAATAAATTTTTCCCCGTCACTAATTCAAATCTATGATAAATAAATTCATTTTTAACTTATTTAGCTGTTAAAATAATAATTCAAACTTTTTGTTTGAATCTTTAGTCGATGTTAGGTTAACACATGCAATACGAGTTGTTAGTTCTCACCATAAAAGGAACTAAATTAACAGGCCATTGCCCCAGCTTCAAATTCTTTATCTATTAAAATCAATTTAATCTGAGGAGGAAAATTGGCTTTAAATTTCGTTTTTATTCGTTAAAAATGTTTACAAAGTAATTCAGCCAAGATTTTGCTTAAAGCAGGAGTTTGGCTTGGCTATTTTTGTACTTTTGCTGTCGAGTGCCATGCAAGTACAACTCACTGATCGTTATAAGATAAATTTGGGACACAAGTACAGCACGTGCAGAATAAATAGTGATGTTAAGCATATAACCTATACTCCGTTCCACTTGAAATTCAGTTCCCTAATTAACTTTGAGTATACAAATCGGAAAAAAGGTAATTCAGAAATTTACAAATTATTTTTTTAGCTGAAAAGAAATACTAGGTAAATCCAAAATCTAAAAAGTTAGTGTATTTTAGTTGATTTTTTAGTTTTATGACACACATTTGGATAGTAAATATAACTAAAACAGAACTGTAACAAAAAAAAATATAAATTTCGAATTTAGTTATTGAAACTCGAAATAAAAATCGAGTAAAATTTAAACTATACTATTCTTTTGGATTTGATTATTATTTTATCAAATAATACACCGAAAAATTCCGTAAATTGGTGTAGTTAAAAGTGGAAGTCAGTTATTCAGTTGGAGGCAAAAATAATTATATGAATTTAAAAATAGTTTATCAGTATCTAACATTTCATTGCACTTTCGTTATATCTAGATTTTTTTCCCGTTTAATTTAATTATCAAAGTTCTCTCTAAATATTTCAATCTTAGCATAAATATCTTAAACAGTAAAACTGAAGCTCCTGACTCGACGAAATTTCATTGCCGGTATCCCAAATTCCATTAACATCGTTTAAACGAGAAATTTTCAGAGATTTATTATTATTGCTCTTAGTTTTGATAAAGACGCTTCTGATCCATTAAATTCGTCATAAATCAAACGGTAATAAAACTTAAGTATTACTATTTCCCCTGGGTAATTCTATACGATTGAACATTAGAATGTACTTTGCATGAATGCTTAAGTTTACACATACCGCAAGTTTGAATTTTACTACTTGGACGGCGGATCCCAATTGGACCACACTCAATACTATTTATAATCAGTTTTGCAGATGGACAGAACGAACGATGGAAAAATGGGTCGTTTTGGATCAAAACAAGAGAAAGTTTGGAAAAACTTGTCGGCGCTACTGTGAAGAAAGATGCATCGACTAATGAAACAACTTCAGATGGAATTGAGGCGCCATTATTGTCGCATCGTTAAGGTCAGTAATAGGAAGTTGGACTCAACATTTATCATCATTCCTTGTACAACAGTCGCTTGAAATCGATAAGATGTACAAAAGTCCCAATTTACCCCCACCAACTTCCAATATATATATATTTATATATAAAGAACTGATTTTTTTTCTTTTCCCAACCCAATCCCTTGCACTTACAAGAAAAAAATCTTGACCAATTCGGCATCGTTCTAATAATACCTCGACTGAGTTTAAAAAAAAAAAAATTATATTTGATGAACAACTTGATGCTGCTGAAATTGAGAGGAAATTGTTCAGCCCAGCTGCACATAAGTAGCGCACAGTAACAAAAAAAATCTTTTTGTTTCGTGTCACATACCTAATGGTAAATTACTCAGGAAAAAAGAGAAGAAAAACGAATTATTTCGTAGAAATGTGAAAATCGTTAACTCGAGCTTAGCTTCAAAAGTTCCTCGAAATACGTAATGAAAGTCGAAACAATGTATGGTCGCAGGGTAACGAGTAAATTTAATATAAAAATGATTTCATTGATATTGGTGAGGAATAATGAAACGATGAAATATGCTTAAGGAGTGTTAGCATCGGGTTTTAGTTATCTAAGGCGGGAGTTTGCACCCAATACTTGCGACAGTTGGAAAGCCAACAATTGTGTATCCAATGACACATTTGCACATGTCATAAAACTGCCAGAAATAAGAGATAAAAGTTAGAAGTGAGAGTGAAACAAATTGCCAATGCCCTTTCGGGTTCTATAAGATGAGTTTGTTACGCCCTCTACACGCGCCACCCTCCGGGAAATCTCGAAAGCTCATTTCACTAGACTCGACCATTGGGCCATATCAACTTTAGCCTCCGGAGAGACTTATACTTTTGCTTACTTTCCCATCTGGACTTTGTGTATGTTTGAGTAAAATTAAAATCGAGCCTCGAGGTCTACATCTTTTTAACAAACTCGAAAATGTGACATTTTTAAGGCGGGTATCGGTATAAACGAGTCTTTCGCTGCCAAAAGCCCTTAACGAAGTGACAGTTTCGTAATTTCAAAAATTAAAAATTCCGATCACGCATTTTGAAAAGAATTTCCAAACCTAATTAATTTTTATAACCATAAAATAAAGTTGAGAAAACGAATAAAATACAAGATCACGACCCAAAATGGATTTCTTTCAATTCGTTGTTACACTTTTAAAATAATGATGGACATTCATCACAATGTTGTGAGTAGTGTAAGCTAAGGTTTATTTGATACGTGAATAGCAAGCTCAACATTCTTCAGTAAATCATAGCTCTTATTTGAATTGCGAATGGTGGACGCCCTTTTCCTTAATTAACATGCAAATATGTAACGATGGCTTGTTGTAAAAGCATTCCAAGCTGTTCAGAGGGCGCTTAGACCGTCCAAATTTAAAGCATAAAATTATCAAGGATTTAAATTTCGATCGTATCCGAAGGATTAAAGTGAGGGGAATGGCAAGTCTCTGATCAAAACGACATCCAGCAGCGAAGATGAATGCAAATTTATACATTTTTATTTTGTTTATAGTTAGCAGGTGCATTATAGGATTGGGGTTTTGAGATATTTGATTACATTAAAAATAAACATTGAAATCGTTAGTTGCATTTTAAAACGTGTTTTTATCGTAAAAGTAATTTCGACAATTTATTAGAAATCGTAAAAATTGGCCTAATCTTTACACACTCGACTGAACGTCGAGATTTATCTAAAAAAATAATTTTAAAAATTTATTCTTGGTTGACATCGACGGACAGAAATTATACAATTTTTTTGACGCACGACTTACTCAAAAAAGTATCTTAATTTGTAGGTGTTCTGTTCAATCGAGTTTTGAAATTAGTCCTGTCAGCGAAAATTTTATCTTTCTTTTCTTTCTTTTCCTTCTTTCCCGCTGAGAAATACGGACAAAACCCATCATCCAGAAAAGCCACCAATCACGAGAGCAGTACACACTCCCCGGCAAGTCATTGGACAAGTTTATAATTGCTTTTCGAAGAAAGGGATTCTGGGCCATAAAATCAAAAAGTGACCCAATTTGTTGACTAATAATCTTAAGAATCGATTCACCATCTTGGAAAATGAGAAGACGACAAGATCATTGCATTGCTAGTGACAACCAACCGGACAGTCATGTTTTAAGTGTATGGATTGTCCGAATGGTTGTCATGTGGGATGCGATTATGTATGTTTCCGACTTGAAACCAACATTTAAACTATTTTTTTTATTTTCAGTTTAATAATTACAAAATGCGTAATAATTATATAATTATTTTAAAAAATTTAATTATTATTATTCATTGTAGACACGAGCTTAAATAAAAATTAGTTACATTATTGATCAGTTTGTGTTGCGTCCCTTAAGACATATTCAAGCATCGTATAATTATTTTTATAAAAAAAGACGAGATAATTGACAATAAATTGCATGTAGGCGGTTGTAAACGTCTTTATTTTAAAATAATGATTTTATTGAAGTTGCATTCGATTTATTTTGTTAACATCCCAAGTGTTTATGGTTTTACGACGTGATTTTTGAAATGTTTGGCAAATAAAAATAAATGTAGAATTAAGTGCCATCCGAGCACTTAGTATCGGTGCCCACTAAAAAGGCTTTTCATTAGTACCGACGCACCCCTTTATGAGCTACTGATGGCGAATGTAAAAGAATAGCTCAATATTGCGATCGTAAAGTTAAATATTGTGGCCATATATGGAAATCGCTGCCTCACAGACCAAATTAAGGTGATGGTTTTCAAAAGGTACCAATTTACAGAAATAAAATTCATACTCATTTTATTGCACATTAAAAAAAACAAAGTTACAAAACATTTGCTCTGTTATTTAAAAATTCCATTTTGCAAAAAATAAAAATAAATTTAATATTTACCTTGTAGATGTCTCGTTTTTATTGCAATTATTTTTCTCCGGAACAGTTTGTGAAAAAAAATTTTTTTTTACTTTCAAAATTGACATTAAGAACAATAATAAAGTTTAATTTAATTTCTGTTAAAAAAAGCACAAGTAAATGTTACTTAACACAAGGCTGCATTTGAGCGTAAGAAAATGAAATATTAAAATTTTACCACAGAGACTATAAATTTGAAAGTATTAAATTTGGTAATGCCACACAGAGGAGGCAGCGTAACGTTTTCTTGAAAAATATTCGGCGCTAATTAATTTTATTTTTAATACACAAGCAACAACAGCGGTTACATAAAGCATGTTTGAAGGGGAGAAAAAGAGGTGGGGTGGGGTAGAGATGGGAATCTTTTTCTTATTTCTTTCTACCACACCCTCTATAGGGAGGGTCTCATAATGCCCTTCATTGTGTCGAGAGACTTGTGCAGGCCACTGGCCGCTGCCTAGAGCCCGCTGCGGCCCCCTGACAGGCGGTATGGGGAGGCCCCGCTATTGTCAAAGCCGATGGAATGTGGAGCCTAATGCCGAGTGGCTGTGTCGGCCGCAGGCAGCCACCAATTGGTGCGCTCCCCGCTACAAAAGCTTTCGCGCGCGCTTACGGATGCCTAATTTCCCATTCGCCCATCTATCGCCACGAGCAACTTGTGGGTGGGTGTGCGCACGCACGCGAGCACGAAACGAACGTTGCACGTAATTGCAAACTCTGCTGTTGGCGACCCGGCATTCAATCCTTTGGAGACAGATAAGGGAAAGTCAATCAACAACGGTGTGGCGCGTTGTAATAGACGAGGCTTTAATCTGGCCTCAGCTTTTATCAGTTAGGAATGACACGACGAAAAACCGGTGTCTTTATCTGCTTGTTGCGATAAGAAAGCGTTTTGTTTATGATATTGCCTTCATTACAATAATTTTCCCATCCAACACACCCGAGATGATAAATGTCCCATTGACCCCGTCGCAACCACCAACCTCCAGCATAAAGATTTCTTACTCCACAAAACTCAAGAAATGTGCCTATAATTAAAAATCTCTTATTATTCCATTGGTTGCTTGAATTTAAATTAATTTCTCCACCAATCCCCATAGCAGTATTTTACGAGCGTAACGAGTTAAAACGTATAAACAAGTGGTGGATGTAGTGTGGCTAAATTTCGTTTTCATCTCGGCTTTTTTAGCATCCTCAAGTGCAATCTCCCTTAATGCAGTCCAAATTAGATTCGTTCCGCGTCATAAAAGGGCGAACGTTAACTATTTTTACCCTTAGCCGCCATTGTAATTCGCTCAGCATCACACGTCACGTCTTGGTGATATCAACTGCTACGAGACAAGCACATAACTGAGTTGGCTACCTAAAAATCAATGCTCGTATTATACAAGAGGGTAAACTAAATGGAAAAGATGCGTTTTATGTTCCTTCTCTTTTTCTTTCTTTCAAAGGTATTTAAAGGGTCCGGTCAAAAGGGAACGTTGCTTTCCCTTGCAGATTTCACGGCCAGTGAATCCCTCTGAGAAAGGGGGCGGTCTCTTGTTCTTGTTTTGTAATGAAGGCAAAGACACCAGCAGGGAACAGAAAAGAAATGGATGGACCATTTATTGTCCCTCTCTTTCGGTCATCTTTCACTTGACCGTTTTTAATTGTCTTTAACAGAAAGTGAGGTGTGTGTGTCAGTGTATCTGTTCTCCAAAGTATTTCAAGGACAAGGTTGAATAGTTTATTGGTGGAGGGTGGGTTACAGCAAAGGCGGTAATAGCAGGGGAAAACTCCTTAACAAAACGAAAGAGAAAACGACTCCCTGCCGGGAAAGGAGAGGGAAAATGGGTGCCCTTGGTTGGTCATCACTAACTATACCAATGCAATTTTCTTAGTCTGTTTTCATCCTTTTTTCTAAAAAATGTTTATTATTTCCTGTTTTTATCATTTGTTCGAGGAATTATTATAGCGATTTTTCATCTAAAATTCGGTCTCGCTCTAGGAAATTAAAATTGATTTTTATTTCGCAAAATAAAAAAAATAAATATGTAAAATAAAGGAAACGAGTAATAAAAACAAAGGGTTGGTGCGGTTCATAATTCTTTTTCACCGATAATCAAATCGTGAGAAAAACGAAAAAGAGCAACAGCAGTTGTTACTGCTTTGCTTCCATCGTAAGGGGGAGGAAATAACACAATTCAGTTGGCTTGCATACAGCATGGGGAAGGTTGGGTAGGGTTGGTCGACTGCAAAGCCTCGCTTTCGAGCGAGCAAGCAGTTTGCTCTTGCATTTGAAGAAGAATCACACAGCAAAAGATCGATGATTCCGAGGGACCACCAGACGTGAAGAGTCGCCAAACTGCCTTCATCTATTATATTTTGCCATAAAAATTAAATCTAATCTCTTCTTCACTGCTTCGAAGTCATTACACTCGACAACTTTATCTGCCGGATCCATTTACAACTCCTTTTAAACTTGTTTTAATTTTTCGCAACATTTATTTAATTGTCATTCTTAATTTTTCAGACGTTAGTAAATTTTTTCAATTATATAATTTTAAAAAAATATACGTCAAAATGTCTTAATTTTTATATTTGCTTTATGAGTAGATTTTATTATAAAAACTAATGAATGTGCTACAAATTTATATTTCACTTGTGAACTCGGAGAAACGGAGACAACTCATTCATCATTGTACCACGAGACAAAGGAACTGGCTCGGTGCCAGTTTTTTTTTTTTCTATTTGTACTACATTACACCACCAACTTTTAAACACTACGTACATTTATCACAAGCCGGCATGCAATCTTCAAATTAAAGCTGCATAATTCATAGACGTACATAAAATGTGGATTCTGATCAAAAGGCGCACGAGCCTCAGAAATTAAATTTGATTGGCCATCACTACCCCACATTGAGTTGAGGAAATTTCATTGAGAAACACAAAACGAGCGAACCCAGCACAAATTCGATCGACGAATATAATTCAATGAGCAACGAATTAGTTTTTGTAGGAAATCTTGTTTCCTGGAAAAGTCTCCTGCACCTGCGTTTCTTCGACGAACCCGAATGGCTCAACTTTTCGCTATTCGCCAACCCAAAGGGCCAATGACCACACCTGTTTTTACTCATTACGTAACCTAAACAAATAAAACGGGTTAAAAAGAAATAAATTAAAGAGCGCTAATTCTCTCAATTGCTGCATAGCCACAGAAAGTGTTACGACACCGTTAGCTTAATGGAGTGAGATATGGCTGATTATTTGGTGTATATTGGAGCGCTAGATAGAAAAGAAGAATTGCTTCAAAGTTATCTTGTTGTGAGAGAGCACAGCACAGAATGATGGAGCATTCCCTCGAGTATTACGTGAATGGAATGGAGTGTGTCAGTCGTTTGTGTACGTGCCCGACACTCTTAATGCCGCCTGCCAACCAGCCAACCTTCGCTCGGTTTTCAACAACATCAAGTGTTACGCATTGTTTCCTTTTTTTCCCTTCTCTTAATGGATAAGACAGTGTTAAGCACTCCAAGTTTAATGGCCAAGGAGAACTGTAGCTGCGAATGAAACTAACTAATCAACAGCCTGACTGAGAGTAAAAGAGAAGAAAAAAGTCATGTTCGATGCCTGTTAGGGCAGTAAATCTATGCCGGCTTAAACGAAATCCTCACTTTTCCATCAACTACATAAACTAGCCGGTGGTCAGTGGGTAGGATTATCTAATTCCACACATTCGCACGATGACCCTCGTTGTTTTCGAACAGGTATCAGAAATTTATGGACGTGAGGGGATAGAATTTTAGGCCTGACATGACGCGGAGAGAGTAGATTTGTGCTTGAGCTGACCGCACCCCGCCTCACGCGGAGGCTAGTTGGGGCGGGCGTTAAGGTCCGCATAATAAATCACTCGAATCACGTGAGAAATCCCGCCTGCGAACGAGGCAGCTCACCTTCACGAGCACCGCTAATCTCCACCTATTGTAGGCCGCAGCTAAGAATCCATCCGACCACTAGGCCCTGTTGCCACCTTTATATATTCTTTACGTGAAAATATTTTCGTGGTTTGTGTTTTTCTAATAAAAATAAACCATAAATATTCACCGCATCGGCGAACGCTCAAACACACACTGCGTAGGTGCATTACAATTTCTATGCGAGAAGAATATGAAGACTTAAATGAAATTGCTGTTCCCTCCCTTTAATTACATTTTAAACTTCACTTAACTGCATTGTTTAATTTATGACCATCAGTTATCTACTTTAATTTTAACCCAAAACACAAAACTTTATAGATTTTTTTCCCCTTTTTTTCTTTAATCAAACGGCAAACAAGAGCACGCAGAAAATTACACTATAAATCACAATTATCGGATAAGGAAACTTCTCTGACAAATCAACTCGATAACTTGGGCAATTAGAGCTTTATCTTAATTGGATTTACCATGTAAAGAAACGCTGCACCGATGCTTCTCTTTCTGATATTAAAACAGCTGTTGCCTTATCCTACCATTCTATTATTCAATTCAAAAGGAAAAAATATATTATTTGCTTTACAAAAAAAAGAAAATAAATAATTTGTTACAGTCGCTTTTGAATAAAAAAATTTACCTGCCACTGAACATAACTATTTATTTTTCATTTTTATTTCTCGGAATAATAGATTACGACAAATTTGAAATGCGTGCGATCGTTTTACCAGTATTTCTGGTTTAGTTTGTGAGCAAAAAGAAAAGAACTGTTGCAACACACCCACCACTGCAATAGTTCTTGGGAGTCAGCGCGGCCAGTCCTTAATTCGCGTGGCCGTCCGTTCCAACATTTGCCCCAAGCCTGTTACGTGTGACCCCCATCCAGCCTCCATTCCTTCGACCGGGCACCGAGATCAAATGGAACGGGGCTAGACGTGAAACGTGGAATCACCCACCCTTCGTAGAATGGTCACAAATATAGGCAGCTGTCAGGTTTTTCTGTCAGATACATCTACAACGGTTTTTCTTTTTTTTTTCTTTTTTTTTTTTTTAGAAGTTGCAAGGTAAAAGTAAAAGAAAAAAATTAAAGTGGATCACGTATTTAAACGCTTTTCTTTTCTCGCTTAAAAAAACTGTAAAGTCAAACAATAGATTTTTTTTTCATTTTGTCTCTATAACTTGGATTTTTAATGAGAAAACTTTAAAGACACATTAATAATTTTTTTTAATTTCATTAACTTATGCTTCGTAACTATTAGACCCGGTGATATTAGCAGATCATAATTATGGTGATAAGATGAAGGTAAACGAGTTTTCATTTGTATCAGCCTGGAAACCATTTATACAAGCATAAAACTTATACACAATACACGAGGGTGTTTGCGACAATATAACTCATAATATTTTTCTCCTTTTTTTAAAAACTCATCTCGAGCTATTTCGTTTCTTTAAAGTTTTGCTTTTGTCAAAGAAAAATTTCCATTCGCCCAAAAGATCTAAAGTGTGTTTTGAAAATGGAAAGGCTATTGGATATTGGAAAAAGAAATCCTATCATAGTGAAACCTCGTGAAACCAGGCTTTGGCTCCAGCTATTTTTTACATTCTACACACGTAATAACCAGTACTCTCATTTGAAAAATCTTTTTTTTTCCTCTTTAGGTAATAAAAGAAATCTTATCAATTTTCTATTTTTATTATCTATTTTCTATTCAATAATATTACATTTTGTTAATTCGCAATTCCTCATTTAGGATAAATACAACATATAGGACTTTTATATATCCTGTATTTATTTAAAAACAAAATAAGACCATAAATATTGTAATAGTCGTTTTCTCTTTACTTTTTATTTGAATATATTAATATAAGCAAAGAGATAAGAAAGTTTTCTTCCCTTAAGCCACATGCGAAACGACTCATTAAAATGCTATTTGCACTATTGACACGCGCTTTGAGCTAGTGCTGATGCTGAACTAAAAAAAAAAGCAATTATTTCAGCTAAACTCGTATGAGTAAGAAAATCCCTCAGTTCAAAAGCACATTTTTACGCGAGATGATTTTTTTAGTCTGATTTTTCTGCAAGCTAATAAGAAAAGGAAATGCCGGCACAGCATCGTCTGTTGTACTTAATTTCTAGTTTAGTTTTAATCTAAATTTATGTTCAGGTAATAAACCGAATTAAAAAGCTCAGAATAAGATATTTGAATGGCACTAGACAGTAGCCATGGAAAAAAAAATTAAAGATTAAAGTGTAACTTATCGGAATTAATCTCAATTACACAATTACATGATACCATATCACAATAATATTATTCTCAATTGCTCGAACCCATAGGCCGTAGATTTTTATCGAAATTTCTTTTTATGTATAAATATATAGAATGTGATGCCCTACGTCCGTAGGATAAATCCCTTAGGTAATCGCCGAGACTATTTTATATTCATGCATATATGAATGGCAAATGTTTTCATTTTTATTTTTATCTCAAGCTGATGTCGGATACCATAACTTGAAGAGATACTTTGTTTTCGGATAAAATCCAACGATTTTATTCTTAGTCGATTACATCTTACGGGTTTAACACAACTTTCACATTTTTATTTTTTATTATAAATAAAATAGAAATTTAACATTGTAACGGTATAATGTAAATAAATACTTGATTTTTTATTTACAATTTAAAGTTTTAGAATCTTTGAGCAAAAAAACAATAAAAATGGGCACTAAAATAAATTTTAATGAATTGATTTTTTATTATCAATAAGATAATAGGTATTAATAAGACATTACGAAAAAAATGATCCAGTAAGCTTAATTTTGTCGGCTTGTTTCAAGATTACAATTTTTACGTCTTTGAAACTTGGTTTGGCAGCATGGTCATTTAATCCACGCCTTAAGCCATTGGTTCGAATCATCAAAAGCCAGTAGATTGTACTTCACTTGGTAAACAGTCTCGTGTATCGTTTCTATTGGTCGATAGTAGGGAAGGAAAAGGAAAGAGAAAAAAACTCGCACGTATAAAGAAAAAATATTTTTTTTTCTTTTCCATCTTTTTATCTGGGTCTGAACTTTGTCATGGGATGTGCACAATCCTTTGTAACTTATGATCATCATCTTAAATTTATATCTCCACTTCTAGCTTAAGCTCGAAATATTTTCAATAAAATGATCGATGGGTACCATCCCAAAAAAAATGTCGTGCAAATAATAATACAGTACTGCAAATTTATATCTTTTATTCCAAAACAAAGTTTAGAGTGCTGTTGAAGTTTTTAACTTATATTTATACTTACTTTGATGTTAATCTGAGAAGAGAAGACGTTAAAAAGAAAAATGGATGTTGTTTGATGCGAAAATAATAATTATTTTTAAAAATTTCTTTAGATGAAAGGAAAACAATTTACACCTGCAAATTTTCCGACCGTAATAACACTTTAAGTGGAAACCTTAACATCCCTACGCCCTTTTCAATTAGTTATAACTTTGCCTCCTTTCGTAAAAAAATTAAATGTAATTGAGAAAGAAATTTTTTCTCTTTTTCTATGAATTTTAAAATACCCATCGCCTATTCTTCCTTCTTTCTACGCTTAAACTCTTCAGTTTTTCCATTAAAAAAAATAATTAGACTTAAAATTTCCATCTCATAACAAATTCTCATTCAATATAATAGCTCGAATTAAAACATCCATTAAATGAACAAAAAAATGTTATTATAGTTTTTATTAATCCCTTCCATTTGCCGATATTATTTCTGTTCAATTTATAAATATATAAAAGGATCAAAAGCAAGTGCGTTTGAAGATACCAATAAATAAGGCATTCATCATCCTTAAGTTCTTATTTATGACCATCAACTTACATAGCATAATAGAATTTCACTTTGCCATTTTTGTATAAAAGTTCTTCAACCAGTAGATATAATGGAGCCTTTCCCCTTTCAAATTACAATAAGCCATAGCATTGTGAAATCTTCTATTTTTTCCCCTCTTCATCCCCTTCGTGCTAAGGTTCTATACCGACCAATTTTTGATGGTTTGACAACAGGAGACGGAGGGAATTCAAAACCTGAATTCCATGTATATCCAAGGCAAGAGTTGACTAAACATATCATCGAGTTTCTATACCAAGAATGGAAAAAATTATTTACTTTTCCAATAGTACATTTAGGACAACATTTCATATTTCATGCTGTTTGCTTTGGGTGTGCATTAAAAATAACAAGATTTTATGTATTGAATTGAAGAGAAAAATAAAAAAGAGAAATCGGAAGAATGGTCATTGACTTCATAAAAGATTTCCTGCAGTTGTTGAATGATGGAAGACTTTAGTAGAAAGGTGGGAGGAGACTCAAACAGAAATGCGGCAATAGGGTCGATCCGAGCATAGGATAAGGGAAAGAATCGTAAGTTGGTCGCATTTGGCTGTCATTTTCAGTTGGTGGCAAACGACACGACAACGTGTTTTCTTTCAAATATACGTTCTTTTACAATCGTTCAAATGTCTTCTTCAGTACTTAGGGGTCCGTACTACCGCCTATAAGCCGGGGGCGCTTCTTTATACAAGATCACTTGCGAGAAAATAATCGAACTTTTCAACTGCTTTTTAATAAATGTGTACATTACAAGCTTGTGCATTCAACCAATTCACAGCGTCGACTATACAAATCGCGTAAATCCTCACTTATCACGTGACACAATAAATAAGGAAAAACTGATCGCAATTTATGACAGGGGGGGCTAAAATCTAATGTTGGGGTCCGATTTCATAATAAATTTTTTTTTAAATAAAAAGTGAATAAAATTCAGACTTCAAAATTATTTTCTGAAAAACGGGTATAAAAACTAGTCGGCAAAATATAATAGGTTCGGATTTTCCCATTTCAAAGCGCGTGTGAATACGCTTAATTGGAAAAAATGTACGGAACCATATAACTCAGACGACCCTGCTCTTTTTTGATGTCCGTGTAATGAGAGGAGCTTTTCAGTGGGCAGCACCCAGAGACAAACTATTGTAAACTAAAAATATCGAAGGTGAGGCAAGTTGTGACTGAGACTTCAGACGCGACTATACACCAAATACATGCAAATTGCAATTTTAACTTACGACTTCTTTTTCTAAATTTATTCAACATTTACGTGAAGTGAAATTAAAAAGTCATAAATAAAGTTTCAAAGTTCAAGTTCAATAACTTTATTTTAAATACGATAAATTAGTAAATAATTTATACTTTGAGCATTTTCAAACTCCTCCTTGATTACAAACTTACAGATGTTGTTTCTCTTCTTTGAGCGCTAATCATAAACCATTGACCTTTTCTTCACTAAAGTAGCTCTCTTTAATCGTGCGAATAAACACAATGGCATTTTTGCCCTTAAAGATTCTGCCACCACGAAATTTCTTTGGTGGATTGCATCTGTGCTTAATATCTCATAAACAGACCAATAGAGTGGATTCACTTAACACGTTACAAACGTTAAGCAATTGGAAAATGCAAACAGCTGACGGTCAATACCACCCAATCTTTTAATAACCAGCGCATTATAATTAAATTGCGTTCGGCATATGCAGATACGTCACGAGAGGGCTGTTCTTCGGTCCAAATGTAAATTATACACCATAGCATTTACCCTTCCTTCTGCGCCATCCGAACAACGCAGCAGCAATTATGGATGTTTTTTGAAGCGAGAGGCGATCTCTTGCATAAATATTTAATTCCAAACCCCGTAACGAGATAGAGCAAAGTGTTTTCTTTTTTATTTTTAGGGAAAAGGCACGTCTTCAGCGAACTCTTCCCTTCGTGTACTTACATTTAAATTTTTTTTCTATTCCGGTTTTCTTCTTTACCCTTCCTAAATGAGATGCAACTTAAGTTTCTTTATTTTAAATCCGTTCAACCGTTAACGCATTCAATTTGTATATGTCACGAATTGTAATACAACCATTGAGAAAAAAAAGCAATTAACATAAATCACATAAATCTGGAAAAATAAAAATTCTAAGGGTTTAGGACAAAACTATAAACGCGGAAGTAGACGATTTAATTGCTTTTAAAATGTTGGGGAAAATTCAAAAATTAACTGTAGATCATCTTAAAGAAAAAAAAATGGTTAGAAAAGAAATGACTAGTTATGCCAGAGGAAAGGTGGGTAACATGATGAAACTAATTTCTTTACGATACAGACAAGGAGAAAGCAGTCTTTCTTGTCAATTGCCGTGATGGGGGCGGTGCCTTTTATTGTCTGTTCTCAGCGGGGTGAGTGCAGTCGGAAGAATCCAAGTGAACGGCCGGTGTGCCTGCCACCATTTGCCGGGATGGATGAGGAGGGAGTATGCGAAGCAGCCGGGGTTCACTATCGATCGAGTGGAGTGCTCGTGGGCGCCTCTGGCTGGCTGCTCTCGAAGCCCCTATCTCGGGTCTCATAAATAATGCGGGCCCGGGAGGAGACTCGGTTGCCGTGGAGGCTGCCAGGAGACAAGCTTTGGTGATGAAGGTCTGCGTGAGGTCTTCTCGCGCATTTTGCTGCCACCAAAGCACTGAGCGTGCGTCAATTGAAGAGTTGGATGCGGAGGGGGGGAAAAAAGAAGCAAGGAATGAGAAAAAAATTCATGGAACCCGTGATTAAGGAAGAAACTTGCATTCGAACGAGAAAGGGAAAGAGGAGAAAGAGAGAGGGAAGGGCGGAGAGTGGAAAACTTTGCAAGTCCAATGCTTCACTACAGTCACGGAAGGAAATCACCGGGTGGCGCTGTGCCGTTTGCCAATTTTTTTTCTTCTTTTACTTAGTACATAAGGGTCCGTACCAATATGACGCCAGTAGTGAGCTGTTGATCTTCTTTATTCTTTTTAATCTTTTCCGATTTTTTTCTATTTTGCTTCCAAAAGACTAAACGAGCGTGCAATACTTTCAGCTGTTATTATTGGAGACGGAGAAAGAAAGAGAAAACAATAAAAAGAGATGTCAACAACAAACACGTAGAACCAAAAAACATAATATCAAATTTACGACACCCACACACACACACACACACATAGACACACACACACACATATATATATATATATATAAATATATATACGAAGCAATTCATGTATGGACAATTGCAAACGTAAATGAAAAGCCTATGTACACGTATGTCACGAGCGTGTAAATTGTGAAAAGGACACTTTATTGGTTCGTTTTATGTATGTAATGACCAGCAGGGTTCACCACGTTCCTATTGCCCTATTCTTTTATTTACTCGAGCATTGCTAGTTGGTTCAACATTGATAAATTAGTTATAAAACAATAACATTTGTAGTGAATGCAATATAATCTCGTTACACATTTGCCTTTCCCTTACCAAATCATTATAAATGTAATTACGAGAAAAATTCTGGCCAGTCACACAAGGCTAAAGAATTAGGTTCGACTCGAGTCTCTCGGATCACTGGTGTCGACCATTCCTCTAGTTCCCAATTAGGCTCATAACTTTGGCCTTTTATTGGCTTATAGCTTTCACGTTGATTGGTTGGGCGTAATGGAAAGGAGAGAGAAAGGAAAGAGGGAGTCGGTGAGGGTTTCGCACGTGTAAACATCTCGCTTTCTCTACGGAGAGGGATTATAGAGATTGGTGCAATACAAGCATAATTGGCTTATCTTAGTTTGGACCTGCCTGCATGGTTTTCCGAATTTCCTGTGGGCGATCGCTGCAAATGAAGGCGAATTGCAATTGCCCCCCTCCTCTCTCAAGGATCAACACGATGGGCCTCAGCTGCATAGTTCAGGGTACAATGAGCGTTAAGGGAATGCGTCACACTAATTTCTCTCGTTTTCTCAGCCTTGTCATTCAGTTTATGCATTTCCCATATTTTATTTCGTTTTTGCTACCACATAATTGCTCCCTTCCGCTCTTTCTATTTTTAAATACATAAATTATAAATATTTACTCCAAAGAATAACAAAGTTATTATCTAAATCTTTGAAACAAAAATAAAATAAAAACATTACATATTGAATATTTACATTGACTAATAAAATTCCAAAGTTTTTTTCCCAAGAAAAACTATTATTTTTTAAAAAAAAAATAGGGGAAAAGGGGAGAAAAGCTATGAAAATGCTTTGCATGCCAGGCGTGGTTCCTGAATTCAATGCAATCTACTCACACAACATGCACGAATAGGTCGACAACCCACACGAAAGGCGATGGATAGACAATTTGGTTGAGCAAAACACAAATCTATTAGATACAAACTTAAACTCTTTAAACGACTAAAATAAATTCGGTCGCAACACGCATCCCCTCACCCCACCACCCACTTACACACCTTACACTCTGTAAAAATAGGTAAACGAGCGTGCCAAACGTATGTAGGTTGCACACGCGTGCGAATAGCAAAGTCCTAATTAAATTTAATGCGAAAGCAGATCATAAATGGACAACTTATGTCATGACCAAAATTTGTAAATTTCTACTACCGCAATTAGTCAATTTAGTAGATGCACTTAAAATAAAATAAAAAAGGGTCTAACGAGCAATTATCTTTTCTCTTATGTATAAAAAAATGAATGGCATTTTAATTAGTCCGCTACGTCACTGCCTTATCAAATGTGTTTATGCTTCTGTTTTATAGCTTTAATTGCACCATAGTACGCTATTTTAGTGGTCGTACAAGCGACGGGCATGTTGTTCCGATGGATATTAAAGACAAATTGATGGAGGCAGCAACAACCAATTGCCATTGTTTTCATTATCGAGCGTCACGTGCATATAACGAGCCCAAAACTGACACCTATTAATGGCTTATCCATGCACTAAGCAAAAAAATCCAACAATTATTTATCGCTAATAAAAACGAAATGGAATAAGCTTTTAAAAAGGGATAAGTTTTTATTTAGGATGAGTATGAATGAAAACGGAAAATGCGAGAGTTGTGGTGACACATGGCCCAGCAACCAATGAAAAAGCGAGCAAAAAGCACGAAATATCGATGAGGTTGCCTGCGTGTTTTACAGTTAAGCTTCATATCTCTCAGTGCCAATGATTCTAGCCAGCCATTGTCCCCTCTTTTCTATTCCCTCTCTCTTCCCTTTGGCAGACTACTGAATTAAGAGTGTGGTGGTGGTCTATGCGCGGTTGTATCGGAAAAACATTCGTCGCTTCCACCACTTTCTTCTTTTTTATGCCATCATAATGCATAGAAGAACGTTAGATATCTCAAGAGAGAAAGAGAACACGGTTTTTTCCTTCCCATCTTCTAATAAAAACTCATCTATCTCTGTCACCAACGTTTGGCTAATAAGGAGCCATTAATCAAGTTTTATTTACGCCTCTAGCTTTGAGTGGATTTCATGTATTTTTCATGAAACTTAGACAAGACCATTATAGCTGGGAATCCCCACTTTCCTCAATCTTCACTGATGCTCTTCTCATCGACCCGAGTTGCTGCTGCTAGTGCTGCCTGATGCTTCTACTGCAGCTTTTGTGACATCGATATTTTTTCTTTTTATTTTTGGATGCGACAAAACTGTACTAACGTCGATTCTTTCACACTTAACTACAGCTCTTTTCTTTTCTCTTACTCACTGTCGTGATAAGAACATAAGGCTCGTGTCGTTGCTTGCTTACCCAGCATACAAAGCCCTCTTTGGTGACTGAAAAGTTAGATAGCACTTGTGGGAAAGGAAGGGAGTTGATAGAACGAAGAGAATTCGACTCGGAGTAGAGGGAAAAAGGGAAGAGAAAAATCCTTGGCCAATGATAAGGCGAATGCAACAGACAGCGCCTATCTCTAACGTTTTCCTGCATATTGAAAACGTGAAAAAATCACGCGACACTATTTTACCCTTCCAAAAATATTTCTGTGCTGAGCTTTGGCAGCTTTACTCATTTCTTGCATGCTTCTTTGCTTTCAATGAATCACAAACTGTGCCAACTAAGCACCCAAACCTTAAACTCTGAACAGCAGCTGTTGTGTAGCGAAGAAACTTTTCATCTTAACTCGCGTATTTTTGCTCTCAAATAAAAATCTAAATATTTATTTTGAAACAGAAAATTGAATGCACATTTTAAAAAAATTATTTCAACTTTTACTGCTGAATTTTTCAAATAGTCATAGTAATTTGGAAAATGTTTTCGAAATTAATTTAAAATTGCAGTAAAGAGGATTATTATGTACAGTCAAAACAAACGATTACTATTGCCTGCCAGCTGGAAAATCCATAAATAATCCATTAAAATGTTATGTTATTGCTTCCTAATTTATGTTCCTGTCTATAGATTTTTTTCCTGCTGTTACAACCAAAAAAAGTTCCAGAAGCAAAAATGGGACTGAAGAAAAATAAATAGCACTAGCGGTGTCGAATGACTGCATGGCTCGACAAGGAAGAGAAATAAGTGCACAATATTTATATTGTAGGTCATCACAATCAACTTCTGCAGCAATTTTTCAATTACTTAATATTTAATTACTTTATTTACATTTGCTCTTATCGATCCTTTCGCAGATATCTGTTAAGGAAAAGAGAAAAGGAATAAGCATAAAACACGATTTGGACTGAGCTTTGATTTTATAAATCAGAAAAGAATTTATAGAAGTACGAGGTGCATTTCTTTGCATTTGTGGCTTCGCGATTTGAGGCGAAGAAGAAGAGCACACGCTTAAATTAATTATAAGCTCCGTAGATCGAATTTCTGGCCTGGACACGCCACTTGAATTCATAAATAGTGAGTGAATTTATTTGCAGAAGCACCTCGTAACTCGCACACAATGTGACTAACAGATAATAAACATGTTATATCACTTCATAAACATAGTTTGAGACTTGATTATAAGAGGTTGTTTAAGGCGTTTATAAATGATATATTTAATTAAATTTTATATCTGTAATTGTTACTGTCTCCACATCTAAAGTTGATGAATTAAAAACAAAAAAATTATTTCACACAAAGCAATTTTACCAGCAGTCATTTAATCAAGTTATTAAATGTGCTATTAGCAGAAAAATAATTATTTAAAAACGCTTTTTAAAAATTTAACAAAAAAAGATAAACTTGTTTTGATCAGCATGAGTGAATTTAATTTACACAAAGTAAAAGAGCAGTATAAAACAAAATAAACGAAGCAAAAAACACAAAAAGTAAATAACCGGAAATAAAGAATACCGTAGTAGAAAAGAAAAATTGCATATAAATCCTTATTTTTTTCTTTGACTTCCACGTGAGAATGAAAGAGGCAAAATCAATCAGCGACTTCTCAGAGCGAGAGAGAGAGAGAAAAGAAGGGAATGAAAGTTCGCTCCTTGTTCTCTATCCAGCGTTTGGAACAGGAAATGGAATCGTATCAACAATCTGCATGAATCTGATGTGGAGCCTTGATAAAGGGCTTTGCCACATGACTGGTTCTTTGACTTACCAATTTGGCTGACGCCCAACTTGATGTAAAGAGCTTGCGCTGTGTAATACCAGCTTAACCATTAACTAGGCGCGGAAATTAGCAATTTTCTCGATACCACAATTTCGAAAAAATTAGTTAAAAATTGTCAGGCCTGCAAAATCAAATGTTTGTGAATGAATAATAATAAAATTAATTTTATATCAGCAGCTTTAACTTATTAATACTATTATCATAATATAATACACCATTCTTTAAAAAAAATATCAGTTTCGGCAGCTGCCGTTGACCATTGGAAACACACTGTTCTCGCACCTGGACATAGGTTCTGCGAAGGGTCAGAAAAGTTTCTTTCATTGGCACGTTAAGGTAGAGAGAGCTTTGAGTGCTCGTAAGGGGGCAGTGTCGAGTTTCTTCGTCAGCCGCAGGCACTCAAGCAAGAAGTGCAAATCTCACATTTATTGGTCCCCTTTTCTTGGACGTCAGCCGTTGAGTTACGAGTAGTATGAATGGCAAGTTACCCATATTCAATCACGGCATTAAGCGGGAAAAGCTAGAGCCAGTCGCGAGCCTTTCCCCCTTTTCAAGGGCAAAGCTTCGCCTCAGCGACTTTGCACACCAATTTCTATCAGCCGCAGCGCACCGAGTCGGTTGAAAAGACGGTATAGCCACAAATCTCGCTCACGTCTTGTACTGAATATAACTGTATTCCTCTTTTGCTCCGCCATCCATTCATATTATTCAAGCCCTGCTGTGGTTTACCGTCGGTGGTAATCAGCCACATTAGAGAGGTTGCGGCCCAAGTTGTGAACGTGAACGTGTACGTCAGGCAGTCGTTTCGAAGTTTACCCTGAACTTCTACTCACATTGTTACACGTTAAAAACGCCATTTGCAAACTTCTAGTTTTAAAAAATGGCGTCGCCAGAGGTTTGACGTACACGTTTCAGGGGGGCAAACTTGGGCCGCAACCTCTCTATTGACTCCGCTCGCACTGCTCGGCAAACGGCAGATGCATCCTCGTCCCGTCTCTCGGTTTCTTCCAACTCCTGGCACGAGTCTAAGATGCACGCATTTTGAGAAAGCCAATGCTAAAAATGAGAGGGTGGAAACCGATACCAATCCACTTTATTCGACTCACATCGTGGAAGGTCAGATGTGGTATGGGTTATAAAGTCGAGAAAGCGAGTCTTAAAGTAGCGGCTAAATTGTGGGTGCCGCCACATGTGGCGTGTGGGGAGCTTTTTTACGGGGCTGTGTGGGTCCTGACGGTTATCGACTCCTACGATGTCTTATATGCGAGTAAAAATGGAAGAGGGGTGTAGGAAAGGTCGTTCAAGGTCGTTATATTCAAAGTTAGATCAGAGACGGAGGTTCGAAAGCGGAATTGTAGCAATTCTAGTAGTTTATGTGTCGTGATAGTGAAGGAGTTTATGGGCCATCACATCATCACAAACACTTAAGGAGAGAGAAAAAAAAAGAGTGGTACTCGTAAAGTTTTACTGACAAATTTCCCTTTTATGTACGACCCATAAAATGGCGGAAGACCGGACTCCCCCTTTTTTCATTTTTATTTCATATATAAAACGGTGTAATTACGGCAATTTGCCTTGATTTTCAACAACAACTCTGACCTACGAGGTTGAACCATTTAAAAACACATAAACTCCCCGAGATATGGCTGCATAAATCAACACCTCGCTCTGTTGTGGCTTCAAGAGCGGACAAATTGAAGACGAGACGTTCATTTGTGGGACGCTTTACGGCCTTGACGGCCAGTAAAGCCGGAGCGGCGCGCACCACACGCCGCGCTCCACGCACTCATTGGCGGAGGCGCAGCCATCAGGAAGAGAGAGTGAGAGAAAGAGATATAGAACGAAAATAGCAAACTTACACGGACATTTGGGCTTAAACGAAAAAAGATAACTACCCATTTGCAATTGCAATTTGCCACGAAGCTAACTACTCATGAAATTTACTGAAAGAACAATTTTCCATTCGTAAAATGTAAAGGAAAAAAAAAAACAAAACAAAAAACTTTTTTAAAAATAACACTAACATAATAAACTTCCTTTCACATGTTTAAATTTGAATTATACTATATCTTACGCAACATGAAATAATAATAAAAAAATATATGAATAAAAAAAATTAATTAATTAAAAATTCACATTAACTTCGCATAAGAAGAGTATTTAAAATTTAATAATTTCATTTTGGTGTCGACGTTGCCAAGAGTAATGACACGACATATAAGGCCCGTATCTGTGTGTTTGTCACTCGAATACCATCCTTTAATATAAATCATGTTGTTGACAGTAACATATTTCCGCTTAAATTCATTTTCCTGTATTCTTTTATACGTCTCGATTTGTGTATACCACCCACCTTATAAAAATATTCTATTTTAATCCCGTTCGCATTTAATGAAAAGTTGATTATTCCTTTTCAAACCGTTCACTTTACAAAAAATCCAGACTCGCGCATATTTCCCTTTAGAACTATCAAACATTATCACATTCGGTCTCAACTGCGTAACATATTACTAACACTGCGCCGTATTAAATTATTTTTTTGTATTACAACTTCTTACTCAGTTACTCTCAAGCTAGCAAAACCTTAAATAAACGAGGATGTTTCATTAAACTTTGCATCTATTTCTTTTTTTCATGTATAGTGAAAGTAAATATATTCGTCGCGTCAGGATAAGCTTTTCCCTTTCATGCTTCGAGTTGCCAAGAGAAACGTTGCTCAGGGGATTTTCTTACTTTGTTCCAACGTTATAACCTTAGCTTCCGTACACAGCCCAAACTTATTACCTACACAAAGCTGAAAGGAACGAGCACGAGCCCCTCCATCGTCACACGAGATGGCAATAGCTTTGATTACTCAGTGCACCAACTGATCCCGCCTTTAATCTCCATTGTGTGGCTCCTACGTTTTAAGTCTTCTTACTAAGTCTGACCATCGACTGCGGATTATTTCTTTGACGTGTCACACTCATCACACCCAACTCTTCTACACGCCAAAACTCATTTATTAAAAATAAACTTTCTTCTAATAGAAAAGCCGTGTAATCATCTCGCAGAGTTACTATATTGTGTGTGTGCATGGTGCAGCATATTTATTACTGTACAATTTCCAGCAAAGATGGTCCAACTGCACCCAGAGGAACATACGTGAAACTATATAACTAATCATAAACGTGAAGTGAAACTTTTCCTTATTTCTATTTTTTCCCCCTCATTCTTTTATTTTATTTTTTTAAAAAAAGGGGTTTCATCAGTTACCGGCTAAGCCATCAGGAATACATATATAGGGTTATAGGTATATAATTAGCTTCAAGTTGCAACACCACAATTAAGTGACATTGGGTAATAAGGGTTGTAAATCAATTGAAGCAAAACTTGTACTTTAAGTCAAGATTCCCTACGAAAACCCTAGAGGCGATCCTCGAGCACTGCAATTAAGCAGGGAAGAAGACAATTTGGTTGGCTAAAACGATTTCTGCCAAGGGGGTCACCATACAGGTGTAACAACTGAACAAAATGCATTTTCTCACAGCCCTACTGGGGTTAGCGAATATACCTAATGAACTGCTCAACTAAACAAAAGAAAATACAAATGATACCATTCCCCAACTGTTATTCCTACTCGAAGCTATCCATCCATTTTATTTATTGTATGCTTTTTAGAGTTTTATTTTTTTGTCCACAGTTGGTCTCTTTCGAATGATCTAATATTAGATCATTGGAAATGTGAAATTAGATTCTTTTCTCGGTCATGACTAAAATGGCGCCTAGTCTCGTTGGCGTCTAAATTTGTTTTTTTTTCCCCCCGTAAGAATCTCTCAAAGCTAACTTGAAATTTATGCAACAAGATCCATACATACCAGTTTCCTTTTATGGATTTTCATTTTAACGATGGAAAAGTTTAAGCAAACCTCATCTAAACTACTTATTTGTTCTTTTTTACAGGGTTTGCTTAATTGAAGGACACAATAACCGCGTCCTTGGTGAGAAATTCTAATATTTGCTACTAGAGGGCGACACTCGTACAAGACTCGGTACAATTTTTTTCTCCATCCTATTTGAAAGGCAGTTGTGGCAGTTCAATGGGCGGAGCGAAGCCGTTTCACTTTCCCAGTGTAGTTCTACGCGCAGTTTTCTGTTGTGGAGCAGCCATTTTGAATTGTAATGTGTTTTATTTTGAATTGTAATGTGTTTCGTTTGAATTTGCAGTGTTCTAAACAAAGATTTATATTATGTAATAACTGACTATATTTTATTATCATCATTTTTATGCTAAACTTATGTAAATATTTCGTTTAAAATTTTTTATTCTCACTTCATTGGATAATAATATTGGGCTTTCCCTTTTATACTTATTTGGTTAGAAATTTATGTGGTATTAAATTGCAAATAAATGAATAAACAAGAAAATAACAACCACTTACCTTTATATAATTTCCTTTGTTCAAATTGGATAAACTGCACAGTTTTCTGCAAATAAATCTGGGAAAAGATAATTATTAATAACTTGTTTAAAAAAAAATATTTTTTTTTTAAAATTTGGTTTTAAAAAAAACAGAATTCACTGAGCAATAGTCAAAGGTTGAATGTCGTATTAATTTTCCAAAAAAAATTTTTTTATTTTAATGCTACAATTTATCCAATTATTTCTTTAAAAAAATATAATAATCAATGGTCAAACTGAATTTTAAACTAAAAAAAAATTCCTTTGTGTTTCTCTAGTCTGAAGATACTGATTTAAGTAATGTTCGTCACCACTCAACCAGATAAAATGCATTAAAAAATACATAGTATTTTTTATAATGTACAAACTCACCATTACCAGCAATAGGTGAACTCATAACGAACACCTGGTTTGAATCTTAATTAGTCACGAAGCTGAACACCAACTGTAAAACTCGAGGGAGGAGAAAGAAGAAATGACCTTCCAAAGATAATTACATTTTTTCTTTGTTTTGTTACATCTATGAGTAGATTTGAATTAGATTTTTTTGCCTTCAGTAATTAACTTAGAAAACAATTATAGGACATATGACAATTGCTTAAAGCCACTGGTGTAAAAATAAATTGCAAATAGAGTCAATTTCAAGCATTATACTTAAGTATTGCCATAGCCAGATTAATTCTAACAAATGCATCCTCGAGGGGAATCAAGCGAGACAAGAGAGAATATCTAGTTGTAATCAGGTTGCAAATGCAACGTAAAACACGTTACAAACTCTAAATGCCTTTATTGCCTTATTTAAATGTCACAATTTAATTTCTGCGTAAAACATTTACAAAATTATTTGTCTCTTCATTTTGCAACAAAAGTGGCCATTTCGTATTATCATTCAATTTTAATTTTAGTTTAATTACCAAACCAGATGGGCCTTCTTGCACTGATTTTTTTTTCAAATAAATAATTCAGGCAAAATACTTCTTGGCCTTGGGGTTGTCATGACCTGATGGACGATGCAGCAAACTCATTAAGGGAAACCTGCTGCCTAGGCCATTGTTGTTACCTGGGCCAATTCCTTATTATGTCTTGGCCTTTGACATTAGTAGAACTCACTGCGTGTGGTACCCGCTAAGTCTGGCGGAGGTATGCACCAACTCGTTGTAAAACCTTGTCCCCTCCCCTTTTTTTAAATTTTTTTTATAATATAAGCTTGTGAGAAGAAGATAAGTTCCGTTTTGTCTCTGACGATTCATCCACCTTTTTCTTTAAGCCAACGCCTCGTAGATGCTATCAGATGTGAAATGTGCGCCCTCCCCTTAACAGCAAGCAGTCTGCCTTAAGTTGGACCAATTTACGGTCGGTATAGTGCAAAGATGACAAGTGTCCTAAGGCTGGCAAAGCCGGTTGATAAGTGCACTCGCTCATCATCAATATGGCGCCTCTCAAGGCGTTGCAAAAGTCCTGTAGCCAAAAATTTCGCTTGACTTCCATCGTTGGCGATGTTCCCACGTTTTATATACGCTAATATGACAACTTACTATATTGCACTTCATTAATTTTGATTTACCAGACCAAGTTGCAATTCGGAAAAAAAGAAAAAAATTCGAGCAATTGAAAAAACTTCCAACGTATTTTTCCAATCTGAAAAATAAATTTATTTTATTCACAACCCTGTAAATGCACGGTCAGAGCATAAATTTCTTCAAATTCAAATAGAAAAGCTTCATTTTAAAAAAATAAATTAAAATAAAAAGTTTTTATATATTAACAATATTATAAGAATATTAAATAAGGAGAAATTTGTAAAAAGAGAATGAAAAGGACTTCGTGACTTAACAGATGCCTTTATTGGTTGTACGAGCTATTTTACACAATAATTGGTTACAAAATAACAATGAAAACAATAAGTTTTTTTTCTTTTTTTAATTATTGACTTTGGGTAAAGGGAGGGAGGTAAGGGCTTTGCCTCAAATAGCCAAACCAACACGTCTAGATATATATAATTCACCTATGTACAGAAACACCAAAGAGTCAAACATGCAATATTTAATCCAATTGACGGAATTGGCATAATTGTATCATAACGTTAATGTGGGCAGACATCTTCCGGGACATGCTTAGACTATCTTTAGACTTTAATAATTAAACAAAAATTATTTTAAAACTTATAAAAATGAAACATAAAAAAAATTGCCCATTCAGAGGCTTCTGATGAGAAAACTGTACATTGTTATTTTTATTTAGTTGTTATTAATATTATTATTATGTTTTCATCACCAGTGTAGAAAGTGCTCACAGAAATATTGAGGTTTCGTGCAATTGTTATCGACATTATGAGGTTTTAAAAAAAAACTTAGGTCTTTTTATACTGAAATGGCAATGAAAGCCATACTTATAACAAAATGATTGTTTAAGTTATGGAGACCATGAACAAAAATAACAATAAAAACAAAAACAATGCATCGGAATGACTATAAACAGTTTGAATTTGCATAATACAAAATACATGTGTACAATAATCTTATGATTTTTGCATTTTAGGAACAATATTTTATTTTTATTCGTTTTTTTCATTTTGGGCAGATATTCTAAAAGTTATATAAATACGTAATCACGTTTGCTTACATGTAATGCACTGAAGAAATGAGCTATTTGTTTCCATTATCGTTCAAAACTGCCATTTTATAGAATACCTGCCATTGTATAATGCGGAATACAACATATACAAGCATTTTTCAGTTAATCGCGAGACATAGAAGAAGAAGAATAGTTAATTCTTGTCGTTTCTTTGAAATTTTTACGGAGGAGGAGGGTATAGGTTAAATACAAACATTTGGTTTTCAGAATATTCTCATTTTCACAAATAAAGTTTCCTAAGCATTTTGCTGTTAGAGCATCGTTTGGCCATTATCACGTGCAAAGCATGCAGAGGACGTTGACAGTAGCAAAGGCAGACAAATTTCAAGTTATATTGCGTATTATTAGTATTTATCATTTGACTTGTAATCTAAATCTACGGATTCAGATAATATTTTGATCTTCCAATTTTATTTTACGAACTACACGCATTTTTATAAAATATTATTATTATTATTATTATTATAAAGATCTTTAGGAACCCTATATAACAATTCCAACACATTATATCAAACATTCCAATGATTGGGCCATAAATTATATGCCCTGGCACACTGATACTGACATCAAGAGGGTGAATGAAATATTGGAATTTTTTTAAAATTTAATTACGTATTTTATTCGTCAAACTCGACTTCCATCAATTTTTTTACCTATTTTGTAAGAATCAAATGTGTTAGGCAATAATTTTCGTGTTTTTCCTGTAGGCACTATTTCATAGGCCTAGGATGTTTAAATGTCATACTTAGTCAACTTTATTTGTGTATGCTATACAATACACGTATAACACTAAAATGTTGTATATAGGGCTATGAGCAAAAGACATTTGGATACATGTATCTCAAGAAAGAGTGTCTTCCTAAGCAACCATCGTTTGTCGTATTCCATTTATTTTTCACTCGTATCGGTGGTAAAATATTTTGTGATTACAATTTTGGTATTGTGAAAATGTGATATGAAAGAAAACTGTTCATCTTTACGCCAATTTCAAACCAATAATTATAATAATAATACTAATTAAACGATAATTAGAAATTATGTTTTTTTCTTATTGTTTTTTTACAAATAAATTCCAAAAAATAATTTAAAAAAAAAAAATTTGTACTTTTCAATGCTCTCCCACAATACCAATTTACAGTTACAGATAATAAAAAGTAAAATCTGCACCAACAAAGAAAATAATTTGATTTGAGATCCAAACAAAATAACAAAAGAGCAAAAAAAAGCGTTTTAAAAAAATGAAATAAAACAAGTGCAATTAAGTTAAGCACGTCTGGCAATTGGACAGTAAAAAGAGCGAGAAGGATATAGGGAAAGAAGAGGCAGTAAAAAATTGTACCAATTTGAGTAAAACAGCAATCTGTAACTCGTCAGCCAAAACGCAATCATGAACAGAAAATTTTGAACACCAAATTTTATCTGTGTGCACAAATTAACAACAAGAATGTACAACATTTTTCTACATATTAAAACAAACTACCCACTTGTTAATACGATTACATCCAAAATCAAAAAAAAAAAAAATCAAAATAAGCCTTAAAACCCATCAATAAACAAAACAAATTCACATTTCTTGTATACAATTGAAAGAAAATGCAAAATAATAAACTATTTAATTAACAATTAATTTTCTCTAAAAAATAAAACAAAATCAAAATTAAAAAAATAATACACTAAAGTAATAAGCCAGCACAAAAATAGCATTGTGAAATATTTTTCAACAGAAAACTTGTAATAACGCCACCTCTCGCACATTCAAAACAGCGTCGTCATCACATTATCAAACTGGTTTTAAACATTTTTTTTATTTACTATCTATCTCTAAATTTAATATTATTCCTTTTTTAAAGGAATTATATAAAACCCTGCCTTTTGTTATACCTTTTAAAATGCATTTGCCCTCTGAGGTCGTTAACATCAGCATTAAGCAGATAAAAATAAAAAACAAAACAAATGAAAAATGATAAAATTTTTGTTAAAACACTCATACAAATAATTATTAAAAAAATAAAACAAATAAACAAACAACACACACACAAAGAATTTATTATTTTCACCACCGATACCTTCGCCCATCTGGCGCCAAAATACCATTGTGGCTTCAACAGGATTAAATTCGTTATTGCCATGGAGCATTTTTGTTGATTTTGCACAACAGGATAAAAATCGTTTGAAAAAACATGAAAATTCGTTTTTTTTTGTTTTATCATTGTACAATAATTACTTAATAATAATAATTAATTAATTAATAATAAATTTATACATCAACGCAAAGAATGTGATAAACAGGAGAGAAATATTAGAGCCTACAATTTTTACCACTAATCTTTTGTAACAAGTCTTTATTTTAAGAATTTCTGGCTAAGACCCGAAGAAAAAAGAAAAATGTTATTGTGAGCTGTAGTCTTCTTTCGCCAGTTTTTCTCTTAATAATTTTTTTCTCGTTATTTTTTTTTTTTGCGGGTGTTACATTTTTTTCGCCCGCACGATTGTCCGCAGCATTCAAATTCGTTTCTTTCACGTGATACGTGCAGTAATTCATTCACATTTCTATAGTTCTGAAGAGGTAGAAACAACACTTCCTGACACACGTTTTTTTGCTTTGCTTTTTGTAATATTTTTTTTTGTCAAACAACGATCATTTACATGAATGAATAACACAAAAATAAAAATAAATGGGATGACAAAAAAAAAACTGAAAAACGTAGACATATACATCACATCCCAAAAAGCCAATGTCTTTTTTGAAAATTATTATTATTAGTATTTATTATTGTTATTATTAATATACGTGTCGAGGTCTTTTAAATTCCATTATTTTGTTAAATAAAAGAGACAACACACACAGAAAGGGATGGAATAAATTTTTCTCACTTTTTTTTTCTTTAATTATTTTTTACGAAAAGGAAAAAAATTATTCGTTTCTAATAATTTATAGATTGAAGCCAATCTGTATATTTTTGCAACTTGTCATTTTTTAACCATTCATCCCCATCACTGCTTCTAAAAAGGGAGGACTCTTGTGATTGTCGATGGATGGAATTTAAAAACATGCAGGGTTTCTATCGCGATTCGCTAAAAGCAAATTTCTTTTCAAAAATTATTCGCGTTTTATACCCTGTATGTTTTTTTTAATAAGTATATTTGTCTGCGTTATTATTATTACATAATTTTTTTCTCAAATTTCAAACACCTAGAATTTGTACAATAAGAAAACACTCTTCAGGTGTATAACATTTAAAATGTACAATCAGTTGCAACTAATTGTATATTTTTTTCATTTTTTAAATAAAGATTTTTTTTTTTAAATTTCATAATGAAAACTTAAAGTAAAATAGACATAATTTTTTTTTTCTTAAACCATTGAATTTAAAATTATTTAAAAATTTAATTTATTTTCCTTTTCCCGTTTACACGATGAATCGGACTGATTGACATCGAATCACGAACGGAACGAGAGGAAAAAGAGTATACACACCAAAGAGAATTAGTATTTGTAAATTTTTTGTGTTTTTCTTTTTGCTTTTCTATACTCTGCAAATCACAATGGATATGACAACTGAGAATGCGCGCGCGTTATTGGACACGTATAGAGAAGCAGTGTGCAAACCTGGCGGTGGAGGAAGTTACACATAACGACAAAAGTCTACGTATGTGTTTTTCCTTTAGGAGATTCGGATCGGCTATTGGGACCGCTGCCGCCGCCATTACTGCTGCTACCGCTGCTGCAACAGCTGCTCTCCATCTTGGGGATGCTGGACGGCGGGGCGACCGTCCCTTTGACCGAATGAGCGGGCGAGCCGTGGCTCGTCGAACTGGCTGCCGCGGCCCGCCCCTCCACCTCCCGCTGCTGCTTCTCTTTCTCGGCCGCTTCGCGCCTCGCCTGCTCGTTGATTTCTTTGACGGCTCTCATCTCCTTCTTCAACTTCATCCTCCGGTTCTGGAACCAGATCTTGATTTGTCGTTCTGTCAGACATAACGCGTGGGCGATCTCGATTCGCCGCCGCCGAGTCAGGTAGTGGTTGAAGTGGAACTCCTTTTCTAACTCCAGTGTTTGAAATCGAGTGTACGTCTGACGACCCCGACGTCGTGGGCACCCATTGGGACCTGAAGGAACCAAGACGCATGCAAAAGAAAACTCATTATGCAACGAACATCATTCCTTTTTTGCATTTATTCATTCTGTGGCATAATAAATAGAGAAAATATAAGAAAAGAGAGTAAAAAAGAAAGAGGTGAAACTTGAGGGATTTTTCGGTCGTATTTTATAAGAGAAAAAGTGAATTGGGTAGTAAAAATGTTCAATAAAAATTTCGGTTATTACACTTCCACATTATTCTAACGACATCTTTCCCAAGTCAAACTCCTTTGCTTTTGCCAAAGGAGAAACTTTAGAGCTGACGTGTGCCGAATTAAATCACAGATGACGAAGGATTGAGGTATTTGCAAAACATTACCTTTCACAGTATAAACCATCGTAGAAGACAAAGTCTTCTCTCGATCTGACCTCGAGAACTTTTAAGTGCGCCTTCCCATTTTAATCCTTTGGATCTGAATTCTAAGTCACATGCCGCACTCCGTATTAAACCGATTACACCATTCGCTCAAAAATATCTTTTATTGCAGTTTATTGTATTGCGGATTAAAATGTAAAATGCTGGGATAACTAACAACTCGAGTAATCACCCATTAATCGTCACCCATGAAATTACAGCGTGACGTAACAAGTAATGAACTCAATCATCAACAAATGCAACAACCCAATTATAGCCTCAACATTCGAACTCGAAATCTCCGCGCAATTCGTTCAAAGTCCTAATCTGAATTTATACATAAATAAAAATAAAATAAAATGTTTATTCGGAGGAAATTCTAGACGCGGGAGTTTCTGATATAACGTCAAAGGGTTATGCTCAACTGGTGCAAAACAGTTAACGCTTTGGAGCTAGGCCAGATTGCGGCCACATTACCTTCTCCACACGAACAAGAATTGCAGTTGGACAATGGTGTCATTGCCATGAGTGCGACGTCATCTAACTGCTACAGTATCTATTGGGGAAATGCGAGTGGCGCTTCACCACTTCGATGCACTTTTGTCACACCGATTTTTAAGACAAGGTACTGCAATCCGCACCCTCCCGAGCAAAAAGGCAGCAGCTGATTCATTGTAAGCGCTTGTATGTCACGTGCCGTGACTGTAGAAAAGGCGGGAAGGTACCGGGGAGAAAGAAGGGGATTAAGAAAAGCACCCGGGGTCCAAATCGCAGTTGCAGTAAATATTTTGTATAATTTCTCCCGATCTAGTTTCAACCCGAATAAATCTACGTAAATCATATTTTTAATTAAAATTTAGATTATCGAAAAAAAAAAATTAAACGTAATAACACCGTTAGAAATGAAGCACGGATGCAGGTTGCGTAGCACCGCTTAAAGCAAAAATATCTGCAGCCAATTAATTATGCTTGACGCGGTCAATATTATGCAGATGCTTGTCGACAACATTATTTCTCAAATTTAACTAAAAATACCCCGAGTCTTGCATAAACGAATGAAAAATGGAGACAAACGACACTTTACGTAACGAATGATTTTTACAACTACACATCGACTACACGCGAGTCGTACGTTACCTGCTACAAGCGAATTGATAATGAGTGCACGTACGGTAACGGGAAAGCGAAGAAAGAAAAGAAGGGAGAGACCGGACTCATCGGCGTAATCATAGCAAGCAACGAATCGGAACACATACGCAGTACAGGGTGCTAAATGAAGCAAAGTGAGGAGAAAAGCGAGACTCGAGCGGACAATGGACTCGAGCAAAGCCTATCGAAGCGTCTCGAACAAGGCGAGAAAGATATCTGGAGTCCGCATAATGATATGCAAGCGAGTTGCATGGTGATGTGAGCGCGAGAAAAGGTAATAGTAAAGAAGCGATTAAAATTGATTGGGAGAATACGATACCTGATGTGAATAAGGCGTTATTCGGCGCAACGAATCCTTGAAGAAACATGCTGAACCCTGAGTTTTCTACACAGGGCCACCCATAAAAACTTGTAAGAAGAGGCCGGCATGGGAGAGAGAAAAATAATTTCCTTGAGAACTGTTTGTTAACGGAGCTGACGATGTGTTGCTACTCCGTGAAGAAAATAGTGCATGGGGCGCGCCCACGTTCGCCAGCCGGCCTCAAAGGCGGCTCCCGAGACGCGTGTGGAGAACGAAGGTCGTCGAGTTAGCTCGATAGGACTGCTCACGCAGGACAAAAGACAATTTGCATCGCACTACCAAAGGGTTATGCGATCGTTGCCCTCCCATCTGCCGGAGGTGCAGTCAGAGAAGGGCGGCGCAGCGCTCACTTGTTTGCACTGCACCACGTGACGAAACGTGACGGCGAATTCATGCGCGGATACATTATTTTCCTCGCTGCCATTACGGCGCACATAGGAAATAATATTATTAGTTGTGCGCATCTCGAGAGAAACGGCGCAATCAAATCTCAACATGAAATATCTGCCGAGACAATCTTAAACGAGGCACAATTACAGCCCATGTCGAAAAAAGGAAATAATTTTTAAAAATTAAATATGCAATAAAATAAAAAATCCATTTTAATTTATAAAAAAAATCCATTTTAATTTATTTTTTTATAATTTTTTTTTATTTACGTTTAGTACCTTTTAAAACTCGCTGATTCCGTAATAAAAGTACTCGATTTTGTATGTCGTAAAGTTAATTTGATCTTTATTAAAGAAGCGAACTGCTCGAGTCATAAATTTGCAATTGGCCGTTGCAGACAAAAAGTGTAGCACCTCAGATGTTTCAGAAAAGCATAACCAAATGAGCTACTACTTATATACATTGTACAATAGAGCAGACAAGTGTTTATAGTTTTATTACAGGAAGGCGGACACTGAGAAGCGTGTCCAATGACCTCAGTTTTATGGCTCAGACTCGTAACTGAAACAGATGCATAAGGGGATAAAGAAAAGTGACTTTAGGTACGCCAACTTACAATGTTAATGACTATGTATACAAATATTTTAATGTAAACGACGCTCTTTAAGACACGCGTCTCGAGAGGACGCATTGCACCAAAAACTTAGCAATTATTCATTCTTTGCGCCGACTTTTCAACTCTAGCAACGCGTTGGATCATAGTGTACTGGAAAAAATCGATTGATTCCTACTAAATAAAAACAGCCATAAAAAAAATCAGCGTTGTCCTATCCTGAAGAGACTTATGCATCAACAGTTATTAAAACCTCCAAGCAATTCACGTTTTTCGTGAGAGTCACTTATTAAAAACGCATTTGCGCGATTAACTAAATGTAAAAAAATGCTCATTTTTCATTCGTAACGAGTTAACCCACCGTATCTCGGTATCCGAATTAAGTTTTTAATTACACAAAATTTAAGAATTATATCCATTCTACCCTTAATGAGAATTTTATCTAACAAAATCTGCGTGCATTCAGCTCAGCTTAGCCTCCTACGACTGCTTTTCTCGCTAAAAAATTTATTTTTTTTTTTTTTTAAGAAAAATAAAGTTAGAAAAATACAAAACTCGTTTATAACTCAAGTTGCACAATGGTTTTATTTTTCTCTCCCCCCAAACCCATTGTTCTTTTTAGTTAAAAATTCCAGTGGATACCACCTCCGACTCACTCAAACTCGCCTTCCCCTTCAACCAAAGTTTGGTATAATCCTTTCATAGTTCTCAGGAGGCCACATCTAGCCTTAGTCGGCTGCAGAGGGCGTGACCTCCTCAGCTTTTGCCAATGGGAATTATGCACGAACATCTCACCATCTGAGAAATAAGGTCGTTTAAACATGTTTCCTTCACTTTCGCCGATATAATAAAACATCACATTCACTTAAACTCGTATAAAAATTAAATACAGTTTAGTAATGGATCACAACTTTTAATTTCCTTTCCAAATGACTGCGTCGATTAATTTAGAAAATAAATTATCAATTCAAGTGGACAAAAAGTATTGGCGCAAACCAAACCAACATTATCGAAGATACAATCTGACATTATATATGTACGCAGACGAAGCCAAAGTCGAGATATAATTTTGCCTCAAAGTGAAGAGAGAGCGCATCTAAAGAGAGCGCAACATTCTCCCAATAGGCAAAACACCTCCATCATTTCAGTACGCCTGAAAGGTAAGGCTGTCATCTAAAGAGTAAGTGGAACATGATAATAATAGGTTTGAATGTTACGCCAAAGACATGCGAGTTTGGCGGCCTTCAGCCAATTCTGCGAAGGATTCAGTCCTGTTTGTATACGACTAAAAATTAACTCCACCAGCAGCTTTTTTTTCTTCTTTTTTTTTTAATCATCGTTTGTTCCCGCATTGTCGTCCTATGAAGACTCACGAGGAATTAAAACCGAAAGGCGGTCTTTCCAACATGCTTCTAATTCGATACAGTTTTCGAGAGGATGTAATAATCCCATACACCAGCACACCTTTAAAGAAAAAAAAACGAAAAAAGATCCACCAACCAACTTCAAAGCCAATGAACGACTATAATCAACATCAGAAGCTCCCTCGAAAAATGTTTTTTTTTCTCCATCATCTCTGACACTAATGCGTTTTTTCGAAACTTAATTTTGTTCAAGGCTTTAGTAGAGAAAAAGAAAAGCAAAAGTTAGAAAAGAAATGCATTCGAGATAAGGTTTGTCCTTCTCTTTCTTTGACAATAGGGAAATGAAAGTATTAATTATGCAAAGACCTTTATAAAAATTACACAGCCCATGTGTTCCCGAGTGTATCGAAAGAACAGAAACAATCGAAAGTTGGAAGTTATCCTTGAGTGTATACAAAATAAAAAAGAAAATTATTCTTAATCCCAGAGCTTTTCTAACTCGAACTCTTAACGTGTAGTTCAAATAGCGTTTTCTTGTAAATCCCTTTCTTGCCAATAAACAGTAGCAAACGCGCCTTCCTTTTTACCAAATCGATCGTCATCCATGCACACTAAAGGCAGTAGAAAAGGCAGCCATTACGAGGCAGGAAAAAAAGAAAGAAAAGGTGAACGACTCAAGTTCAAGAATAAAAAAAATCCTGGTTGGTTGGTGGATGTGTGTGTGCTGACACCCTCCCTATTCTCAATCCCCTTTCCCTAAAAACCACTACCCGCAGCTTTAACTCCTTTTCCCTTCTTTTGCAGAGTACATAAAATTACCCCAACCCAACCCATTATGGCCTAGGTTACAAATAAGACTTCACCGCACTGTGGTATAGTTAGTCCTAAAGGATGTTGAGAGCGTGCGTCTTTGCAATTGAAAACGCGAGCAAAACTAAACATGAATGAAAAAGCGCACCATTCATGAAAGAAATGTTTTTCCAACTTTACTCCAATGCATACGGACCAAGAATATAGGTCAATATTCTGCCGAAATGGATCATAAACATGAAGACTTTGAACATTTCACTGAACTTTACTCGAGTTGCTATCTGACGCGAGAGATGATTCCAGCAGAACATCCTCAACCATAACGATCAATGAAGCAACCTCTGAGTCGGCCATCTTGGCTCAAAATGGGAAAACATCAAATTGAAATGGCTCTAACCTGACGTAATGCTTTACAAACAACATTTTTTTCTTTTGAGGATTATTGAATTGCGTAATTAGAGCCAACTCGATTAAAAACTTAACTTTCCTTATTTTTTTAATTTCATCATTAAGACTTAATAAAATTATCATCAATAATTTAGATGAATTGCAATAGCAAATCCAATCTCAATAATGGTAAGCCAGTACTAATTAGCGAAAGTTTGGCGTGCAAATTCGCAGAACTGCGTGTGTTCAATGTTCAATAATTACCGTAAAGCAAAAGGCCGGCGAAAATAATTTCAGTACGACTAATTAATGAAAGTTCACGAGGAAAAGGCATGTGGTGTTGTTCTTTCTTTAGCAAAGTAGCCTCATTTACGAAATATATTTCGCCGTCGGATCTATAAATCGTTTTTTAATCGAGAATAATGCCCCAGAACACGGTTTAATTTACCTTTTAATCAAATCAAAACGAATGTGTACTTACGAGGCTTAGAAAAGTTAGTGAGTCGAGGCGTCGGTTCGAGGCCTCAACGCAATTTACCTTCAAAGTCGACTACGAAGCAAATTTATTGTAAATATGAAAAAATTCCTCTTATCGAGTTTTACATAAGAAAAAAAAAAGGCTTCAAAGTACGAAAAACCACTTGCCATAAGCACTTGAAAACAAACTAAATTTAAACGACCTTCATAAAACATTATCTCTTTATCACGGTCAAATTAAAATATAAAAATTAAAAAATAATAAAATTGGAATAATTTCATTTCGTTCGCTTTGAATACTGTAATCAAAGTCAATAGTTACATTAATACGCGTAATTATAAATTTATTACGAGCATATTTAACAGCCCATTACACGCATTCAGAGTGTGTAATCCTCTGTATCGTAAATTTCTTGATTGCCATCATTTCCTCGTTTTAACTAGCTCCATGGAATAACCAGAACAGCGAGAAAGTCCTCAGCGCAATAAGAAAGTTCCCAAACGCGTTTCAAGAGGGCGCCAAAATGCATTCAACATACTGAAATACAAGCATTAAGCTAGAATATACCCAATTTACAAATACATCAACGAAGGTAAGATAAATGCAGCTTTAAAACCACGAAATGTGCTATTTTCTCCCCTGTCTCCTCCCAACTCAATCTCCCGTATACAATTTGTTGCATTCACATCGCATCTAAAATCGACGATATGATTGTTATGTGGGTTTACCTACTGTAGTTTTTTTTATGCTGGAAGAGACAGTATGTATGGCCATAAAAGAAAATATAAAAAAATAAAAAATAAAGGCAGCAAATCCAAGTGGTTTTTTTTAGTGCATAGAAATGTGCTTGATACATATGCCACGTGAGTGGTATATCACGGTGGTTTTCCTATCGCACATTTATTGTCGCCAGACGAGGGACGAAGGGGATTTCCAGTTACAACCAACCGGCAAAATTTGAGTCTCTTCTCGAAGGCGTCGATAAATATGGGCGCGAGAGACACACGTGGTGACAAATGGTCGTCGTCCAGAAGGGGACCGTGTCTCGAGCGAAGGGGAAAGAAAATTCTGAATATAATCCTAGCAATCCGAAAGGGGAAAAAAGGGAAATCTACCTCGTTTTATATAAAACCCTTCTCCCTCTTTATATCTTTTCAACCCCACCCCTTTTATGTCCCATCCATATTCCTGAGTGGGCGCGAAACTCGAGTAACCAACTTTCTCTCTTCTTCTCAGCCCTTCGCACCGCCATTTGTATTCTTCCCGCATATAAAAAAATATAAAAAAATTTTAAAAAAAAAAAAAAAAAAAATGGAAAAAAGAAAACGAGAATCGACTAATAAAACAAATTGCGATCGAATTTAAAAAATGCAAAAAATTATAATTTAGTAGAATTAAAAATTCAGTTGTAGAATTATATTTTAAGAGGGATTATATTTTTTCTATTGACCATACCAGCGGAAGAAGACAGTAAAAGCAAAGTAAAAGGTAGTAAGAGAGAACGAGGAGGTGGGATAAAAAAGGGAGGAGGAAAAAAGAATGAAAAAGGGGAGGGTATAGAATCCATTATTTGCTGGCCTTTTCACACAAAATGGCGTTTGGACCCAACCGCACGAACAAAATCAAATCGATGAGCGGCCATTTTTAAGCCCGTCAATGAAGGTTGGCTGAAAAAACACTTAGTAAGAACAATTCTTCTTCTTTTTCCCCTTCATGCACTCGAAAAAAGACGTGTCCAGTTGACCATTGGCATATTGCCTGATGTACTAGTCGCGATTTTCCCTCCACTTCGAACGGAATTTACACTAGACTGCACATGGCTAAGGGCTTTTTCTTTAATCGCAAGCTGTTGTTTCAGACTCATTTGCTCCATTTGGTAACTGGAGTAAAATCGACAAGACATTTGGCTCCACATTTACACCCCTCCTTCCTCCTCACCCTTTACTGACAAACTATTTTGCGACGAACATAGCGCGGCTTATCCGAAGGGGATTTCCGCACACTCATTGATTCATCTTATACAAGGAATAAATTCGCTCACTTTTAATGAACGTTTTTACTCACACTATAAACACTATAATTCATCATTATTTCAGGTATAGTTGCCACCTCTAACCTCCACGGATTACGTGATTTATAATCATCTAATAGCTTGCGTAATAAACATAACTTTTAATGTAGGAAAATTATTTTTGCATTAGAGCGCCGCAGTGCTGAAGATGAGAAGTTCACAATTTTTATGTATTGTACGTAACCAGGGGTATTGAATGGCGACGCAGCTGCATTTTGCATAAACAAATTTATCTCGACCTAACCAATTTCGAGTCCGAACCAATAAATAACGATTTGCATGACAGTGTTTAAACCTCGAAGCTAAACTAATTCTAATTTATCTTAGGTCAAAACACTGCAGTATTAACACGCGATTACGGAGCCAGCGGAGTATCGTAAGGCAAAATCACCAAAAATGGTCACGTAACATATTTTTTTAATCAACCTCACAATTTTTTTTCTCGCCTTCCTCTGCGAACGATTTTAATTAAAAACTTTCTCCAGAGTCGTTACGAAGCGAAGTGAGTTCATTTTTCCATCGCTTTTTATAAATTTCATAATTCGCTCGGTAATTATCGCTTCAATTTAAATCCCGTCGTTGACAAGAGTAATCAAAAGTATGCTTTTCAATGTTATAGTATAAAGACTTTGTACATTGAAATGTCAAATCGCTTTTCCAATATTCCTGAAGTGCTTGCCTCATTAGCCTTAGTTGTAATGGTCTCCCAGTGCCGCGCTTAATGGCAGAGAGGAATGCACAACCATTTATTCCTCAAGTCGCTGTTGGTGTTAACCTTGAAGGAACCTTAGCAGCTACACAATGGTTCCAAATCATGGACTATTGCTGAATTGGATAATTCTTTGTCTCAAGTAACCCTCGAGGTTAAGCAGTAAGTTTCAACGTTTTTCAATAACTCGGTATAATGAGTGAGGCGGAATATTTCTCCGCTCTCGCTTTTGTCGCAGATTGCATTCGTTAGCGGCAAAGAAAAGAGGGCGAGTTGAAAGGAAGAAAAAAATTGACATTTTAATTTAAATTTGAATGGAAACTAATATTTCGAATAATTATATACAAAAAATTTGTGTGCCCTTGTTACATTTTTTTACTTTCTTTTCAAAAGACGCTGTCTCTTAAAATATCTCTCGCCAAGAATCCAATAATAAGTCACCAATAATAGATCGCATTCGTACATTTTTAAACATTTAAAATTAACCGCAAATCCTTAAGTAAACAGTAAAAAGTGTCTTATGTAATATTGTAGCGAAAAGACGCATTTCGCCCTTGTGAAAAAGGTTTAAATTACAGCCAATTACTTAGTCTTTTTTAAAATTAATAAAAATATCAAAATTATTAATATTTTTCCGTTTTTTTATTTCACACTTGTTTCTGCAGATCTCATTTTTATTTATGCATTTAAAACCCAGGGTATTGACCCAATCAAAGAAAAGAAAATGTACTCGTGACTCTCCCTACTTTTTCGCCATCTGTGGTCAAAACTCGGCACTTTTAGTATCAGATAAAAATCGATAGAAAACTAATCAATCAAAAGAAGAAAAATATTATTTTAAAAAGCAAGGAAGAATTTATTTACTCGAAATAACCACCAAAGTTTGAACGAAAAGAGAGGATGTTCTTTAAAATTCTCATTCCACCCACCCAACTATGCTGTATTCAATTTCGCATGGCTCAAAAAACTTGACATCCTAATTCACCATAAATATATATAAATGACAGAAAAGGGGAAAAAGACAGTGGAAACGGATAAAACCTTCAATACAGCAACTAACAAATTTTCGTCAATTGTCACGCATGACAGAAAGCTCAATGTCCCAATGGAAAAGAACTTTGCTTAAAAAATAAAATGAAAATATTTTGTCTCAACTAATAGTCAACTACTATGCAAGGAAATATTTTATTATTTTTTTTTTCAGGAATAGATCCACAAAATATATAAAAAGAGCCCTTTCAAATTTTACAGAAGAATTCTGAAATGTCTCACCAAAATAGTCCACGTCATCTGGGTCTATCAGGTGTTTCCAAAAGGGCAAGTAATCCAACTTTGAACCGCTCACTAGTGAATAAAAAAATACAGTTCGTTACGTGTCTGCGTGCTGTGAAATTCAAATATTCGTGCTATAGCACAAACAGCATTTGTGTGCAGATATAGAAACATACTAATAGGCAATTTATTCATTTGTAAAGTAACAATTCTTAAGTTTTAATAATAATTAATACTCCTTCTTTTGAAAAAAATAATTTTGAATTTTGTTAGGGTCTATGTAAAAAAAAAATTTTGTTAATTTTCCTATTTTTTTCTTTTTTTTGCCATTATTCTCTGAGTACGACTCGAAGAAAAAGAAATAAAAAGGGATAATTTTCTTTTGTGCAATGTATTCATTTTGCCCGTAGGAAATCAATTGAATCACTAGGGAGAGTCTATACGTAATAAGAGACTACATTAAATGCAACTCTTGAAAAACGATAAAGATTCTATGACGGAGAATTAATTAAATTAATTAAAACTTGTTTTATGGTGTTACTTTATTATAGATAACTTTCTTATCTATTATACAACAACTATTTCAATTGTTTAGATTATCGTCGAGATAAAATTAACTTTCCTGACGGCAACGTATCTACATTAGAATTGATTAAATTCGTTGCTTTTATACCAATTGAAAATTGTCCAATAGACTAATTATTTATTATCCCATAAAAAATTCGCTAACTGATTCTAATTGTGCCAAATAATAATTCTAATTTTTTAATTTTGTTTTAAATCAATCAAAATATAATTAAAATGAGAAAATAATAAAAAGGTAAATAAAACAAAATAAATTCAAAAAAAGAAAAAAATAACACTTTATCGAACACCTCTAGTGACAAAAGAAGAAAGCAAAAAAAAAAAAAAATAAAAAATAAAAAAAAATGAAAAAATAAAATAAAAAAGCAACAACAATGAAGTGTTCGGCTGTGAATGAGTGGCGGGACTCATGGCAGAGTTAGCCATAAAGATAACAGAATGGTGCTATAAAATTTCAAGTGGATATAGACGTATATACCTAACGAGACAGCAGCCACATAAGGGACGTTCGGCTACGAGGCCATCAAGGACGATTGTCCTAGAACGACGTCGCTGATGGTGGGTTTCCCTTTCGTCTTTCCAGACGCCTCTCTTTAGAAGACCGTAAACCCAACTCCCAAGTATTCAATAAAACCGTTTTCTTTCCCGCAATGTGAACGTAAATAGGCGATCTGTTGAAGCCGTGATCTAGCTGCCACCCACTATAAATACGAAAGCCGGGCCGAACGAGTCGCACAAGCCGAGCAAAAGGTTCAACGGATTGGGCGCGCGCATATGTAAAGTCGTCGTCGCTGGTCACAAACGAGTGGTCGTTAAACAATTTGCGCGGTGTTCCACTATGCCGACCGAATATCACCTTGAGTGGTATAAATGGACCTATTTTGGCCAAATTGTGTGCTGCTAAATCGCCTCATTGTCCTTTCCTCAAAACCGTTTGCCGCATGTCATAGCCACCTACTTCCACCCAACCTCTTCTCGTTTAATTAGGCTGTTAGCAAATGCTTCTGGAAATTGGTGAGATATGGTGAAAAGACCACTAACACTCGTCCAAACGAGCTACTCAAAAATTTGTCCACTCGGTTACCAACCCCGATATAGAAATTACTTAATCATATTAAGATAGCGAAACATGGGATTTATCTAAGCGCCAATGTGTGCCACGTATACTCACAACAACAACTCGCCAATCTAACGCAGCTTAGCTTCCTAATGCCATATTCGCACGCTTTTCCTGCCTAAATGAATAATTCTCACCTAATCCTTATTTTTCTGCTCGACGCCATTCGTCCTTCTCGTCGCTTTCCTAATCATCAACTCGCTCGTTTCGTGCCTACTAATAAAACAAAAGGTAAGTGCGACCGCCTCTTTCCTATTGCGCATATCTAAATGGTGACGTTTCGCTGTTTTGTAAGTCAATCACATTTAGCAAGAGTGCACCCACCAACAACGAAATCTACTATCAGTCGACCATACGGCTTCTCCGTATCCTTCTGCAGCCTCATATTTAATTTATTAGAAAACGCAAGCTAACGTTCGAACCCAGTCGATTCAAATGAGGCTGTAAAATTCCAGCGCCATTCGACTAGAATCTTAAGGCAGTTCGTATCAGCAAAGCTTCGATACACTCGATATATAAAAAAAAAGTGAACTATTGTATATTTATTCACACAAGAAAAAAAATATTTTGTCCATTTTCTTCAGATTTGGTTTTTATCGTATCAATATAAATTTTGAAAAAAATAGTCAAATATGCAATGAAATAAAAATCAAAAAGTGAGAAAAAAAATTTATAAAAATAAAAAAAATATTTTTGCAAAACTTGTGCATTACCGAAGAAAAATTCCAAGAACAAATTAAAAATATATGATAATATAAAATATAAAAACGATGAAGGCATTGCGTGTATGGTGGTCCCATACATCATTTAAGAAGGACAAGTCATCAGACAGAAACTTTGGCCACCGAGGTAAGCACGAACCTGATTCAGTATGCACGAAGGAATAAACGAGAAAATAAAGGACAAGAGGTCGGGCACGAAATTGCATCAAACAAGAAAAAAGGAAAAAAATTCAAATATTAAACAACGAAAGTTAATTAAAGTCTACCTGAATCTCCAATAAAAACACATTGGTTAACCAAAGCAATAACCTAATCAACTTTACCCTCAATTGCTAATAGTCGTAAATTGACAATGACCAAATGAAATTGAAGAAGTCTTCGACTCATCCTTTTCTTTATAGAACCATAAAAAAGAGAAGTTGTTTTTTCTTTTAACCATAGGCTCATTCTATACCGGTAAGGCACGTGCCTCATTGTATGTCAAGCCTATTAACATTTAAGGGCCCTGGTTTTCTTTACGTCCTGCCCTATAGGGTCATAGTAAATTAAAATTTAAAACTATTAAGGCGTGGTTGCGGCTTCAAGTTCTACTGAAAAGTAATCTATAATAGTGCGTCTCTATATTTACAGTAATTTTTTTTAAAGTGGAAAAACGAATGCCACAACCCGCTTTTATTTGTAATTCGATTATGGGATTTCCCTCTACTCGATTCCCACATTTTATTTATTTATATCCTTATTTATTTATTTATTTATTTATTCAATCAACTAAGAAATTAACATAAATGATTTATACACATCCAAACTTCGAGATACGATTAGCTAAAAGAAAAAAAACTTTAATTTTAATTTTTACATAATAAAACCTGTTGTTGTTTCCATTAGTGTATGTCTTAACATTTATCCGAATTTACGATTGCTATCTCTCCCTTCCCATAATTACGATTCCACAGTTATTTAATATTTCTTAATTTTTAAGAAATTAAATCCTTAAAAAAAAAATAATAATAATAAATAAAATATGTAAATGACTTTGTCATCAATTTGGGTGGAATGTGAATAGGTTCGGTAAACGGATCGGTTTGTAAAGCGGATACAAAAATACAACTAGCGTAATGACGAGCGAATAATTGGGATTCATCTCACGTCTTCTTTTTCATCCCACGTACAACGCCGCCAAAAACTAATGATTAACTTTTTCGTTTGAGAACATGAAAAGACTTTCCCCTTGAGTTCAATATGACAGCAAGTTGATTAAAGCTAAAAAAAGCGAAAACCCCTCCCACCACACTTGCTCACGATTCCAGCTCGAATATTACTGGAAGTACTCAATAAACTGCGCTGTTATACCAATTGCAAATTCGTGGCCGTGCACGAATTAGGGGATGACGACGTGTAAAATGCGTCCACCTCAACTACATAAGCCGGGTGTTTATTTAGAAATGGGCTCAGATGCAGTGCAACAACGGTTAAGCCTTAAGCTTCTCTATCGAACCGTTATGGACCCAAGTGTGGGGGAAGATGAAACCAAGTGTGATGTGTACTGGGCGTGATGGAAGAGCGACGGGGGAGAAGATGGAAGCGGCTCGACTCTCACACCAATGGCCAGAATTCATCCAATGCGGCGTGATGTTCGCGCAACGAGAAAGGAGGGTTGCCTAGAAACCACCTGCTTTTCCCTTGCCAATCGAAAGTAATCTGGGCCTGAGGTTCTCCCCACTCCATTCGCGCGATTTCTTTCAAATGAAGTGAACGTCAATATTGGAAAAGGTGGCGAGATAGAAAGAGAGAAGGGGGTTGAGAGAATAAGGAGGGGGTGGGCGGAGAAGCGGACAAGATTGTGTTGTGCTCGCTATATTTTCCAAGAAAATGAACAACATAGATGAAATACATATGCGTCGAGAGACAGGCCCATGAGGAAAAGGACGAACGAAGGGGGCGAGATGAGGGTCTTATGTTATTTGCAAGCAAAGTGGCAAATAAATAACCATTTGAATATACGTATGCTCTTTGGATGTTATTTTCACTTCATTTTCCAAAACAGCTCCAGCTGCAGGATGAATATAGAATTTTTTATCAGGGCTTCTGCTCAAATATTTCTTGTATTCACCTGTTTTATGTTGTTAATAACCTTCAACACATTTAAATTATCTCATTCTATTAAAGTAATAATAAATTTAATAAAGGAAATAAAAAAAAAAAAACCTCCATTTCAGCACTTCTCTGTACTGTTGCTTTTTATAGAATGTCCATTAGAGGGAAAAGCACATATACTTGTAGAAGCCAATGTTGGATTTCATCTAATGAAATGGTTGACGGAGTTTTTCTCTCCAACTCCACTAAAACAATTTTTATTACACTTTTTTTGGAGAAGCGCCCACACTTTCACTGTGTTTTTGCTGGATTAGTAAAATTTGGCATTAGAAAATTTTTTTCCTTTGCTTCACACATATTGCCGAAATCGAAATACATTTATTGTTTTGTATTTGCTGGGATTATAAAAGATATTTGCATCAACAGGAGCACGCAGAGCGAACGTGGCATTTTTAAGATTTCCGTTCTTTTCGCGCAAAGATGATTGCCTTTCTTCTAAGTCGTTATACTCTTTCTTTCCCTTTATTATTGGCCAGCTCGTAAACATATCAAAACCAAAAAGAAAACGACTTAGATACATAAATTACAAACTAAATTCATTCGCTTAAAGAAATTTCACACCAAAAAAATATATATATAAATATAAAAATAAAGAATTTATTCTGACTGATCAATCCATTATTTTCATTTTTCATGAAAACAAAACATTAAACTGTAATGCAGTAAAATAAAAGATTTATATAAGAAAAATAAAAATAAATCCAAATAAGAAAAAAAAGAAAAAAGAAGTTGATAAATTATAGATAACTAAAACGTGATTGGATTCGTTATTCCCCAGTCCCCACTGTACTTTTTCCCCACTAAAAAGTACGTGGTGCGCGCACACACATTCATCTTGTCACACTACTTCACCCTCCAACAGAATTTAATATATTTATTAATAATTACATAAAAGCGTGCGCTTGGTTTTTGCATTTTAATTGCTTTAAGTGAGAGCCAACCCCAAAATTTAATGTAATTATTCTTTTAAAAAATAATACCTACGGTTTTTGGAATACGTTACGACTTTCATTTCGGCTGTTTAATGTATTTTTGCTTTTAATTGGAAATGTTATGTATACTCGTGCTTAGTTCAACATAATAAAAAAAAAATTTAATGCAAGAATCATCAATACCATGTGAGGGTGGTAAGATATACTTAATAATGTTCTCTTCAACTTTTCTTCTGACAAATTACTTTTGTACATTAGAAAAAAAAATTAAAAGACCTTCCAGCAGAACAAGCATAACACGCATGGCTGAAATGCAATTTCAAGATGAGACCAGTACTTTTTCCCTCGACGTGCTCAACTCGCGATTTTTCGTGTCACTTGTGAGAAGTTGAAATTTAAATAAGCTCTGAAAAATACAGCATCAATTTCTTTTTACCTGATAAACTGCCTATTTAATTTCTTTTTGATTTGTATTCTATTCATTTTTATTGCCTAATTTTTTATTTAAAAATATAGAATATGAATATATTGATCTGGAATGCAAAAAACATTCAATTCTTTCCTGCAGCTGTACAAACAAAAAGTACAAACCTTTCAAAATATTTCTCTTATGCAATAAAATTATTTATGTATTTATTTTTTATTTCGTAACTTTTCAAGTTCAATATTGTCATATAAAACTACGAGGAAAAATCTGTTCACTTGACCTACTGACTAAACAACGTAAATTATATGAACTTGTGTTCTCGATGCAGGAAGGATTCAACCATTTCATTCCATATAAATACGCAGCCGACCATATAAAAACTGATGAATATTATTATTATTATTATTATTTATTAACAAAGTTAAATCACATTTCTGTCTCTGTATCGAATTAAAAAAAATATTTATTTAAGCAAACAAGAAATATAAAAACTGATTTACATATTTAACATAAATAAAAAAAAAAAAAAATTTTTCAAAGTGTCAGAAATAAAACTCGCATCTAGTATTCTCTGTAAGACTCATTGTTAGTGATGGTTGACAGTTAAATGTCAGTTCTTTTGTTTTTTTTTTCTTTCTTATTTGCGCGAGTCTGCATACTTTGTTTCATATTGCAGACAGTTGAAAAGAATAGACAAAAGTTTCATAATGTAGTTTGATTTGTAGGGAATTTTTCCACCAAGTACTAGAGGTCGTTTAATGGAGAGTGCAATGAAGCTAGGCTCCATAAATCCAATGAAGCCTCACGGCTGTCTTAACTCTCGACTTGCAAGCAACTCTCATTTCATTCGACCGCACTGGACATGCAAGCCTGATGCAATTTACGATCAAAGGTGGCACACACTGAAATCCAACAGAGATAGAGAAGCATTTCTAACTGCGTTTCTCTCCTAAATTCATCAGAAAGGCGGTGCAGTGTTATGAGGCTACAACATGACCCGCCTATCTGATTAGATCACGAAAACATTTCTTTCTCATTATATCTGCGCCACTGTCACATACGTTCTATTAGAGAAACTCAAGAAGACCCAAATTCTTCGTATGGCAAAAAATATTTAACTCGATAGATCCAACTATGTTTCAATAAAAGAAAAAGGTTTTCATCCATTTACCAATTTAACTGCTCCATTTTGCTATTAGTTTTTCGTTTCCTTTAAGAATGTATTACACCTGTCCCTTCAATAGCAAAAACTTTTGCATTGTTATCTCTTTTGCTTATACAATGGCTATGTATGCAATGCCGTAAGCCTCTGTATGCATTATCTCTTGCAGCGCGTACGCTTGGTAAAACAGGGGAATTGAATGCTCACAAATGCCTTAGCAACACGGTTGTTATATTCTGCAATAGTGAAATAGGTAAAATTTCAACTCTGTCAGAAAAAGATAAAAACTCCTCGAGTGACTTATGAAAATTCACTTTTACATCGGTTGAAGAAAAGGAAATCAGCTCAGATTCCATTTCCTACCATTTCTTATATCTATATAGAAACGTATAATGGCTTTTGTCCTGCTTTACTATCTGTTTTGCACTCTCCCTCAAGCGACTACCGCTTGGCTTCAAGCGAAAAAACAATATTGAACTGAGCTTCAATTTACTGGAAACTTCCACAGACACCTCTCATGTTTAGTCGCTCTCATACGAGTCAACTTTTAAATTCGTTGGTTCGTACAAAGCTGCTGAATCCGAATCTATGGAACAACCCATCAGGGAGGAAAAAAAAGTTGCTTCTCTGCTGAGGAATAAAAAAATAAAAAATAAATTGAAAAAATGTTTTAAAGTTGTAACTGCTTAAAGCAATAAAAATCTAAATTTAATTTCCGAATTTTTTTCCTCTATAAAATTCGACAAGTACCAACAATTTTCTTTTATAAATCCAAAAACTCTTTTTTTCTTAATTATTTAAGATTCAATAAAAAACCCATCTTTTTAAATTCATAATATTATCTGAAGCAGATCTAAGTCCTGTAGCTCAAAACTGTACCAATGCTCATTATATAGTTAGTTCTGACAAAAAAATCCAGACCAAGTAAAAAAAAAAAAAATCAGGTTCAGGAAGAACGTGATCCCACCTGTTCACGAAAAGTCACTTTATCAAGATTAATTATCGGTATAAATAAGTAACTGTCACTATACGTAGTCGTAAACTATTAGTACGAGTCAGAGAGAAAAATGCGAAAAATGTTATAAAAATTATATTTATTTCCTTCATTTATTTGTCCCGAAAAATTTCCGTTTTGAGGGTGTCCTGGATGACTCGTAATTGACAAGCCAACATCACTCCCAAGTAGCGATGCACTTCGCATGTTGATGTAGTTACTCGGGCTGTTGATGCAAAATAACGTTCAACTAATGTGGCAGTTTCTGACACTAACAACGTACTTAGAAGCCAGATTTTCTACGAGTTTAACCGGCTTAATTTCTCCGTCGGTACTCATGAAAAGTGTTTAAGAGCAAACTCGCTGGGATTCAGTTGCAAGCGTGGATGAGAAAAGCGGTCTCGCTGGACCCGAAACGAAGCTAATATTCTCTTAATGGAAGCCTGAGACGAACTCCGCTATCGAATCGAAAGAACAAAACTACTCGCCATTTGCATAAATCACACGCTTCACTTTTATCAGATTCCTTCGTTCAAATTCCGTTGGAATCATCGACGAGCTCTTGCAATGGCTTCTTAAACGCTCTCGACAAAAATGTTGGTCAACGACTTTTTTTTTTTGCGGTCTCAATTTACACTACGACCGCCTAATAAAATGCCAATATAACATTACACCGACGAGCCATACTGACTAATTTAATGATCCACTTTTCCAACTTGCTAAATTGGTCAACCCATGCTATACACTTGGCCCTCGAGCCATTCACGCGTGCACTATAAATGGCAAACTTGCTTCCCTTTACTTTTTTTCTTTTCCTCATCTAAAAGGGCACTTGTAAATTTCCATTTCAACAGACTATACATCTTAGCACGTGCTATTTACGACACATATTTTGGTAGAAACTATTCGCGAGACGAATCTCGTAATTTAAAAACAACTTAAAATTGTTTACACGGAATAATTTTAATTTTATTCTTCTTTAATATTTGCTTCGCTACATTGCATTAACTCGGGCGCTAAGTTTTGTGAGTTGAAAAAAAAAGTTTTAGATCTGTATATCTTTCTTATTCATTAATACAGCGCACCTATTAAAATTCACAAGTTGTTTAACTTTTACAGTAATTTATGTCGCTTTTGCTGCCTTTTCCGTTCCGGTGATCACAATGCGAAGAAAATGAGGTGCGAAAGAACGAATAAAGCAAACTTGCTCACCAGAAAAAAAAGACCACAAGTATACAGTAAAGGCGGTTAAAAGTGTAGAGAAATCTAATAAAAAGCGAGCTTTAGCCTAGGGTGAATATGTGCTACAGAATAAAATGAGCGACTGCGCCAAACATCAATTACCATACACATTATACTTCAAAATAAGCTGAGAAATTATGATAACAACCCTTTAACTTTTAAATCTAAAGTTCATTTACACCAGCCAAAATCAATTTATCGACTTATACGATGTCACCAAAAAAAAAAAATTAACCGTCTAAATTTAGAAAGTAAAAATCAAAGAATATAAATTGGATAATAAAAAATGAATAATATTTTGGGTTTTTTTATTTGCCCTTTTGAATTCATCAAGTTTAAAATTACTTTTTTTAAATAAATTTTTTTTTTTTTAAAATAGGCCACTTTGTTAAGTTTGAATTAAAACGTACAACCCTTTTTGTTTATCTTATCTCATCTTAAATACCATAATAAATGGAATTTTTGTCTCATTGGAGGGTCAAAGTCAAAAGATGTTTGCTTGTTTTGTCTTTCTGCTCCCGTTTTCTGGCTATTCTCCAGAGAATAAATGCAACCCGGCTACAGTATCTCAGATAACAACAGTACATATAGGCAAAGATGAGTAAATAAAAAAAAATAGCCATGTACTCTACATTGTATACAAACCGCATTTGCAGTCCACCAAAGTTCCGCTGTCGTGTCTCACGAAACCTCAACATTTTTTTTCTTTTATTTCGTACAACGCTCGAATTATTGATCTTTTGTTTTGAATCGATTGCTTTTAGTCTTTCAGGACCCCCTCGAAGGCTGCACCCATTCTTCATACCTCGTTGAACTAGAGATATGACACCTAGCAACATTCTCAAACAAATCTATATATAGGACTCTAAGGAGCTTAAAATTGAACGATTTTTTCCTCGCATCAACACAGCAATTGCGCTTTAGAATTCTTAAAGCTATTTTTTTTCTCTCGGTGTTAAATTAGTAAATATTCTATATTCAGAACATCATGCTTTTTTTAAAAAAAAAAAATTTTGTAGATTGTAAAAATGTCCAAATATATGTCTTTGCATCATTGTGTATGTGTACATCATTTGCATAAAATATCATTCTCACACTTATGTTTTTTTTTTCTTTTCTCCTTTTTCCCTTCGGCTAAAGAATAGTTTGTTCGCTACGCAATTTCTTTCGCTCCATTTACAAGAATTGCAGATTTGATTTTTTTTGGTTCAGCCAACCAACTTTATTCTCTTAGGAAACACAAAAAAATAGAAGAAAAGAGAAAAAAACGAAGAGTGAAACCAGAAAAAGCAAAAATTGCAGTGTGAAGAAAGTAAAAAAAAAAAAACTAGTGGATTCTAGCTAATTACTGTGGCGTCAGTTGACCATGGGGGTAATTGGTTTTGACAAAGCCAAGCGCATCAAGGCCGTCTTCTCTTCATCCAATCCTGCAGACGATTCAACTCACGCTGAGTCTCGCCATTCCAGTCGGTGCGAGTTCTCCTCTGATTGGGGAGAAGTCCATAGCCCCTTGGGTGGTGGGACAATCAAAAAACGCCAGAGGAAACTTCAAGCTGCCAATTTCAGATGCAATACTGTCACGAAGTTCAGTCTTTCTTCTTTTTTTCTCTTCCTCCACTCACCATCGAGTAAAAATTATTTTTATTTTTTTTTCACTTTTATTCCTTATATCATCAACTACCAATCCCTCTCCACCAATAAGACTGAGTCATCATGAAGGTTCAATTAAGTGCTAAAAAGTAGGTTGTAACCGTCTCTGTCGAAAAAAAAAATTATCACCGAATACAGTCACACAAATGGCCTTTTTAGCGTTAAAAAGCGAGTTCAATTTCCGTAAATTAAGTCTTCATAAACGAGTTCGAGTTTGCTTCTTAATCCAATAAGCAAACAATAATAACATAAAACGAAACGTGTAAAATCATCCAAATTATATTTGTTTTCAAAACTCATTAAAAACTATGGACATCTAATTCTTAGAAAAAAACAAAACAAAAAAAAAAAAACAAAACAAAAAAAATTTAGCGGATTGCGACACGATACGAAGACGAATGAGAAACAGATTGCAATCAAATCAATTGCTACTGACAGAAGTAATAAAGGCGCACCGCTTACAAAGACCCATCTGTTATACCAGGTATCATTGAAACCTATAATTTGTTTATTACCGATGAAGTTTCGTTTTTTCTTAATTCAAGCGAGCAAATTCGGTAACACTTTTTTCAACCATATAAATAACAATTAAAACAATAGTTTAGTAAACTTGTCAAAACAATACATGAGATTCCAAAAGAAAAAAAAAGTAATAACTTGTATTTAATGATTGTAACATTGACAAAAAATAACAGGAAGAAATTGGTGCTGTAATAACCCTCGAGTCTTTCCTTCCTCGTTAGTGTGACGTAACGCGTTTAACAGTCGTCCTTGGTCGTAGGATGGAGAGACAATAGGTGTTGAAAAGTGAGGAGGTGAGACGAGGGAGAGTGTAGGCAAGGATTTATTTTACAAGCATAGCCATTGAGTTGGGTTGTAAAATGCACGGGGTGGGCAGTTTGTCCTGCGGGAGAGCCTTAGACGACTTTCTTCCAAAGCAATCCTGCGGCTTGCGCTTGTTAATACGACTTGAGGTGACTTTTTTGCCACAGGCATGGCCAATTGACACCATAAAATTATCAGGGAAACCTTGCTTGTATTGCAACGTGCACACATGCACAAAAGACGAGAAAAAACAGCCGAAAGCGATGCGTAATAAAAATTCGCTAACTGTTGCATAATTACGCACACCCTTCAACTTGTGAAACTTTCCATTTCTTTCCTTTGCCTTTCTTCCAACTGCATTTTCAGTCTTCTGTTTACCTTCAGCTGCGCACCAGTACCTTTAATTCTTTTCGAGTTTCACATTAAGGATATTACATTTAAAAATATATAAAAATATATATATATACATATATTCAGAAGGAAATGTGAAAAAAATGCGTTAAGAAGAAAAGAAAAAATCGTTTGACGTGTGTTCTGTTTTTCCTACCGACATCTAGGCGCATACATCAGTCACAGTTGAGTGCAAACTGAGCAGCTGGACAGGGATGGTGAGTGATATTTCTTCATCTGCATAGTAATAACTCATAATAAAAATAAGTGACCAGGAACTGCAATTAGAAAATTTCAGAGCTTCGAAATAATAATTTTCTTCTTAATCAATCAATTTAAATTAAATGTCGTTTGTTTTTATTTTTACTAGCAATTTTGTTTGTATAAAAAGCAATTTAAAATAATAGGAAAAAATATCTAATTGGTAATCTTTTTATTTATGTTAAGTATTCATTCGAAGGCATGTGGCAATATTTTCTCAATTTTTTCCTCTTTTTCTTCATCTGATGTATCCCCCTTGTGCGAAAAAGCTGCACTCGAGTGCCTGCTCCATACATTTGTATGCGGGTTCCTATAAACTAAAACTTTGACATGGCAGGTAGGGAGGCTTTAATGTGATAAATTTACAATCAAGCAGGGCTAAGATTGAACTTGATAAAAATGTCTACCTGCGAGAGGTCGTTACAGAAACTCACAGAAACTTAAAAAAAATATAATGAGAGAAAAAAAAACCCTTATCCACAGAAATTCTCGGATTCAAAAGATAGAAATTAACCATTCCTTATTAAAAAAAATTAGTGGCCCACCTATTTTAATTTAAAATTTTAAGTTTCTAGAAAGAAACAAAGTGTTCGAAAGCAGAAACCACAAAACGATTAAAATAATAAAAGTTTGTTGCCTCATAAATCCGACTCGTAAACTTATTCATAGACCATAAAAATAAAAAAAAATAAAAAAAAATTCACCGTTTTAAAAACTCAACTGGGTTAAAATTATTAAATGAATAATTTGTTAACTCTTACACACACACACAGCAAATAGATCTTTAAACGGAAGGATCACCCCATGGTAGCAGTTTAGTTTCCACTTGATAAAATGCCGTGATAAACGTCGTAACTTTTCAGTAAATGCCAATTTGGCTAGACTAGCATTGACTCTATGTTACAGGAATATTAAAGGGAAATAGCCCATCAAACGTTTATTGCTGATACCCTGGAGTTGTTAGCACCGCCATAACGTTGAACAAGAGAGGCAAACTGGCAGTCAAGCGAAGGGACAGTGGGATTACCCGCACATTTTACTACAAACCGTACGATGTCAAGTCCACGTGGTGAACATGTGGTAGAAGGAAGCTGAAGTTTATGAATGAAACCAGTCAAACTGATTGCTCTAAATACTCCAAAAAGTAGGAAAAGGGCCGTGGCTATGGCTAAGGGCCACTATTTACATCCCAATTAGTTTAACGCTCAATTTTCCTCCAATTAGTTTCTTTCCTTAAAGTTGAGGCCCGAAAAAGTACAAAACTTTTATAAAAAGTTGTTCTCTTTACCCTATTTTATTTTTAAAGTTTTTTTTATCATTTCTGGGATATTTTTTTATAATTTCTAACAATTATTTTCTTATCGCAACTGCTAATTTATTTGTGTGTACGGAATTTGAAAATAAATAACAAAAAATTCCCTAACTTTATTTTTTATACTTTTAATTCTTATTTATTTTTCACGCAAATGCCCAAATGAGTCGTTTTTCTAATGGGTAAATCTTGCATTTTAGGTGGGAGTGTAATCAAGACTGACTTTATTGATAAGTTGCGCTTGCTTTTCGCCCCAATTCTCCAGCGAGTGATCACGAGCCCACTATCTACAAAAATAATGGAAGTTACCAAAAATTTATTCCCGAGTGGCCTCCCGTATTACCTTCGGTGGCCACGGGCAAATTTATATATGTACAATACCTTTGGCTACTGTTCTACACCTTCCTCCTTCTCCTTATTCAGCAACTAAACACATCCATTGACAATTTGCCTCATTCATCACACAAAAACATTCTCATTACGCTTTTAATTTAATTAACCCTAATTGATAAATTTAACTTCCCACTCTGTCCTAAAATAATGTGTAATAAATTTTCTCGTATTTTCCTCTTTCCAAACCTAAGAAAAACGAGTGAAAACAAGCCTCGATTCGAAGTACATCATGCCGTGGGAGGAGAAACGAGCGGTGGAGGCCATTTTGCGAGCCGTTGACTGATGATAACTGCTGGCATCAGGAGACTTATTTACCTGAGCCTTTATTATCATAACACGGCATTTTCACGGAGAAACGAGATTCCCCCGACGAACTTTTAATCGCGACTTCAGCTTATTAAGACACGGCTTTTACAACGCATTACAACATCATCACATCAAAATTTTCAAAGATTATCTGCGCTCGTAGAGAGCAACGGCAAAAATGGCGGACACGGGTCTTTTTATACGCCTGATTCTGAGCTAAAACAAACGTCTAATTGCTCGCACACTACAGATCGTGACTCCAAATTGACTACACGGTTTAAACATACGTTTAATGTAAAATAAGACTGTTCGTATATCGTAAGATTTAAAAATAGTTTTGATCTAAAAAATAACGTTCAAAGTGAGTGCGAAACACTAGGAAAATCGAGAGAAAATTACTAGGAAAAAAAGAGACAAATATTTCTTTAAAAAATTATGTTAAAATGTAATTTACATTTATTTTCAATGCTAATTAAAAAATCGACATTTCCTTCCCTGTACATATTGAAATTTTATAATTTCCTTCCCTGTAAAATCACAATTACGTGTTTTTCATGGCTAAGAAAAGAAAAAATTATAAGGAAAATATAAGAAAAATAAAATAAAACGAAAGTAAAGTGATGATGAAAACCCTACGAGACACATTTCCTAAATAACTGCAAAATTTATTTCCAGAAACTTACCACCTGCGTCCATTTCACGCGCTTCGAAAACCGTATACAACTATGTACAAACACCTTTCACGAGTGAACACACCGCATTTTCTTTCCACCTCGTAATGCTTTACCTCATTTGCATTAAAATTGTCTCGTACGACTACGTATGCAGGCACAAATATATCTAAAATGTTTACTATTTTTAATGCAACAAATATTTTTTGCCATTTTCCATATTTTTCCTTTCCTTAAAAATCCGTTAGATTTTTGTTAATATTTATCCTTACTTTTTATTCCTTTTCGCTTATTTTTATCTCTTTATAAAATCATCGAAGCTTGCCTACGTATCTTATTTTTCCTCAAAAATTTCCTTTACATTAGGAGAGCTCTAGAGGACAAGAATCGAACGAGGAGGAAAGAAAAACGTTGAGCTAATGAGATTCAGCAAACTGCGAACACGCCGCAGTTGGGCGGAGTTTGAAGACAAAACCCCGCCTTTTTCAAAATGGCAGCCAATGTTTATAGTGTGTGGTTGGATGGTCGACGTCACTTCCTGCGAACGTCACACAGAGGCGATTACTACGTCACGTTATTTTGAATTTTTTCCTCCTTGTCATTCCCTCGACTCCTTTGGCGCCTCACTCGAAAACCAATGGGATTTTTGCCAATACCATTTTTGGCTAAAGTACTAATAAAAAAATTGAAGTTTTTACATCACTTCCGTAGTTAGGTTAACGCTGTTAGAGAGCGATAGAAGTAAAGTAGGTGGGGGGGGGATAAGGTTGCATAATCGCTTAAAGGCGGGGTCTTCGATGGACTTACTTATCCCTCCCATCCTTTCAGATACCCCTAGACCTTACAATGTGCACACGCGCGACCAAAATAAGTAACAGTGGTTAGAAACTAGTAAACTTTTTTAAACTTCTATTCACCCTTTCAACACTAGGTGGTAGCACAATACGATTCAATTGCCTTAAAGACCTTTACGTAATAAATCAAATGACGTTTTTTATGCATCTCTCCCAGTTTGAATTTATACCTTTAAAATCATAATTAATCGCTGTCAACCGAATGCATTAAATGTTATAAACCTTAAAAAAGTTAATGATACTCAAACGATCGACCTAAAAGTAACGACAACGTTAAGATTGAGAAAAAAATGAACCGACGTGAAAATATCCGAAATGGACACACCTAATTGATTTAATGACGTTAAATAAGGGTTGAGTAAAATAAGAGCCTAAAAACTTGATTTAAAATTTGTAATTAGCGAAAATAAACATTAAATCTTAAAATTCGTCAATATTTAGCATTGAAAAAATTCAAAAAAATGTAAATTAATTTTTTTAAAGAAAATCTTCAACTTAATTTTCGACTCAATTAAAAAACTTTATCTACTCGTTTAAGGTTTACATAAACAATCATCTCACACGATTTGGTCATAAAGTAATGATGAGGCAGTAATCAAGTCATAAAAATAATTTCCTTAAACATTATTTTAATTCGTGCGATGGTTTTAACATGGTTGTAAACCCACTATTTTTATCTGATGACAATTTAATGATTGCCATCACTTAGTCTAAAATAATCCATTAAACAACACCAAATAAAATTTTTTTCCTGTACCTGAACATCGTCCCTTATTTTCCTTTCCTCAGATAATCCAATCAAAGGAACATAAAGCAAAAACAAATCATAAAAATATTTAAAACTCATAAAATTTAACTTCCCGACCACGGATTCAAGTGTAGCGGCCATGCCGTACGAGTTGGCCCGTTTCCCGCAGCCCTCAGCACTAGAGCGCGATTGGGACGAGTGTCGGAGTCTCATCCTCGCTCAGCTCCGTTGCCTTTTATCCCGAGTGCTTAATGGGTGTTATACCGTTTCTATGCCAATGACCGATTACATATTCCTCAATTTTTATGGATGTTAAATATCAGACGTAGGTAATTACTGAGGAGTCTCTTTATGGACAATAACGAGCATTCTTTCCCTTTTTATGCGCGTCATAAAGCGTTCAGAGATGGCAAACTTGTGCCAGCAGCACGTTGTCAAATGGAATAAACCCTACGCTTACGCTTAGACTAGTGCACGTGCTGCTCGATGATGTCATTCGGCATTAGGGAAGGAAGGAGCATTAAACGTGCGAGGGAGAGAAGGGGAATTCACCCCTATAACACTTCTGCCCATTTTACGCTATCGCTTCTCTATCCCCGCTCTTTATGGAGGGAAAGACCATGTGGCACGCAAAACCACGTGTTTCCTCATCCTCGTTCACCTTTGCCAGTCAAAACTTTTCACGCCCCTCAATTCGTAATTCAATTCCAAAATATTCGCTTCGATCCCACTTTGCTTTATGCATCGTTGGCAACGCGTGTCAACATTAAATTCGCTGCTACCGTCACCGCTACGGCACCACAAACACAGCGCGTGCTACGGGAGGCGAGTGTTTAATTTATTACCGACCACGCAAGATAAAACAAAATTTACATCGCTCGTCTTTCGCTTACGAGTTATTCATTGATTACGCTTAATTTAATGAGTGTTGTGGGGCACGGAGAAGCCAACATTTAAAACGATCAAACTTTTGAAAGTTGGCAGTTGCTCGATGCAGCCCTGCCCCCACGATTTAGTATTTTTTTTTTAAATATTATTTTTTTCCACTTTGCTCCATCAAATAGATGAAATGACACTCGATCGGATGGATGCACCGAAGTCGGACGATGCGATTGTTGGAACTGTCACTGGTCGAGTGACAGTCGTTGAAGAGAGAGGGTTGTTGTTGTTGTTTCGCGCCTGATGACCACGAGGTGGGGGAAGGGTGAGGAGGTGGGAGAACAGTATTGAAGTGGTGGAGAAATGGAGGAGGGAAAAGGTGAAACACGTGCATGCCACAGACGAAAACTCGGTATAGAAAATTCAAATTTATTTTATTTTTTTGTTTTTTAAAATTTCAAATTTTTTTTTTAAATGAAATAAAAAAAAATAGAAAAAGGAAAAAAGAGATATATATACATAAAAAAGAAAAAAAAATAGAGAAAAAGTTCTTACCTGTGATGGACATCCAGGGATAGCGAGGTATGTCCGGTGTCGGATTGTTAACTGGTTGGGAGCATGAGTTCAACGAGTTAGCCTCGGCTCCGGCGTGGTGGTAGAATTGCGAAGGGGACACCATGCTGGTGGCCGAGGCGGCGCAATTTTGCAGGTTGATGGAGTAATTGGCGGCCGCTGCGGCTGCAGCGGCTGCCGCTTCAGAACTGTTTTCGTTGGAATAACGACACGACTTGCCCAGTTCGGCGGGGTTGGAGCAATAGGGAACACAAGTGGCCGATGAAACGCTCGTTTGGTGGGGGACAGTCACGTAGGGATACATCCTCGGCTGGTGTGGACTATAATTCACGACGGCTCCTGATTCAGACTGATACTTAGGTAACATACTGTCTATAAAATTTGAACTCATTTTACACCATATTTCTTGCCGACACTAAAACGGAATCTTTTATACCTCGTAGCAAATGGATCCTTATAGTAATGGTCACAAAATATCGGCTGTCTTGACATGTAAACAATATCAACCAATCACATATCACATGTCACCATCAGCCAATCGCATCGAGATACGCTTTGAATAAATTATAATGCTTATGAGCCTTCCTCTTTTCTCTACTTTTTCTCTTTTTTTCACTCTCTTTTTCTCTTTCTGTCTATCTTTGAAACGAGTCTTCCTACTTTATACTTTCACGTCGATTTTACGTAACTCGTGGCGGACAATTTTGAAAATCGGTCGCATTCTAACCCCACCGGCCAATCTCAAGCTGGCGAGGCGGTCGTGAGCACGGAGTGGCGCTCTAGCAACCTCATGCCGGCCTCGACTGACGCCACTGACTGCCACTAGATCTCGATCACGCCAAACAGAGGATCCTATCGAGGTTCGCCTTTTGCCACTTCCGAAGGAAAAGCCTCAGAAATCAATGTGCGTAGTACATGCGTCTCTCGTGTTTATATAGTTAGTCTCGGTGTTAAAACAGTGAATGTGTATGTGTGTGTGTGTTGTCTACGACAGTTGCTAGCACGTGGCTAAATTACCTGGCCGGATGAACTGAACGCATCCACGCTCGCAGTTTGGCACGTTTGACTCGAGCAAATAAGCCTAACTCGTTGTACGATGAATGGGGAGGGCAGGCGGCGGCGCACGCGGCTGGCCTATAGTAGAGTGCTGGCTGCAATATCTGCTACTATTGCCTTATGGGAGTAGGCGATGAGCATCGATCGCTAGGCCGAGAGAGTGCGTCTTCCCTCGATCGTTAGTGAAAGCAGCACGGGCTCGATCACGCTCCCGTAGCTCGGTCTCGGCACGGCATGGATGGCATGTGCCTCGCATTCGACGAGAGGCGGAGACAAGGCACGCTAACTTTGCTCGTCTAACTAGTAGGCCTTGATTATGTCCGAGTGAGCACGCGGCAACTGGGGCGATCGTTCATGACGGAAAAAGATGGGGAGGGCGCGAGTTGAGAGAATATGAAATGATTCTGGGTCACGTGATTACGTCTCAGTTCAGCTCGAGATCTGGGAGCGAGCGAGGCGTGACGCAGACACGGCGTCGGTGTGGAGCGAAGCAGGGAGGGAGGAGCGCCACAGTATCAAGTAAAAAAAAATAAAAGAAAAGGGAAGAGAAAGTGAAAAAAAACTGGAGTAAAGTGGCGCTGTCAAACGAGAGCGGACAGAACGCTAGTCTTTCAATGAACGTAGAAGGGGGATTCCGCCAACTTATAACTCTTGATATTACCTTCTTTCAACATTTTAACTGCATTTTAATAGTACTGCGACCACCACCCACATCAATTTCTCTGCCCACCAGCCAACAAATGGCCCTTAAATAAAAATGGGGCGTCCCAACGGCTCCTTTATGCGCTCAACCAAATTCCGCGCATTTGGCAGCACTTGAAGTGCTAGTCCTCAAAGGCCATCTCATAAGGTGACGTATTCTCACTGTATGCCCGCAAGGTTAAGTTGCAGCTATAAACACTTTGAAAACGACCAGTGTGCGCGTGTCAAATCTACTACACAATTTCTTCATTTGTAACATTGTATTACAAATCACTTTTTCTTTCAAGGCCGAGTCTATAAAATTTTTTCTCACAGTCATAAAAATATTTTACAAATCCCATACACATTTCCTTTACTCCATTAACCGTTAAGTCCCAATATTCAACCATTTTTTGAATAACGTATAAATTTTAAAAAAATATATATTCCTGGAAAGAACCTCGAGTATATTTATAAAACTGATAACTCGCAATTACATCTGACGTCACCATGGGAATAGCAACAGGTCTCACAAACTCGATATTATAATAAAACAATCACTGTAAGCTAAAAAAGTTTTTTTTTTTTTTAAAAAATGACAACAAACTGCAAATTATAAACTCGTTAAGCAATAAATTATAAATAAATAAAAATACGTACTTTGAATAATTAATTATATGGAAAATGCGAACAAATGCGAATCAAAAATAGTTTGGAATTGATCCTAATTGGCTATTTGCTTCCAGACCACGCCATCTCTTAAGAATTTTTTTGACATTTGCAACGAATTTACCTGGAGTCCTCAGGGTCACGTGGTAATGCTTTCATATATTTGAGCAATCAGCAGGTGTCCCTGAGGGTTTAGAAAGTGGTCGGAAAAACCTCCATCACGTCGTAAGATAGAGATAAATGGAATAATGATTGATTGCTTTTACTCTCGGTTGGTTGTCTATAAAAAACAAGAATTTCCTTTTTCCCAGAAAACTATTTTTATATTATTAATTACTCAGAAAAAAATGAGTAAAAAAAAATAAAAAAATATTTTTACACGTTTATAAACCGCAACACTTTTATTTAATTAAGACTATAAAAATTAATATAAATATATAAACATTTGCAATAAATCTTAATAGCGCAATTCGAAAGTTGTAAAACAAGTGAGGTTATAAAAAAAATTAAATAAAAAATAAAAAAAGGAATGTAGAAAAAAAGGTCGTAACATCCGTGAGACATTTTAAGACCTATCTAAATAAGCAACGTGATGAGTAATAAAAATGCTCGCACTTACCTTCCGTAAGTTGTGCGTCTTCATCCACGAAATTTGTCGCAAAAACCAACTTAACAAGCGATCTTGTCTAATTTAAAAGCATTTCCTTGGCGCCAAATTAATTTGTCGACTCAATCTCAATCGAAATATCCCACAAGAGGCTAATACGACAAGACCGCAAATATGGAGTCAGAGAAAATTGAGATGTCGTCGTTTAGAGTTAAGAAAGGAAAATGCCGAAATCAAAGAAAACGACTTTCGGCTAGTGTTTAAAGTGGCCAAACGAAAGGAAAAGTATTGGGGGAGTCTTGAACAAATAGTTTGTTGCGCATCCCTTACGCAAAAAAACCTGAGCAATTTTCGTTTGTCATTGTCAGTCGCCTCAAAGTGGACAATGGTTAAGACATTTGTGTCCTGCAGCGTAACCTGTCCAGACCTATTCAACTCCTTACTTTTACAACTTTTACTTTTCTCTTCTTTTACCTGAAGTGAAAGTTGTAACTAACGTTTGTTTTCAAAACATAGGGTTAGATAACTTTTCTTTTGCTTTTCAAAGAAAGAAAAAGACGAGAAAGAAAATCAAAATAAACAAAAATTTATTTTCTAAATTTTTACAATTAATTTTTTTTTTGATATCCTTAGATAATGTAAATCTAAAAGAAAAAATTTTTTTTGACATAATGTGCCATCGATTGAGATATTTTTTTTCACATAGTAATACATATAATAGGATTAAAATGAATGTAGTAAGAAAAACTGCTATATTTACTTAGGGAATTGAACCTGCCATAAGAGCACCAATATTTCATTTTAATCCAATAATTTTTAAAACGGAAGACTGATAAAATGTGCCACTTCATGGGATGCTTCTTCAAGATAGCACCTTCGCCAATTTTTTTTTTTATATTTAATATTAAAAGCAAAGAAAGTTCGTTCCAAACTCTTTCATCTACGAGATTAACACTTTATCGCGGCATTAATTAATTCTGATATTCACCGGATCTTTTGTGGTCACTTCAATTACAACTTTCGTTTTGAGAATCGAAATTAAGCCTGTCATCACTTTCGCCATAGACATCAAAACTCAGTAGGAAGTACTGAATCTTCGTATAATTGGGCTGACTTTACAAAATAAAACGGGGTTAAATATTTATAGCAACTACCAAATTCTGTTATGTTCGAATATACATACTCGAACTTTGTAAATGTTTTTAATGTAACTTTTATTATAAAGTGAAAAAAATTGAATTTCTCAAATATTTCCTTAGGTCATCGATTCTTCGCCAGATGGTGGTCTTTCAAAACGACCGTGCATGTAGAGGAAATGCTAATAGCACTCACCTGTTCCAACGGCCAAGACTGTAGGTAATCACCGAAAGAGGACACTAAAAAACAGGGGAGTGTTGTGTCCATGCCTGAAGGGAGGGGGTTAAACCAAGGGTCAAACCCCACCAAAAGATGGAAACCCCAAAACTTCCATTTTTTCACACGAATTAATAACTCGTGAAAGAATAAAGTAAAGAAAATGAATTGCGTCACAGCCAAAGGCTTTTCCCCTAATGCGTGGGTAGTAAAAGAGAATATTGAGTAAAAGAGGGTTGAGATTCGACATTAACAATAGATATTCCCTATAGGTCTGTGTTTTTCGTGGCCTCGAGGCTCATCAGCATATCGTTTTAAAATCTCGTCATTTCTGCAGGTGTAGGCGATTTGTTGAAAAGGAGAGAGGAAAAGGAGGTACAACGCAGAGGAAAAAGGAAGAAGAAAAAGTAACCTTGTAAAATCGGATTGAAATGACACACGTTATACGGGGTTTAAAAAGTGCACTCATTAATGCCATAAAACACACTATTATCCAGTGCATTGCACACCATAAAAGAGTCCAGAGGGGTTTTACAATACCAAACATAGCGTCATAGGCCCCTACGATTGTATTGGGATACTCATTTCCTCCAAAGGATATTTTCTCACTAACTCACAGTTACACTAACACTTAACATCTCAGTTTTTCCTTTGGATTGGTACATTTTCTAGAGAGAAAAAAAAAATTTTTATATTTATTTTTTTTCGTCTGCGCCAAAACCTTGGATAATTCTCAGTGCCTTTACCACAAATTGGACCAATTGCTTTTCATAAATTACTTCGCTTAACCAGCAACAGAACTTGGCAAGGGTTCAAATTCGGTGACGTCATAACATCAACTTCCTAAACAAGTGTATAGACAAGTCATCTGTAACGTAGTTTGTCATACCTATTGCTGCCCACAACCTTAACACCCGTAAGTACATGACATATAACATTATATTTTAATATAAGAATTTGTTCAAAATTAATATTCATTCACCATTTGTTTATATTGGCTATAATTGTATACGTAACTTTTAACTCTGAAAACCGAACACTCGTTCGGGTTAAGACAACAGGTGTGCCCGTAACTTTGCGCTGATATCAAATTTACTGCGTGTTTGCTTTTCCAACTGTTTTTATTGAGTCTAATGTTTCACTCGATCGTACGTATACACACTCAGAGTAACGAGTCAATGAACATTGCGCCAAAAACCATTTAAAAAACCATACAAAAATATTTTCGTATTTAAAGAGATTCAGTTACTGCCCTTGACCTCTCGATAAAAATTTATGAAAAAAAATTAAAGAGTGAAAACTCAAATTACACCTAATTTAAAATAATTTTCAATCAACCATTGCTCGATTAAATTCCTCGTTTTTATCCATTTGTATAAAAGAAAAAAAACAACGAAAAAAAAGAGAAAATGAAATTTTTATCCTACCTTCACATCTTTCAAGAGGATGTAGGGGCGTGACGTGTTTTGCTAGTTGCTCACTTGTTCTTGTCGAGGTCTGTGAACCCTATCATTACTTATCTAATATAAAAAGAAAAAGAATAAAGTTACAACTCCTAAATTAGAATGTTAATTACTTATTACAAAGAAGTGTCAAATGCAGATAATCAAAAAGCAAATAATATTTTTTATTTTTTTTTATTTTAATGTTTATCATTTCAAATAGTCGGGTTTCGAATTTTATAGGGTGGGTTACAGGCCTCTTAGGTGCTCGAGGTAACGCTTCATTTCGGTTGCGAGCGCGATGTGGAAGAGTTTAAATCGGACTTTATCAGGGGGTTGAGAGCGTTTGATCAATATCGTCAAGCCCGAGTGCAGCGTATAGAGACATCACAAGTAAAAATAAATTAGAATCAGCCTTCGATCGGCGAAAAGTAAGAAAAAAAAATTTTATCCGATAATTATTGGTTTTAAAGACTCATTTAATCTTACTTAAGATTGAAAATTTAAAAAAAAAAAAAAAATCAAAATCTCGCAATCGCTTCTTCAAACATTGTAAAAGGCGATCACGCTGTACCCGATCCTTGAATGGTGGACTTAAATTTTTTTCCTCTCTGATAATAAACTTTTCTTGCCGAATTAATGTTATACAAACACGGTAAACTCCAGTTCCCAGTGTGTACCCAATTGGCCATTACAATTAAAATAACCCTTGTTAAACATTCAATTATATTCCATTCGAGCACAATCGTGATAGAAAAGTGAATCATTTTTCTCTAGAGTGTATGCATAGAGTCCATTAAGATCTGGTGTTGGACGTCTTATCGTAATAGTCCAGCAACTATACACAATTGCATCGAGATTGAAACAACTTTTCATATTCTCAGTCAATTCCACCGCCATTCTTAGATTGGTAAAAGACCTAGACAATTGGCTTTCTCGAGATGACTCTCATAAATTACTCTGCTTTTTTTCTTTCTCGCAATCGAATGAATGCCGAGTATGTTAGGACTTCGTCATTCCTTGTCCACACAAGACCTCAAATTACAAATGCATTTGCATGCGCCTCTCCAATTCCATCCTCCCCTTCTTCGCTTACAAATATCATTCACGTTTCCGAGCCATAACATCAGATATAACCTTCCCTCATTTGCATTCCACCTAATGCTAATTCTCCTTACACGTAGTAATTTACCACCAAATCCAATACAACCTCCGGATCAGCCAATGGGGTGACTAATATTTTTTTACTGCTCAAAATACCTCGATTCACCCTAAGAAAATTGTCTTCCACTCAAATTATTCCTTAAGGAGTCCATCAAAAAATAGAACTTTTTCCCAATTATCCAAACTGATTACGAAAAGACCAATTTAGGTTTTACTGTCAACCTTCGAATACAATTTTTTTTTTAAATTTCTTTTTGAACTTAAAAATAAAAAAAAAATATTTTAACAAGTCGAGCCTAAAGTAGAGTGTGTAGCGAGTGTCCTAAGGGTCTTTGTGCGGTCCAAACTTTGCTCGCATTACGTGAGGGGTTGTCACCAGTTAAATTAGGCCGTTAGGCAATCACCCCCTGCCCGATGGTCCAATAAAATAGACAATCCCCGACTGTCACAAAATGCTCTGAATCTTAGTCTTTGACTCTGCCCTCAGGTCCGCTGCATGAGGTTCCTTTCCTTTTACACCACATTCCCACACAAGAACAAAGCATAGAAAATGTGTATGTACCAACATCTTACAAAGCTTTTCTCACTTGAACGTTATAAAAACAAATAGCAAATTCCAAACTGTAACACAACTCCCTAAGATAAAAATCAACTTTAAACAAGCCAATAAAATAATATAAAAAAGAAAGTAGCCTTTAATTTTTAAATACTTTTCTATATAGAAATTAATAAATAAAAATTTTAAAGGGGAAATGAAAATAGAAATTAATGAAATAAAAAGGCGTACATAGAATAATGGGTTGCGTATGGTTAATAGCAACTCGAATTAGATTGAATTTTGTAGACAGTGAGGACATCCGAAAATTTAATTTATGAACTAGTATAATCCGACTACTCGAAGAAACATAGGAAACGTGATTGGGTTTAGCAAAGCATGTCGCTCATTAATAAAGAATATATTGAATCAAAACGAAAATGGTGGGACCAATAAAAAATGAAAACAAGACATAAGGCCAGCCCCAAAACTCCATTTAGAAACCGACGTGCAAAAGTAATTACTCGATTTTATTCGTTGTAAAAAAAGTATTAAAAAAAAATCCAAATAGATTTTCCTTTTTTAAAATTTTTTTCTTTCTTTCCTCCCCATAACCGAAGAAGCCGAATGATGTGCGCCGACAAATTCATTGTTTTATGACATAGAGTCCATAAAAATCAAAACAGCAATGGCTTTACACATTCCTTCATTTTAGTACGGCACAGCTCGCCGTAGGGAGCACAACTCGAATTTTGTCGCACAATTTGGGGCTTAACCGCTGGATTTGCGGTGAGTTAAATTTCTCGCATTTTCTGTTTCGGCTTAAGCTGACTCGTTACGCGCGGTTGGATCTCCCGTTCATTTACTTGCTATTTATTAGTGTCCAAATAATACCTTTATTAAATTATTGTCGCCAGGTTCCGTGTCCCAGTTTAATTATCCCGCGTTTAATAAGAAAAAAATTTATTTATTTATTGTTATCTTTTTATCCTCATCATTCCGTTAATTCTCTACCGAGTCGAGGCAACGAGTAGCGAGCGGGGGCTAGCGTTTAGGCCTAACACCGACGATGAAAATGAGATGTTTCAAAACGCTTACTTTATTTAAATAAATGCTGTTTATGTATCCGACATAAATTCAACGTTACTATTAAGCCTTTTAATGTTAAAATCCGTGGTAAATTCCACCTTTGCAACGTATAAAATTGTAGTAAATTAGAGCAACACTCAAGCCCCTCCTCAAAAATGGAGGACGGAGCTGAAAACAACATCGAGCTCCGATTCCCCTTCGTTATTACAGGCTGTGGCGCTAACGAAAAATCTCCTATCTCTCTTTCGCACAACCGTAACACAAACACCACATTCTCAAATAAACGGATTTGATTCTAAAATTAAATACTCATAAATTTGAAAGCATAAAAATAGATTTTATTCTAAAAAATTTTTAAATGAAAAATAAAATAAAAATCCTCAATTTTTCTTTTCTTTCTCCATATCCTGAAAAAGTATCGCAATCCAAATTCCCAATACTAATATTACAAAAAGTCCTTTGCCACTATTAAATATGAGGAAAAAAAATCATTTTACATTAGGTACTCGTAAAATATAATAATTTTATAACAAACACAACACAACCACCAAAACTTTCTATTATTCGAATCCATACGTCAACGTTTTTCTAAATGATAAAATAAATTGTGTTTCTAATCAGTCACAAGTTCCCGAGAGACATACAAAATTTATCTTTCGTTATTTATATATATTCGGTGTCTAAGCGAGAAAAGCGGGAGAGCGACAACTTAGCTGATTAACTTTATGGAAATTAAGTGAGGTCATTTAGCACCTAAAAGTCAGTCGAAAAGAGAAAAAAAAATCCTCCAAATTAAGCATTTTAAACAAGCTCAACATCAACCAATGTCTAAGGGAGATATAAAACCCTTGAATACGGCGCTTATCAAACATCGCATTTTAGTCGGGAAAAAGCACTTTTATCTATTTCATCGTGAGAAAAAATATTTTTTAAAGAAAAAGAAAAAAATCTAGTGTGGGTTATAATTTTCAATAGAAAATAGTATAAATCGTATAGGAGACAGCTCGGACACACATGCTCTTTATAGGTCGGGCGACATTTTATCATCGTGTTTCATCTCTAACTTCACTTCCGAATTCTAGTAACCCCTCACCTCATTTATAAGGGAAGCTACAATGCCATCCACGAACTAGACCATATTTACAAGCCCTGGCACAAAGTATATTAAGGAGTCGATTCAGGTTACGTTCCAAAACAAACTCGACTTAATCATTTTTCATTCCTTTTTTTTTCCTTTCCAAACGTCACGACTGGCTCGTGACAGTTGCTAAAAACAGGAATATTTTTCAAAATTGAAATATTTCACCGTTTTGCGTTGCACGGAGAGTCATAAAAAAGCCGAATATAACAATATAAGAAAAACAGTATCAGATAGTCGAGAGAAAAATGTTTCCTCGACTGTATTATTCGAAATAAACTCCGACTGCAAAGCACGTGTTTTCCGGAGCTCGTGAAAGCTTTGCGTCACTTTGGCGTCATTTTATAGGCCTTCTAGTAGCTCCATAACAATTTATTTCGAGTGACGTAGATCGCAATGACTGCTTGCCTACAGCTATCGCCCGTGTTTGATCCCCAATTTGAGCGCTCATCATTCTAACTTATACTCACTACTATTCCTATGAGTTATAACCCATTTTAAACCAACCGTGCATTCGATTCAACTACAAATATGACGAATTGCCCAGCTACCGAATTCAATCGTTTATTTGTTTTTAATTAGTAGCATCTCAAATTGTATCGTTAAATAAAGAATAAAAATATTTAAATATTTATTTCTTCCGACATATTCGCGAAGATTTATTATTTTATTTTCAAACACTCACATACTAGAAAATGCGTGTCGTAATTTATTTTGTAAGAAACAGAAAAAAATTCCACGTAATTGACATTCACTACATAATCTTAAACTTCACCTTTTCATTTTTTTTTCTTAAACTATAATTGCAATGACCATGTGCACTTCAAATTTTTGGAGAAAAAAAAAATTCTATTAAATATTCAAGGTTGAATGTTTTAGGTGTGTCATTTTCGCACACAGTAAAATGAGCAGCGATTCCACTAAATTAATTCCAAACAGCAAATCGACAAACGATTCGATGGTGATAATATTAAATATTGTAACCACTTTAGAGTCCCTTTGTTTATTGAATGGACATAAACCACTAACAGCTGTACTTTTGCGTCACGTTTCAGGTGAGTGGATGAAAAATAAAACGGAAAAATATCGAATACGACTTTCCCACATAACTTAATGTGTCCATAAATGCCACACGAGAGATTTACATCTTTATGGACGTGCGAAAATTATAGGTACATTACAGTCTCGCAAAAGTGGCTTTTCAAAGGCACGTAGTATTTTGCTTACCGTCACAGGGACCCCCTCTCATTAGGCTCTCATCACACACTAAAAAGGCGGGTTTTTTGGGGCTCAAACACCGTATTTTCACCAGTATTTTTATGTAATAGAAATAAAAAGAGAATTAAGCAATTTAACGAGGTGTCAACGTGTGCGTTTGCTTCTGTCTGCTGCCGAGCGGACACTGATCGCGTTAGACGACATTACGCCACGCCCATCCAGCTCCCGCCCCGCCACCGACAAGCCAGGTAGCAGCCACGGCCCTCCAATGGCGGCCATGCTTGGATCACGTGATTGCCCGTGCATTGAAGGAACTCACGCGAGCGTATACCTGTTATTTCCCAGGCCCCCGAATTTTATGCCATTTTCAAAGCGTATAAATCATTTCAAGGCTCACGCGACACGTGCATACACTTAGTCAAAAGTTTTCAAAATGAGGTGTTTAAAGTGAGGTCATTTCTCACAATTATTTCCTTGTAATCCAATTGGAATAATTTTTGACGATAAATGCAATCGATCATTACATTTTGGCCTAACAAAAATTTAAAAAAAAAATTTTTTTTTGTAACTTTTATTAACATATTTTACGAATATGTTAAATTTAGAGTCACCTGCATTTAATGTAATAATATTCGGTCAAATTTTTTTTCGTGTTTTCAACTAGGGCTAAAGGTTCGCAAAGATCAAAACCAAGATTATATTTATGTTTCTATTTTTTCTGTAATTTAATTTAAATTTTAGAAAAAAAAAATCCTTAGAGACAAAAGCCTAATTAGACCTTTATTTCAGTTCCATTTTAATGGAAATAAAAATAAAAATCTAAAAAAATAATTTTCCCTCAGTTTCATTTCATTTTATTTGTCGAGTATTTCCTCTCCCTCCACCACATTCTTTGTGACAGACACTTCTCTCGAACCTGTCATGGGAGTCGTTCCCTCACACTTTAATTCCAAAAGAGTATCTCCACATTTGAAACTATGTTAACAAGTTCGTCGTAAATCTGCAGCTTAATCGCGCCGTACAACGTTCACTTATAGGCCCTACGCCCAAAATCCCTTAGGCCGTGAAAATAGCTGCGCGGCACCGTTGCGAGTAGAAAGGGGCGAGAAAGAAAAGCGAGCCAGTTTTTGGCATATTTCATTTCATGGTTTAGAAGAAGATACCACTTCTCCAGATCTTAGGTGCCTTACGCATTGTACAAACAATGAGATTAAAGTGCAAGGACACACGACACTACAAGGTGTGTAACAATGAGATGGGTGTCGGGTTTACCTTAATGAATACGAGTAAAATGCAAATAAGTTAGTGTCTCCGAGCGATAGTAACATAAGGATTACAATTCATTCATTCATTTTTCTCAGTCCCTTCCCACGCTTTGTAACATTGTGTTTAGGCCCTGAAACCATACTTTCCCTTTTGGGTTTGCACTCCATTGTGATGAGCCAACATTAGGCAGTGTTGCTTGAGGGTTCGCTCGCCTTCACGAAAAGAAAAATATAATGCTGATGCCAGGTTAATCCAAAACCAGGTATGGAGGGGTGGAACGAAACATTTTTCAACTATAACAAAGTATATTATTATATATTCGACTGTTTTTAACCACCTTAAAAACCATTCATAACATTTTTCAATGAAAAAAGGTCTATCTCACACCTCGTTCAATAACTCAGTCTTCTTGCTATAAGTAAAGGGGAAGATCTCTCAAGAGCTGTGACTATAGAAAAATACATAAATAATGAAGGTGATGAAAGGAAAATGATTAAAAAAAAGTGTCGAGCTACTCATAACCGGGCGGAGTCCTCCTTCAACCCTATAGGTCCCTAAACTTGAACTGAATTTTATTTTTTTTTACCCCTCCCCATTTTTCTTTACACTGTTTATTATATATTACTAAAAAAAAAATTTGCTTTTCTTTTACTCCAGCCAACCCCTTGATACCCATTCAAGTATTAGAAAAAATGAGAATTTTTCTATTCACCGTCTACGACTGCACTCAATATTTTTCGCGCTAACAAAAAATATGGGAGACAATGTCAAAAAGTTCATAACGTCAACAACGTATAAAAAAGAAAAAAAAATAAAAGAGTAAAAGAAAAGCCTTTACCCGTGAGAAAAACAAGATTCACAAATCAACGGGGCTAGACAAAATAAATCAAATATTTGGAAAAATAAAAAAAAAATTTAGCAAATACGAGGTGTTATTTTTACACTTTTCCTTTTTTAAAACAGACATCTTTTTTAAAACCGTTTAATTCCACTTAAACTATAAAAACGTTTTAAAAGCAAATTTTATAAACCATAAAGAAAAATGAAACCCATTAATTTTACGGCCGTTTTTACGCCTAACAAAATGGCCGTAAAAAAATAAATAAAATAAATAAATAAAAATGATTGAAGCGCCTCTATTGACAAGTATTTTAAGACTATTTTAAGATCCAGATAGAAACGTCACAAAATCACTATACAAACCGTTTCTTACAATCGTTTCACGACACGTGAAATGACGTAAGCACGAAACACCAGTTTTGACCAATAAAAGACAGCCACACATGCAGTTGATCTTAATAAATTTTCATACTACCCAATTTAATTAACACCATAAACGTCCAAATTTCACTTAAACAATTCATTTCCAATTTTAAAAAAATCAAAATCAAATAAAATGAAAAGAAAAAATTTTATTCATTCATTTTCTTTTCAAAAAAAATTGTCGGGAAAAAGACGGACTTTATACTGCTGACCTCTTCCTAAGCTTTAACATCGTTTGAGTAATAAAATATACAATTAACCCAGGCTTGAAGTAATAATATTATAAAGTGTTAACCGCCCGTGTCATTTTTATAGTTCCAAAGACGAAATAAAAACCACGATTTAGGTAAGTGTTCGATTTCTGTAATCGAAAAATATAAATAATTTTTATTTATTCCCAATTATAATTATCAATAATAATTAGTCCAAAATTCGTGAACTCACACAAAACAATTCACCTCGACAAGTAAAAAAAACTGTTTTTACCAAAACAGCTCTTTTTATTCTTGACATTTGTACTTCGCCAATACGAGACACATGTTTCCGCCATCATTCATCGAGTTTAGCTTTCTTAACCATTTGCCAAATTTGGATTTGTTAAAATATTTTCAATTGAAAGACAAACGACATCTTGATTCGAAAAAAGAAGCTTCTAAAAGCCCCATTCGTAAATTTAAAGTATTTATATTTGAGGACATTTTTTCCATTTTAAGAAAGAAAAAAAAACAGCTTGAAAGTGATGAAAATTGTCTATATTTGACTGATTAATTAGAATTCTTATCTAGTCTCAGCTTGTCTCCTAAGAATTAGAGCAGAAACAATTTACGAGTTGAATTTCTAATTGTGTTAGTCCAACCCTTCATAACCTCACGTTATTTTATTGTTTACTCCATAACTATTGAAAACGAAAAAATAAACGTAAATGCAATATCTTCACTAACGGTAACTAACGATTGGTCAATGTAATGAATGAGATTAAACTCTCAGCTTAAATCTAATTTATACTAGTAAATCCAAATTTAAATGGATTTTCGCACTTACACTGATTTATTATTATATTACATTCGTTGGAAGAAATTCAATGTATCTGTGCCAAAAAATTTGGGATTTTTTTTTAAGGAAATTTTTATTAAATGCTTATGTTCAATTCCATGGACTAAATATTCACACATTAAAAATTTCAAAATATTTAGCATTTGATTGGGCAAATAATGTTTGCCATTTCACTTTTTTGGAAGTAAAAAGCAATTTATAAACAAACCGGTTACACAAACATTAGCTTTTAATACCTGTTTAAAAAATATAAGTTAATGTTGAAATAATTTTATTTTTAAATTTTGCTAAATTTTTACATTTTCTAATGTTATTCTATGGAGGATTGTAGAATTCTGAAAATAACTCAACCAATTTGGTCAATTAACAGAATTATCTTCATGTCGTCGCTCAGCTGCAATTATTTTAATTTCGTATTTGATTAAATTAAGTTTAAACCCAAGGATAGTAGAAAGTCATTTGATTACTACCAGTTTTCAAATCAGGTTACAATTAAAGGTTTAAATTTAGTAGAAACTATAAAAATTCGTTCATTATTGAACACATTTTCATTATTTCAAACAAATTTTCCTTTACAAATTATTTATACCATTTTTATTCGTATTTTACTGCTGTTAAATGTTATCCACACCTTTAATTCGTTAACAACATAGACTATCGAACGATTAACTACGTGATTTTGAGATATTCGTTTGGTAATCCATGTTAAATTACAGCTTTCGTTGTAGTCTCGATAATAATTCTATAAATTAGCAAAATATTTTTTTTCCAACAAAAGGTGGATTAAATTTCAAATTTTAGATTAAAAGCAAATTAAGTGAAATAAATTGTGAAAAATGATCTGATAATTGTAATCAATAATTTAATGGCGAGCATTTAAAATTGGCTAAAATAGATTTTCAATATTTTGTTTACAAAAATTATTCATTTCAACTTTCACCTAAACACAATTCTTCCATAATTTTTAGTGGTAGAATTGTTTTCTTAAAGAATTCACTAGTGCCCTTGAAATTCAACAACTTCTTTGTTAAGAGAACCATTAGCTTTGAACAATAATAATAAAATGATGTGAATGACAGAAAAAAAGAGAATAAATTTTTATGACTGCGTTAAATGCTGTGAAAAAATTAAATTTTTACATTAATTCGTTTGTTTACTACTTGTACAACTATTTTGATGTTCAACTAACATAATTTAATATTTTTTGTTGTATTATAAGCGAAATTACAGTTTAATGGCAAATTTCTCTCCAATGATATGGCGAGTTTCTATGTTCACAAAATCTTTTAATAAAATACAAATATTTTTTGATTAATTCAAGAATGTGACATGATTGGCTGGACCAATTTCCCAATCATTGAACTGATCTGCAGATACTTTAATAAAAGATTATTACTGCTCACCATCCGTTCTTTTATTGATCATTTTAGTTTAATTTTTCCTTTTGATTAATAAGTAACCTAAAACTGTAACAATATTTATTAGATAGATCTGTTTACATATTGTTTGAAATCCTATATTTTATTGATTCCGAGCTGGATAGTCTTGTACAGTATATCATAGATAACATACAATAGGAACAGGTGAAATTGTAGAAATAAGTGAACTTAACATATTTACTCATTGTGAATAAAAATAATGGTAATTACTGTATTAAATTTCCAGTGACATTAAGTGCACCCAAATAATAATTTTGTCCCATTAAAACGTAATTAAAAAGCTATTGTGGCCCTCTTCTAATCTAAATTTTAATCTCAAATCTATATTGTATACGTCTATTTTTAATTTTTTCATCTCGATAATTTAATATTATATTTTACTATTGAATTTAATCAGTAACTATCTATTGTTAAATTGTTAATGATCAAGTTGTTTATTATTATCGCTTTGCATTGAGATATTTAAAGGTGTATCATATAAAAGAATTTGCTGTTTTGATACAATAACACAATGGTCGTTATATTTATTGAAAGTATTAGCAAATAATCGACGAGAAAATGTATTATAGTGAATTTAATACATCAGTTGTTGAAATTCATTGTTAGTTAAGCTAAATGTTTTAAACCGTTTCCTTTGTATTTATTGTTTTCTAGATAAAAGTGTTAAAAGGTGTCTAAAACCTTTACATTTCTAGTTTACAAATTTATCAATTTTAGCATTTAAAAAATAATGCATTCATAAATAGCTATAGATTCAAAAGCACATTTACAATTAATATCCAATTACGAATAAAATTTAGAATTTTGAGACTCAATGGATATGAAAAAGCGAGAGTTTAATAAGTTTATAACTTCGTATTATTATTATTTGATATATTTTATTGCAAGTTATTTGTTAATGAACATTTAATGCAGTTTATAACTTATAAAATGCTTTACTTTTTAAAAATTTGATACTAATAGGTCAGTTCTATTTTAGTTTCATAAAATGCATAATTTCCACAATTTTATATAATAATTTATTTTTTATTTTTAATAAAATCGAACCAAAATTTAATCACAATAATTAATAGAAAAGTTGATTTATAATTTAAAAACACATGCCAATTTATAAAATTATTTGTATTTTAAATATCACATTTATAAATAATATGCAGTAAAAATTGTAAATCATAAGTTTAGTTTTATGGTCATATAATTTTAAACTAGCAATAGCAATTACTGCAACAACTATACCTTCAATAAAATTTAAAGCAAATAAATATCTTTCTATTCAAGATTAAATCATTTACTGTAGTTTTATTTAAAATACTTTCTTTAATACCCTCTCAATTTTTCACAATATCCTATTAGTTTACTTTTCATAATATCCATTTAATTTAGTATAAAAGTTTTCCATTAAATTCGTATAACAGCAGCAATGCAAAAACCTAATAAATTTTAAAAGTAAAAATATGTTTTTTAAACACTTGTTTTAGTTGCAATCACTTTTTTAAAGTCTGCACAGTTGTATTTCCTTAGTGTGCACATTGTGAAGGAATAATAGATTTTTGATTGACAAGTAATCAAGTATTGTGCAACCAAATTGATTGCGATTCCATAAAATTATTAAACGACAATAAGCTCTTAAATTGTACAAAAACTTTAAAAAAAAAATTTTAGAAATAAAAACTAACTTAACTTTCCGTATAACTTAACCATTTTCAAGATTAATCTTGATCTTTTTAACTTATAAATAATCCAAAAGACATTCTTCTCTTAAATCAGTTTGAAAAAAAAATATTAGGTTATCCTTGATCTTCTTTTCTTATAAATAATTCTGCCAGTCTTCTCCTAAATCACTTAATACTTTCATCCTTTTAGTATTTTCTAATAATTAAAACACCTGCGCGTGTTTAATGTTGCATTTGTATCAATTTTACTATGCTAAACAAATTGATTGTATCTCTTTTTAGTATGCTAAATAATACTGTTAGCCCATTAATATTTTATTATGGATATTTTAATCTATAAATATTCTCGAAGCTATTGTATAAGCATTTGTTAATTTCATTATATAATACTTTAAAGTAAAGTACTTTCAATACTAAACAATGAATATAAATATATCAAGGACATTAAGCATACAATTCTAGATTAAGAATTATTAAACTTAGTTGCAATTCAGTTTTTTGGTGAATAATTTAATTTATAATAATTATCACAACCATTCGTTCCACACTACACCAATATAATTAAATCTCATTACATTTAATTCAACTAAAGTAAGCACTTATAATGAATCCTTAAACCCTAGAAAAACCTTGAATATAAAATGAAACTATCTTTACATCAAAAACTGTATGGATATAATCATTAAAAAAATATACAAAAATTTGAACTAAAGTTTGTGATTAATTGTTTCCATTAAAAAAAAAATTCCTTGACTCGCTTTCGTAAATCAAAAGTAATGATTTAAAGTTGGTTTTTTTTTCTTAGACCACTTAAAACATAAGACTAAAATTCATCTTTCAATTTTAGGCATTTTTTTAAATTTTAAATTTTTTGTTTAAAATTCTTATCAATTGCCAACCTTATTTTAAGGCAATAAATCAAACTTTACTTAAACTCGCTAAATGAGTGCATCTCATTTTTCAATTTGTGTAACATAGTAAAAACAGCGATTTTATTTTATTTCGTTCGACTTCCTCACACATTTAACGATGTGTTGCTTGTTTTTAAATTATTTTTTTGTTTTTAACCAAATTTTTCCTCATGGCCCCATTAGATATTTTTCAAGCAACTTAAATGTTTCTAACCAACTGGTGAATTTTACCCGCCCTTAATATTTAATAATAAGTTCCGCGAGAGAAAACATTTCGCACTTTTAAAATGAATACTTTCTCGTCCCATAATTTGTTCCTTCTCATTAGCTTGGTGAATGTAAAAGTTGTACGTATCTGGTGCAAAGTTGGGAACGAGCTCGTGCAAACCTTAAACACAAAAGGAAGTCTGTTATATTCAACGCCACCAATGAGGAAGCGACCAAACAACAAGTGGGCGGCGATTGGCCTCGAGCGCAAAAACAAGAGTCCTCGTACCAAAGTCTCGTAAAATTCATTAACTAAAATTTCCCAAAACAAAAATATGTTCAAACAAATTGAAAAAGTAAAGAAGATCCATTAGCATAAATTAAACGAGTTATTCAACTCAAACCTGTAACGAAAAAAACAAACGAAATGCGAGCAATTTGTATTATTTTCCAAGCAAAGATTCTGACAAACGGTTAAGAGCAAACGAGGCTAGTTAAAAGGTTATAGCGCATGCGCACTTATGAAGTGGAAATCCCCGAGGTTGAATTTATTAGGAGGCCCCGTAAAGGGTTAACGGTTGTTTCGACTCGTACAAATTCCTATTGAACGACATCTCGCGGTCGTTGGCGTGAGCTAAGGGTTGACTTGACTGACGTCGAAGCATTGGTATTGTGGGGGTTGAACTTATAGCCTCGTGGCAACTGATGGGAGGGGGTCAGATCTGGGAGGAGGAAGGGAGAGGATTCAAGAGCAGCGACACAATGATTGGGATAGTGCAGTAAAGCGTGCTAAATGCGAGATCTCAAAGCCGTTCTCGATTGGTATTTCCGCCATAATTACCCCTTCATAAAATATGAGAACCACCAATGCAACCGTGGGCGCAACGAGGCCAGTTGTCTCCAACCATCTGCCAAGACGGTTCCCATTTAACTCAATTTCCCAACCACTACCATTCAAACGACTAAAACTGTTCTACAGTCTTTTGTATGGATATTTCAAATTGCGGGATACCAATAATAACCCAATCGGATAACAAATTTTCATCTGCCCTAACCCGAGTCAGGTTCCCAACGACCCTAGACAAAACACAAAACCAAAAATTAACTTATTTCTTGTAGCTAAAATCTTTTATTTCTTTTTCTCTGTATTCGTAGGATGCAATCGCAAAGACCCGATGCCAAACCAACACCGTTTGCACCCGCGTCCAATGCAAGTTGTCTTCGGTTTTGCCATCCAAGGTATGTAACGCACATCCACTTCTACTTATATATAACACGAGGGTCACCGTACGTTAACTAAGTCGTCATCAATGACGTACCACATCCGCTTTTTTACACTAAAAGTCCCCAAATTTGAAACTGCCACTTCTAGCATCTTCCTTTCACACATTCATGCAATGATGACTACAAATTTCATATTTTTTTAACCAGAGATCACCCGAGCGTAAAACCACACGCAGTCGTATTCGTCACTGCTAATCCTTAATTTACTTTTCTTTTTTAAATCCCCATTTTAATACCGAATAGTAACAAACTGTCGAATTTTTAAACACGTCACGGTAATTAAGTTTGAAACGAATTCTGTTAAATGCGAGCAAATTCGGTGTTGGATTTGAGTTTTAATATTAGAAAAATTCGAAAGGAACGAGTTGCCGAACGAATTGTTGAGAGGATTTTCAAACTATTTTAATGAAACGTAAAGAATAAAATTTGTCGCGCAAGACATTACATGACCGCGGAATTATATCTTTGATAATGTCTATCCGATTGTAACGTGCATTTTGAGATTTTCTTAATACTGAACTCGATCCCAGAACGTTGCGATCGGCGGCCATTTCGTGCTCTCCTTCCTCTTGCGGTTTCCATCTCATCTAGGTTAAGAGGCAGACTTGGAACGAAATTAGAAAATTGAGAGTTTAGAAACACTCGTTTCATTATTTACAATTTTCTGTTAATCGAGCAGCTGCGGAATCGACCATATTTTTTCACTTGAAGTTTTGCACTTGCCGTCAACCTTCGCTAAAAACACAATCCAAAATGGCGATTCCGTTTGAAAAAAAAATTATTCATATGCGAGTGAAGGTCAAAATAACAACGATTTTTTGCTTTCGTAAGTTAATACACACCGGAATCAAATTAAAATACAAATGAAATTTTAGAATTCACTTATGTTAAACCTTCAAAAAAAAAATTCGTATTAATAACAACAGCGAACGAAAATAGCAAAACATTTCACATTATTAGATATTTATTAACAAAACTGCAATCTCATTTATGAAATGAATATAGAAAAATATTAATACAAAACCCCTTTCACGATTTGAATCTCAGAAAATATATTTCAATTTAATAACAACTAGTCGATTTCAACCAAAGTCAAAACATTGAATTCCGTGTAAAACGTAAAGTAAAATATATTTAAAATATTTTAACGAAGATTTTCCATTATTTGGGATTGAATTTTATCAGATATTTAAGTATTAAGTAAAAAAAATTTGCAACGTGTGATGGATTTCGTTGATTGCACCATTCGAATTGCAGAAAACTTGAAAAATCTTTTCATTTTAACATATAATTTGAGAGTAAAACAAATATACACAATTACACGCTTGTAACATGATTAAAATGAGTAAAAAATTGCAATAAAAATGCTCGGAAAATTTTATTCCCGAGTTCGGTTGCAGTTCAGATTTGAGAAATGCAATTTACTATACAATTCGAGCATTTTCAGGATTTGAAAGAATAGAAATTATATTAATTTAAGCTATTCAAACTTAGTATTAATAAACTAATAAATATTTGGTGTAATATTAATGATCTTAGAATGGAAAAATCACGTTGTAGAAGAGGGCGTAGTTCTTGTTTAAGCCTTGTTTGAGCAAAATTCGAGTAAGAAATTGAGTATTCCACAATTTTTTTATTTTTAAGTAAATTATTAATAGTTTGGAACCAAATAAGCTCGGTTAGTTTCACACCCACCACTAATTGAAAATAGTAATGAAATAATTAAATTTAATAACAACAAAATCGAGAAAAAATAAATAAAACTTGAACATTGGTTTACTAAAACACCGAAACATACTACAATCACCCAATAAACATTACAAAGTTATCAAAAAATCAAAACTAATCTCAAAAAACCTAAACTTGATTATTATTCAACTATTTTTAACGAAATTAGTAAATTAATCGTGAAAATATTAAATAAATTATTTATTTTTATCAGTTTCCCATCACCGTAATATTAAAAATACAATTCTTGTCTATCAAATAACGCTATTTTGGCTAAAATATAATTTTCTTCAAAATTTAACAAATCAGATTTTTCTCGCTTCGAAAACTGTCGACAAAAAAGCATTAAATCAAAAGATAATTTTAAATAACAATTCGCTATTAATTAGTTATAAGTTGTGATCGTAAAGTCAGTTCAAGTAAACACCCATCGTTAAACAAACAAAGTATTTTACACTCGAGAATTAGTTTTGTATTTAACAAACTGATTGAGACATTAAATGTAAATAGAAAAATTAAAAATTACTCGTTAATAAGTAGAAAAAATTAAACTCTACAAATTTCCTTCTAATAAAGCTAGTAAAGCAACTAGAAAATCACCCACATGTGCCAAGATCGAAATTTATTTGTGGTTTGTGTGAATTTTCTATTGTTGAAAATATTTTGTTCTGCAGTATTTTATATAAACTCGTTACATAATTTAACTGTCGTAAAAGAATACAAAGTTGCATTCGGGCGTAAATTTACTTCTTACAATTAGATGATAACAAATAATTGAATTTAGATTTTTTTCCTCCATTACGTAACTCAAAAACTATTAACCACAATTAACTTAAAAACAAATATCTACTGTCATTTACAACACTGAAACTACCATTAAAAGCTAGAAGCGAATCGTACAAATTCTATTTGCTGTACAATTTATTTGACCATTAGTATATTGGTGAAAATTTTGTCGAAATCTGTCACTAAGTTCGTGTTCATTTATAGAACGAACTCGATTTTTATATTTAGAAAAAACATTTCACTCAACACACCTTACATTGCGTTTGTGCTGCATTCGCAGTTGAAAAAAAAAATAAAAAAATGTTCTCGTATAATATTTATTGAAATGTAAGTTATAAAGAAAGATTTAAATATTCGAAAGAAATCTTGCAACGAAAGAAAAATAAAAAATAATGTACAAGAAAATTTTAAATAAGAGAGCAAAAGATCACACAATTGCTATTTCTCGTACGAGAAAGCGCAATGACCACATTATATTTCAATCTAAAGCTATTCTAGTCCAAGCAATAAACTATATTGGGGTATAAAAAAAACAAAAGGCAGAAGTTGAATGAGTTCAACACAAATGTAACAGTGTCACGTTGGAGATTGGGATAGAGAGATAAAAATGACAAAACGTAACCTTCAATTGTTTGAATGTCTACGACACATTCATATATTTGTGGACATTTTTAAAGAAAACTTATTCTTCTTTTACTCATTTCAACAATAGTAAATTTTAACAAAAATAGATGAAATTAGTTGTTGAAATAACTCCGTTAAGGTATAAAATTGTGCAAATTTAATTGAAATTAAATTGGAAAGCAATTTTTGATATCTCAGATCAGTTTATTTATTTATGTTTATCTAATTTATTTTCTTAATCTTCATCACCATAAAAATTTTATGGCAATTAATTGGATTTTTTATAGTTTAATGGCGATTCTTAAGATATAAAAGTAAGTAGGTGAGGCTCGCTATACGAGAAAGTTCTGCCATCTATAGTAAAAAAGAGAGGCAATTTAATAAAAATAAATAATTCGTGTAAAGGATGTCTCATTTAAGAATTGCAAGCACACATCCTATGCCCAGGCAATGACCTTATCTGAACCATACAGCTGCATAATCATCTCACAGCCATGTTTTATATTTATTTTCTGAATTTTTAAAATCTTAATTGTAATTCACTGATAGTATATTAAGTGTTAAGTCCATTATGAAACAATTTGGGACAATTCTTGACCTGCTATGCTTTAATTCCTTTGAGCTTTCGATGTTAGTACTCTTCTCTTTTACAAATTTAATTCTAATTTTCAACTAATTCCATAAAATGCTGTGTTTGTAAACCTTAATAGCGACTATTGCAGTTTTAATAACAATTTATTTTCTAAATTAATTCGAAATAATCTAAATTACCCGGCGAAATAATCTGCAATAAATAATTACAACACTTGATTTTAAATTACTAAAATTGATATTTTGTAGCTAAATAACGTTTATTTTGATCGAATATTATTAAATATGACGTTTAAATTGAATTTTGTAAAATATCAGTTTTTTTACAAAAGGCACCGCCGATTAAATTAGGTCTGTTTTCAAGAAAAATAAACGAAAACAATTTGAATTTAATATATAAAATAATTAACAGCTGAATATTTCCCTGAATTAACATAACTAAATAACAAGAATAGAATTTTTTGAATTCTGAACTATTAGCCTAATACAAAAAAAATATTTAACTAGGAATTTCCATTCAGTATATATAATGTGATTGATTTAATTAAATTATAACTTAAATTTGAATTCAAATTTCGAAAATTCAAGTAACCATATAAGTCTAATATATCATTAAGGGTTTTATCCTCAATAAAATTTTCTCAGGTTTCTAATAGCTAATTTTGCAGCTTTAGTCATTTATTGTTATTTTCACAGACTGGATTGGTTTGATCTGTTTATTTATAATAGAAAAGATTAACCAGCACTCTTTTATAATTGGCAAAGCTGTTTGAAAGTTTGTCAAATTGGAAAATAATCACCTTGAAAACTATGAGATATGAATTAAATCTGCAGGTCCAAAGTCACACACAAGTTTTACGTAATAAGTTTATGTAATAAAAAACTTGTAAAAAAAATAGTCTGGCAACATCAAAACGAAATATAAAAATATTTTAATTTTTTTCCAGAAATTTCTATACTTATTCATAAGTGAAACAATTATTAGCCGTAATAACTCCCTATCTTGTAAAGTAGAAACTGTCATATTATAGGGAGATAAATGCATTAGAAAATAGTAATCTCAATTTCTAATTTAGTGCAATGATTTGTTAACATTGTAACCAAATATGGTAGATCGGATTTCAGAAGCACGTTCAGTTCATTTGCCCCTGAAACAACTAAAAATTTTCGCTGCTTTAAATTTTTAGGCTCAGAATAGGAATTAATAGTATGAGATCATATCCAATTCAGGCTAAAAATACAAAATTTAATAAATAGATAATAAGTTCACCCATTATCCAATGCTGTTACCTCTTGCAATTGTTATTAGAATTTTCTAAAAAAAATTTAAGTAACACATTTCGTAAAATATATCCTTTTGGACTGCGCGGTATGTAGCGATAAGCTAAGGTCTAGGGCCTTAAAATATCTGTTAAAAAATGAAGGTGAAAATATTTCTATTTATCACTCCGAAGCACATTCTTTTCATATGGTTGATAACTTAGTTGGGTTCATAACTTAAATAGTTCTTCTTAGTTTATAATATCACATAATAATTATTTATCTTTAACCATTTTTAAAATAATTTATACAAAATATATATATTGATAAGCAATCTTCTTTTTTAGATTTAATTATCGATATAATGATTATAATTACCATATCATTTTATTTATTTATTACTAAAGATTTATATTTGTGTTTAAAAAAATATATGAATCCTGTTTCAAACCTCGTATATTTTAGAAGTTGTAGCATTAAAAAACGTTCAATTCATAATTATTGACTAAGTATAGACATTCACAAACTTCAACTTGTAAATTAATATTAATTTGGTGTAGCAAACTAAGTTACGAGAAAAATAAAAATATTAAAAAGCAAAAAAGTATATTATTTCACATCCCGAAAGACTAAAACGAGCAAATATCATATAACACATTGAATATTTGTATTAAGAGATTATAAGCAATAAAATAATATAATTTACTACGATATAACAGTTCATAATTCGTTAATTATTAGTTACAACGCATCTTTATGTTGACAATAAGCCATTTTTTAAAAGTATGCTATGAAAAATATATATATAATAAAAAGTATTTTTACGGTTTATGATCATCTCTCACAAATCTCACTGGCAATTGCAATTCTACTTTTTTATCGTCTGCCTTCAATCACTTTTAAAACTATAAAAAATTTATTTGGCATCAAAAATTTAAAAATCTACTTCTTAAATCCTCGTGAAAATTGTGTGAGTGGTTTATCGTGTAAACCCACACGGAGAACTTAAGTCGTTCAACCTCATTTGCAAATACCCTAAAACACAGTGGACGTTAGTAAACTCATTTCAACTTTAATTAATCAGTATGCGGATCATCTAACTGGGCCATTCGTACGCCCTAAACTTAATTTCGAAAAAAGAATTGTAATTAGTTAAAATCCAGACTTGTCAAAAAACACTTTCTACTGCCAAAATCTTTTTTCAAAACAAATTCAAGGACATATTATTACGACATTTTTCCTTTCTTTAAAAGAAAAATATTTTTAAGCCATTACATTACCACTTTCATAAATATACCCAATTCTGATCCCACAGAAACTTTTTTTCGATCAATTTTTTCCAACTTTTGTTCCACTCAACAGAAACAGTGGCAATGACTACTAAATCGTGCGAACGAATCATATATACTTTTTCATGCACGGATGAATTAGAACGACAGTCGTAGGGTTCTTGATGATCACAGTAAATACGCCTCGTTAAATGGAGACCACTTTTGAGAAATTTAGACTAAAAGAGAAGCTAATTTGAGATAAAGAGCAACGATAAGACCCAAGCAAACAAGCTCTGTTTGTCTCACCGCATTATAATAATCGTTATCGCCTAGAAATTCAACTTGGTTGGCTATATTTTAGCATGTCTTAATTCTTACTAAAATAGCAAATTAATATTGTTGATGCAGGTGAAAGTGAAAGAAGAAGGCAATTACACGTGAAAAATAATTGGTTGTATCCTGCAATTGCTGTTACATTAGAAACCTGTGTAATATCGCAACAACTTACGATGACGGTAAAAGCTGCAGCAGCATATATGAGATCTCTCAAGTTATGATTGCACGTGCCACTTCTCGTGCTTTCTCCAGAAAATTTCTGTGATTGCAATTTATGCAAATCTCATAATATGTCTACACGAGGCTTTACTTTGCCCATACTCATAAGAAAAGAAAAAATATTTTCCCCTCAAATTCAAAGTGCATTGCTTCAGCAATATTTTGCACTTTTTTTTAATGTTTACATATTGAAAAAAATCCTAGGTTGGGATAATCCAATCTATCGAGAAAAAAAATGAATAGAAAAAAGGGGGAAAAGAAAGAAGACTCATCCTTGATGGAATTATTTCCATACAGAAGTGAAACGAGATGAAACTACAAAAAATAAAAAAGTGATAATTTTTGCGATATCTGCTTTTTCTTTCCCCGTCTTCGCTCTAATCACCTTTTCTTGTAAAAGCCCAACTTTTACATTTCAAGGGATTTTATATCCACATTGCACGCAGCACAATTTTTCTCATTTGAAATCCTGCAAGGAAATTCGATTGAGCGTGAACTTTTCCATCTCAACACCCCAAAAGAGATTTACACTCGTAAATTACAAAAATACTGTCATCTTTATTCGAGGAAATATACCAATTATTTTACACCTTTACATTTCTACCTTCTACCCCTATAAAAATAAAAATTCATAAAATACTCTTTAAATCACCAATAAAAATTTAGTTTGCTATTCTTGAAAAAACTAAAATCTCGTCTAATATTTTCCCCCTCAGCTAAAGTGAATAACTTAAAAGGGACTTTGTGCGCTCGCAACTCCTCAATCTCAACATTTAATAATACATCACTTTATCCATTTTATATACAGCCTCGACTTAATATGCCCTCGCTCCAGTCAATTCAACGAAGAACTAATGCAATTATAAGCCAAAACTCAGCCCACCACGTCCATTATTCAGAATTAAATCAAACATGAGGTGCGCGAAATTTAACAATTTTTTTTCCCTGCCTAAATCGCTTTGGACCAACCTCCGTTGCGTGTCAAAAGACAAGAGGTAACGAAAAAAAAAAGTTGCAATAAGAAGATCTGTGGAAACTTGCCTTGTCGTAAAAGGAAGCAAACTTATTTTACGACGTGGTTTCTTTGCGTGGCCCTATACATCAACATTATTAAATCTCAAGGGTCAAATGGAAGGGGAACTGCAATAGTGCAAGAAGTATCCTCACAAAATCTAAGTGTATAGGACATACTCTGTTTGGATTCCCATTTATATTTCATCAACTGCCGTAGAGGCGATCATCTCCCCCTCCTTTTTCCATTGATTTATGGCTATAAATACTCACTTTCTCGATCCACTCTCGTTTCCCTAACTGAAACTAAAAAATACACGTAGCAAAGTGAACAAGCGAATATCAGAGGGTGCGCTTCACGCAATACACTAATGCATTGAAGGAAAGACACGCGTAAGTGAAAAGATTTGTAAAAATCGTTATGAACCCTCACTAATTTTATGGTAGGCCAAATTTTTGAGTAAACATTAAGATAAAAAGGTCCATATTCCCACGGTGCTGAATGTGTAAAGATAAGAATTTTTTTTTAAAAAAAATTAAGCTTAATGCTTTTCTATAATTAGTATCGATACACACTCGGCTTCAGATGCCACTTGAATCAGCTGATCACATATCTTGAGCATGATTAATGAATTCACTGGGCTAAGTATAAAATTAAAAAAAATTGTATTAATAAATAGTATCGACTTTTCAGAAGAAGAAAATGGATATGGGGGGAAAGAGGGGAATGGGAATTACTGGAGATGAGACTGGGGGAAAAGGGCTGGCACCTGTTGGGAATTACCATACCTACGTGTTTATGCATGGCTAAAAAAAAAACTGCAATTTGCATATATTGTACATGGCAGCAAAGTTAGTTGCGAACAGACTTAATCAAAATGAGTCAAGGGGCAAAGATATATTTTTCCTTTTAATTCCCGCTGCCAGTTAATTAACGAGAAATGGTGATTTTAGAAATCCAAATCCCTCATGTACTTGTATTAAGTTAATCTCGACATTTTACCAGTAACGACGCCAACAAATTTGTTATTACATATCTCAAAAATGATAAAATTGAGTTGGTTGCACTTTAAATTCGTGCCATAGATATACATTACAGCAATCAATGTTGGACGTGTGTGGGTGTATGTGGGGTTTGGTGGATTCTTTTAGGTGGAGCCGCCTGTTGGACAATTCAAGAAATACTTTCATAGATCTCTCACTGCCACGAGCACATAAACACCCACTAGGGGGATGAGGGTTTGCACCCCATCAAATGAGACTGTTGACACCCCTGGACTCTCGCCTGGGTATTTGCAAAATAAGCATCTCATGCATAGTGACTAGCACCTGTGTGCTATGAGCTCGGGTTCAGTTTTGGTTAGAGAAATTTTTCTTTTTCACTCGGGTGAACACGAAACCCCTACATGTTTAATACGCCAAATTGGCTCGAGTTTTCTTGGCCTGATTGACATGTGGGCGGAGCTAGGGTGCCGCAATACGGAATCCTCCCCACAAATCGCAGACCTGAGCAGCACTTTCTTCAGGGCTTGTTTCCAATTGGAGTGAATTACTCCTCATCCCTCCCCCATCGTCTTCCCCTGGGGTTTCTGACGAAGACTGAAATTCAACATCCGTTGCATCCCCAAGTCCCCTTCCAAGAGAAAAACCAAAGGACTTTCGAAACGAGACACGCGATCACTTTCCTTTTTTGGCCTCGGAGAAAGTGCGAGCAGGTGTCACGAACTGTCCTCTGACAGAATTATTGATATTTGTTCAGAACTCTTACTTGAGGGGACTTCCGCGAGCACGTCCTTTGCTGGGTAGTTTCTCAATAATAACAAACAACACTAAAAAATATTATAGAAAAAAATACTAAATCAATATGTTTACACGTCAAATTAGAGCAGGGACAATAATAGAACTCACGTATTGTTTGTGTAGGTTCAGTACGAAACGAGTTAAGGCTGAACGAAATGATCGAGAGCCAAATATTGAGTCTTATATTCACCTTTCTAACCCATAAAAAAGCACTAAACCTACATACAACCGGCTCCTCGGATCGTAATAATTTATTGTTTAATAATATTTTTTAAACTATATTTAATATATAATCTAGTTTTAATAACGAAACGTGTTTTTCTGCGAGTTGAAGGCAGTGCAATCGCCACATCTCCTTTGGCTACGTGGAAGATGCCAACCTTGCAGACAATCGATTTTCTCATTTTTTTTTCTTTTTTCCTCTTCTTCCACTCCCTGTATAAATACCAAGTTCGCACATGGAAGAGTAGTTAAGTGTTTTTTTTTTTTTGCTAGAAAACAACGGTTCTATTATTTACGTAAAAAAATAAATAAATAAATAAAAATTTGAAAAAAAAAGTTAAATTGAGTAATAAACTTTAATCGCGAGTATTTAGTAAATATGTGTTTTTAAAAAAATGTTTTTCTTGGATATTTGATTTTTCAACATAAATAAGTATTTTTTTGGTACGAAGAGAATGAATACAGTCATTGTGTTAAGAACTTTAAAATGTAATCCAGTACTGCGATTTTTTTTTTAAAGAAAAATTTCCCAAGTTGCCGTAGTTTTAAATTTGTCATTATTTCTTATAATTTCACATAAATTTGTCTTTTGATCAGTTTTTCACTATTTTTGATTAGTAACATTGTTAGTAATATTTTTAAGAAAAATGCCCTATTATAACAACCAACCACAGTGCAAATATTTTTTATTTTTAAAAGAATTTTTTTTTATTATTTTGTTATTTGTTTTCCTTGTTGTAATTTACATTTTCGACGTCAAACTCAGTTACTTAGGTAGTGATGGTTGCCAAAATTGAAAAAAAAAAAGACTGATAGATGAAAACAATGATTTCAAAGTTTGATAAACGGCTGAAAATCCGATAAGAAGAACAACAACAAACCGAATGAAAAGAATCCAAAGAATCAGCAAAAAAGAAGAAAATACATTGTATATACCCTGCATGCAGTGCAGGGTATGTACAATAGTATATAAAAGAAAAACAAATTTTATTTTTATTACATATAAACGACATTAGGAAATGCATAAAAAATACTTCTTCCCTCTAAAAAAAAATCTGTTTAATAATATTCAGTAGGAAGTTAAGTTTATAAAGAAGAGAAGTATGCAAAACACGTGGCACGCAATCAATTTAGCTTTTCTCCCCACTACTCAATTTGAATAAAACTATTGTAACAGTTGACATAAACAAATATATATAGCCTTCATAAAAGAGGGAGGCAGTAAGTGTCGGACAAACTCTTTGACTTCTCTAAGCTCACCTCGTGACACCGCCAATGTCACTAGAGGTGGCCTCCATTTGTAGTGAGCAATATTGTCACGGATCCATCTCTCTCGCTCTATAGCTCCATATTATATTACAGCTAAGCTCCGGCAATACCGGGCCAGCTTCGCTTCATTTTCTTCTTCCCTCGTCTGTTTGGTACTTCCGCTACCCCTCGTTGCTAACACCAGCACTTGACTCGCATTGGTTGTCTGAGTAATCCTCGCAACTATTTGGCGAAATTTCAGTTTTCACATTGCAGATAAGCAGATTAAGAATATAAGCCAATTTAGAATAAATTCCAAATTGCTTCGCAAAGGGGAAGCGGGTTACACTTCATAGTGTGGGATGTGTTAGAGCGTGTTTTCCAGCGAATAAAACCACCTAAACTGTTATAGTTGTTGTGGGAAATGATTTTGACCCCTGTAGGGCCTTCCATGTGATGATTCTTCGAGCTCGATTCTACCAAAAAGAACCTGAGGGCTTAGATCTAATATTCCAGTTTGAAGTCTCTTGAAAACTTTTTTTTCAGTTGCATTAACAGCGCTCGTAAAAAAATATAAATAAAAAGTATCTCTAATCTTTATGTACATTTGACATCTGTGAGTAAAATGGTATGGACTTGCCAGTAGCCGGAAATAAAACAGATAAAACAGGTTGTTTTAAGCATGCAATAGACATAAAAAAAACTCGACTTGATTATCTCTGTTTTTTTTTCGAAAATGAATTAAAATAAAAATACTAAAGTAAAAGTAATATCTTTGGTCACCATTGTTACATCTTTGGTCACACCTAACAAAGAACTTTGCCACAGGATGGCGCCAAAACCGTGGACAAGTCAAAAGTTAACGACAATTAGAAAATTACTAACAGGTGCACCAAAGTAATTTTTTTTAAGTTATTTTCATTTCTATTAAGTTCGTAAGTGAAATAATTGGACTTGGCAACAAATAGAACCGTGCAATTTGTAATTTATAACCCATGAGTATAAAACTAATAAACACCCCAAAAGAGTTCGTACGACTACAAGAATTCGTAATGCCCATTATTTATCACAATCGCAGTATTTATTCCGAGATTTTTATTATTTAATATTTTACTTTTTAAAACCCCAATAAAATGAGATGCGACTCAAAATGGATTTTGTTCTCTCTCTTTTCTACTTTCACACCTAATAACCACAGAATGGGCAATAGGATGGAACCGAAAGAATAGCCCTCTACCTGCGGGCAAAGAATTGGACTAGAATAATAACAAAGTGTACTGGTGATTTTAGCCCTTCATGTCAATAGTCGTCATTCAAGCAGGTAAAAAAAAAAAGACGAAAGAAGAAGCAACTTCATCCCACCATAGCGGATGGTCAATGTAATACACGCACCGACTTCAGAACCGCATCAGGTGCTCTTTGCCTGATGAAAGAGAAGAGACAAATCCCATTTTCTTTCCTTTACCCGAGAATCACGAGTGAACATCGATAGCTCGACAAAGAAATTGCATCTTCTACTTTTCTCCACTCATCCAAACACAGTCCTAACTTTGTTCCTATAACACCCCTCCTCCCCCCACTTTCTTACACTCACATTGCACTTCCCCCATTGTCTTCCTCTTTTACTTTCATTTAAAAATAAAAAAAAAAATCCCATCGAATGAACAATTTTTTTCTCTCGCTCCAACCCCTAATAAATCCAGATAACAGAGTCAATATAATTTTTTTCTCCTTCGCCTCCCACTGAATGTGAACTTGGGTCCCAATTTACTCTCGTGTACCTATACACCTACATCCAGACAGCACTGTTATTATTCGTGTGGCACAGGCCGACAATTTCAAAGAAAAGGAAATGCATTTGTTCCACCTGATGCAGTCGGAAGATGGGAGTCCTTCCACTTGGTGCTCTAGTCTCAAGCTCAAGCGTTGCACCTTCCACCCCCACACCCCACGACCACCACCAGCAGCAGCAACAACAACCATAGGCAGTGACACACAGTCATAAAAAAAACTACCCACTCATAGTAAACAAGTGCAAGGCTCACACGTTACCAAGTGCAATGTAATTCGTCCACTGAAGATTACCAAAACATATAAACTGTGGATTGAATATATTACAGGAAAAGGCTGAAAGGTGCGATAGAGTGAAGAAAAAGGGAAAAATAGTATACCTTAACACGCAATAGCAATAAATCGCCAACAATTATGAACGCAGGTTAAACAAAAACAAAAACATCGGTGACGTGATATTTTATTAGTGTTAAAAAGTAAAAACTGTGTTCTGTTAACCCATCAAATGGCATGATTTAGCTGTAATTAATGTTTAATAATTTAGAAAAATAAAAATAAAAATAATTGCTATTTTTAATTTTTAATAATATATTTAATTGAAGCAATAAAATGAATCATCCTGATACCGATGAGGCACTTCATTTAATATGTCACTCAAAAACGAGTTGCTACCGTTTAAAATTTAAAAAAAAAAAAAAAATTGCAACAACAAACACTGGAAAATTCTCGCCTGCAATAAAAGACGTCCATTAGAGCGCCATTAAATTCGAGTTATAACTCCTTAAAGAAGTTGGTAATGCAATCACTCGTCGTAGTTGTGTAAGAGACAGACAAGAGACCACAAACAACCGTTAATTTTTACGCCCTAAAAATTTCTAAGAATAAATAAATAAACAGTTAAAGACACTACTTGCTTTTCCAATTTACAAGTCATTTGCAAGAAAACAATTTTTTTTTTCTCTTTTTTTATTTTTTTATTATATGACCACCACGGTAAACCCAAAGTACGTTATACCGGAATATCGGCCTCCCAACTCGGGTTCACCTTGGCGTTCCACTTTACGATCACTTCTTTCTCAGTTCGCCCGAGGAGTTATTTTTCGTCAGACGAAGGAGTTACAATGCCGACCTCCTTTTATTGATTGGCTGCGAAGAAAGCGACTTCCAGCCCTTAACCAGCTACAAATAAATTGTTTAAGTGCTAGTGTTTCGCAAATATTCGTCCATTTTAAAAAAAAAAATTAAATGGCCTCTTTACCCGCCTCCTCAGTCCCATTTACAATTTATTGTCTATCACCGGGAATAAATGTCAAAATTACGAGCTCGACGGTGCTAAAAATGGGTATATATTACTACCGCCGACACACACTTCCTGCATAAGAGAGGATTCGCATCGCAATCCGCGCTCACACGCACTCAGTCGCCTGCCCGCCCGCTCGACCGACCGCCCGACCAACCAACCAACCAAACCTCTCCGTACACAACTACTTGTCTATCAGATTTTTTTTTTCTCTGCCCTACTCTAGCCCACGGCTCGCGGGCAGCAAAGAAAGACGCAACGAGTTCCCAACCCACGATTATATCCTCAGTATGGTGGCCGCCATTGCAACGGGTCGATCGTTGCGAGCGTGAAAAGTGACAGCGGCAGCTGGGGGCGCCAACGCGGCACGAGACGAACAAAGCACAGACCACGTGACGGAAACCCATCATCCGCCATGAGACGGCTCCGCACCCGATCAATGCAGCGCACCAGCCATTGCGGCGGACTCAGCCGCACCACAAGCACAGCTCTGGAAGCCATCTTGACTCGGCACAGCACTCGCATCCGATGTACAAAAGGTAAGCGCAAATCGAAAGGTGAGCTTTACACTAACAATCACAACTTGCCAAAACGTATGCTGGCTGTGTTTAACAGCCCATTAAAGGCGATTCCAATCGTCTTTTCCCGGCTCAAATGTATCGAGTTGGGCAGTCTCTATTGGCAGCAGAGGAGGGTTTTTCTCCTTACCAACCGCTCGCCCATTAGAGCGGGGAGAATAAACTGGTTTCAGGGGGATAATGCCATTTTACAAATTCTTCTATACAATTCAATCTAAATTTACTTATTTAAACTAAATAACCGAAATGAAAACTTTAAAAAAAATCTTATCTAATCGAAACCGTATATCATTGCAAATTTATTTTAATTTATTAATAATATGTTCATATTATTAAGTCCCATATGTTTAACATGACTAATTTTTACCCTACTTTTAATCTGTTTTCCCATCCCGTAATTAACATCAAAATGTAAAATAATAATACTTGATACTTTAATTGGTTGTAATTTAAAATTTTAAATTACTCATCTTCGCTACAAATTTTAAATCTTATAAAAAATACATTTCACACGACACGAAAGGATGTATAAAAATACAAAATAGAAGAGCTCAATACAAAAATAACCGAGGTTCAATGACCAATTAAAATAGAAAGACACACATCAATTGATGTTAGAATTTCTAAACAAACTTTGAAATATAAAACTAGGAAATGGCATTTTTTACTGCCTTCTCAGCCCCAAATTGAATCACTATCCCCCAATTGAATGTAATACAAGAAGACAAAAGAAAAAGTCTATTGAAAAAGGAAAAAGAAAAGAAGGCAAAGAGACCGCTCTATTTATTTGTACGCATGTCGCCTTCTTCTCTCGCCATTTACTCTCACCCTGATCCAAAAAACCCCCTTGTAAAAGGCCACCCCCGCAGCGTGAAAAAGATTTTTTTTTTTTTTTTTTTTTTTTTTTTTACCAAATTAGAAGATCTTTTATAGCCAGTTAAAGCACACGACTAGTGTTTTAAGTTTCCCTTCACGCGGTTTTCCCCCTCTCATTTCTTCAGGATCAACTTACCCAAATTCTTGGTGACACCGCCATATTGGTGTCATTATATCAGCTAAAACGAGAGCTCCGTTTAGTTACATTTTATATGAGAGGAAGAAAAATAAAAATGGAGGGTTTTCCCCTTATCGCAGTGGGTGGCTTATCCTTTGCCGTGTACCGTGAGTACGTTCGAGTGACGGTGGATGCAAGGGGTTGAACTCCTTCATTGAGGAAAATTTTAGAGGCCGCCATTTCGCTCTTTATTGGTCGTTTATGTTGGCCACAAAGAGTTTCTCAAGCGTTACACTGACTAGTAAACGATGAGGTAATCGGTCGTAATTGAAGGTGCATTGCTGATAACTGGTTATTCTCAACTCAACTTGGCCTATCCCCAACTAACATTAATTTTTCTTCATTAAAGTATTTTCCCTTTTTTCCTTCACATTCATTAATGCACAAGGGGATCAGAGTCTATAACTCTACTTGTTAAATTATGTAAAAAAAAATATCAAAATAATCCAAATCCATAAACTACGAATGATGGACGAAAGATGAGAGATGTTACATTTGTTTTAAAAAAAATAAAATAAAAATAAAATTTTAATATTTTTATATTATTCGATATGAGTCATGCGAGCAAAGAATGTAAAAAATAAAGCGCCATATTGGTTGATGTCATCTGTTTTGAAAAAAAGAGAAACTCGAAAAAATGAATTTTAATGGCATTATTAACAAATTAATAAAAAAAAATGAGAAAATTATAATAATACGTTAATACATAAATACATATAAGATTATTAATTTATAGAAGTATAATGTGTTGTTTATAAATATTATATGAATATTTTTTATCTTTTATATTTTTAGATCGGACGAATACAACAAGAAGCAACAAGTTGTGCGTAAGAACAGGATATGGTGACAATAGCAAAATATTTTTAAAGTATTTTTTTTTAAATTTATATTAATTAGTTTTATTAATAATTTAAAAAAAATATTTTTTAAATTTCAGTTTATACAGTAAACGATTATTAGCACCCTTAAATTACATAAAAAAACATGCCATAAGCAAAGCAATAATATTTATGGCGTGATATTATCTCATTTATATCACCCTATAAAATAAAAAAGCAATTCAAAGTAGAAAAATATTTCCTCAAAAAAAAAAAAATCAACAAACAAACAATTAAAAAAATGCAAAATTATGTTTTTAAAAATAATGGTAATGCAATCGTTAAAAAATTATATCCCATTATTTTAATATAATTTTTACAATTATTAAGCCTCAAAATTAAAGCAAAAAAAAAAATTAAGTTTTCTGAAAAAAAAATGCAACTTAATTTTAAACCACTCACACGTTTAATTGTTTGACACAATTTACTAATAAATTGCGAAAGTAAAAGAAAAAAATAATTATGTTGAAGGCATGCATAAACAGGTCGAAATTTATGAAGAGGAGGAGGAGCGAAGGAGAAAGAGGATCGCGCGCACACGACCAGCAGCAAACACAAGTGCAACACATACGCGCTACCGATGTATATGTGTAAGTGGTAAGATTGGGTTTTATGGGATTGTAAAGCAGTTCTTGTATCGGGAGAGAATGGAGAGTGCCGAGAATTAGTTTCGAATAAAAGGGCTGTGCTGCGATCGAAATGGCGTGCCCGGATAATCGTTGGTCCCGCCCACTGACAGCCAACCGTGGAGTGAGGGAGTGATCGGAGGCTTCTTCCGCAGTCCATCTCCCGATGTCTTGGACTGCGGAATGGAGTCCTGTGTCGCATCGTCAGTAAATAGAAGCGGATGACCAGCCCCCTAAAATATTAATCTTCGATCAAACCGGCTCAACGTCACTTCTCGCAATGCGTCATCGTGAAGAGGAGGACCGCAAAAAAGCCATGATGAAAAGGATGGAAATTTCGTCGATAGTCAACGCATCCGTTCAACAGCGAACATGTAAAACCCCCTGGACGTATACTGAATGTATCCTGAGCATATATATTCCGGTATACCTTCAGTATACGTAACAGGAGGCCCTACGTCGTCGTGGGATCCAACGAGCCAACGGTCGACGGGGGGTCCTACATCGCGGCCATTCTCCACTCGATTCCACTCTCGCATTGGATGTCGATAAGGCGTGGGGATTTGACGATGACACCTGTGGGGTCAGGTAGGAGGTTTCGTAAAGCCAACTGATTACAATTACTTGGAGCAAAGAGTTTTGCTGCATAGATGAGAGTTTTGAATATACACAGGTTTACAACACGGAGCGATGAGATACGAGGAAGAGGGAAATGGGTTCATTTCAAGGCACAGCTGGTATCCATTACTTAAAAGAGACTTTCAAATCGTTTGCACAGAATTAAACACCACTGAATCCTCATTTGTGCTCATTTTATCTTATCTTTAATTGTACGTCTCGCTGTTAATTGAATTTACTTATTTTATTTCTCTCTATCTCGATTTTGTATTTAAAAACTTTTTTAATTACTTTTACAATTATTGCTATTGATTTGTATACATTTTGTTTGTCATGTTAATAAAGCGAATGAATTTTTATTTAATAAAAACTCGTCTCTTTCTTATCGACTTATAAAAATCTTTGCGATTAATTTTAGTTAGGAATAAATATTAATCAGTAGGGTGGAAAAATATTTAAATATTAATTCGGTATTTAATTTCCAGCAATGTGTGTTTGGCTGGGCACGACCTTCAGGAATTATTGGCCTCGTTTCAAATGGAGGACGCATAACTTTTCCATTTTATGACCTTGGTGCATCCTCAGCAGTGAACTTTAATAATAGTATTATTCAAAAAATAACAATAATAATGCGGAAAATCGACAATGTCTCGCTTTAATCCAAATATAAAAAAAAAATTAAATCGGTAAATTTAATGGTTAGAAATAAAAAAGGAGCTAATAATTAGAAAAAATATATATTTCTCCTAATTCCAACAATAAAATAAAGTGCTACAACATAACGAGTCAAATCGAAATAAAAAAAAATGTTGCAGAAAGAAAACAAAAATAAATTAAAACGTTTTAAAAAAAAAATTACATAACCGGCTCAGACGGTCGTGTGTGAGCCCTCCCCAACAGCAGGTCTCGTCATACAATACTTCTCCTTTCGACCAATCGAGAACCTACGAGGCGGAGCTACGAACAAACCTTGAAGCAACCATCTTGGAATTGAAACACGATACAAATTTCAAAACAACTTAATCGTCAATCGATATTCCAATATTTACGTACCACTATTTCATTCTTACTCGTTCAATTAGAGCGATGAATAATTTGTTAAAGCGCATTGCTATATTAATTAATTATTCCTCGTATTTCTCCAGCTAAAATATTAATCGAAATATTCACAACAAATATTAAAATTTAAAAAAATAAAATTGCATCGAAAAAATTAATTTAAAATCATTTTAAAATTATAATATCGATTTCTTTATTATAAGACTGAAAAAAGAAATTAAAATTTTTTTTTTTTGTTGGACGAGATATTCGAAGTTGAGTTTTAGAATTTCAGTAAAATGCACTTAATAATTAGAAAATGTGTTTGTTTCTATTTCTGGAAACTTATTGGTTGATGAGTTTGTTTTAATTGCCTCTTGCCCGTATGAAATAAGTGTTGTGTACAATTTCAGCAAATGCGAATAATATCCACACGCACTCACATCCTAAGCTAAGGGTGAAGAATTGAAGAGAACGAATCAGAGAAGCAAATTACAGTAGTTCATTTCACCATAAATGTAACAAGTGCCTGTATTACCGTGCAGTTAAATGCCTAATCTACCAGTTTCATCGCCGTGTTTTATGAAAGAATAAAACCCAACATTAAGAAAGCCCTTCTGCTGATTTTAATCCTGTTGCTTTCTTTGCTTGTTGATAAGTCAGTTTTCCAAGTACCATTTCTCCATTCCACTATATTCTTAACCAACTATATTTCGTTGAAGAAATAATCCTCGTTTCGAAATTACTGTTTGAAAATTTGATTCAATTTTGGTGTATTCAACCCTCAACTAAACATCCACATCCTGTTCGACTTAATAAATAATTTTTCCGATTTTATCTTGTGAATTTTTAACTATTATTTTCCGTTAATTAAAATCAAATTGCTGTTAGTAAATATGTGAATATTCGAGAACGTTGAATCTTTATGAGTTTAAAATAACTAAATCTGACGATTATTATATTTGCAAACGTTTTGACTCTGGTCGACGATAAGCATCGAAATTAGAATAATTCTTAGTTCTCTGGAGTATAAAATATTTAAACATTAAACAATAAATCGTCATTTTAACTTTTGCACAACTGCTACGGTTCCATCAAACAGAAAGCTCCGGAAGCTTTAAATCTTTTGTAAAATTAAACTAGAAGTTTATTTTCTACAAGATTGGCTCGAAATGAAGAGTTGAGTTCAGTTATACTATTGCTACTGACGAACAATGTTCCGGAAAACAATTTTCCAGAATATTTCTCTGGTGAAGTTGAAGCACATAATAAAAACTTGAGTTCCATTAATGTTAAAAATAACTGGAAATATGCGATATAATAATTTAATCTCATTCTAAACAGATGCAAAACACACTTTAAATATTTCTATTATCAAGTTGGTATTCAAACCTGTCTAATAATATACCAAACTCGAGATAGATCACAAAAATATTTTGGTAAAGCTTTACTTTTAATAGATAACCAAATATTAAAAATCCTGCAATTTTACTAAACTAAAATTACCAATATTTAGAAAATTTTTCGTGAAATACGAAATTTTATATTTTTTTTAATTAAAAACTAAACTTATAATTAGAGAGAATTTCAATCATCTAATTGTACATTTGCAATTACTTAAATAACTTCATTAAGATTTAATGTATTAAGATCATTTTTAAGATTTGAAGAGAAAAAATTTTAATTTTGTTTTCCTTTCTCCAGACTGAAATTTGCAAATGTAAAAGTTAAATATTCAGTCGGTTAATCTAATAAGTTGAACATTTTTTAATATTAATTAAATAACTTTCTAAAGATTTCATTTTCTGATTCATATAAATGTTTTTTATAATAATAAAATTATTCAGCCGTCAAGATGAATTATTAATGTACTATTATTATAATGACCTTAACTACGAAATATTAAACGAAATTTAGTAAATTTTGCAATATTATTCGAGAACTAAAAATACGAAAACAAACGAACGCATCCCATCTTACATATCAAATATCACGAATGTATCGGATATACATTGCAACAATCTATTCAGTTATAATAATTTAATTCTTTTTAATGTGTATTGAATAAAAATTCTAAATTGTTTACATTCGTCATGAATATTTTACAGAAATCAAACTATTGATTGTTCATTAGTTAAATATAAATCAATGCATCAAAGTTTATAAGAGCTCATTGAATGCTCAATATCAAAATCTTATTTTGTTGATTGAAATTGATTCTCTACTCAAAATCAAATGATAAAATCCAAATGCAGTTGATGTATACAATTTTGGCCTAAATACTCAAATCATTTTACCTTTGGGTTAAGGTCCTATCAAAAATCAATTTTTTGTTCATAAAATTCTCTCCCCTTTCAATCGCATCTCGATTCTAAATAAAACATTCGAGAAATGATGAAAATTGTAAAAATTCTATTTCCATTTTTATAATTTAAATATAATATTTTAAAGTAATCAAACTATTGATCAATGTCAGATAGTAATTCAGTACTCGGATACAATAAATCAATAACTTTGAAATTTACAACACAATCTGTAATAGATAGAAAATTCAAACATCTCATTCAACAAAACAAATTCAATCATTCGGAAATCTAAAATCTCGATTGATTTGTGTACTGAGGGTCTGTCGAAATGCCCACACGGTTATAAATAATTACTGTTATCATTTAAATTCAAATTTTCTGTCTTATTCTATTGTAGGAAATGGTTAGGTAATATAATTCCATAATCAAGCAAGTATATATTATTATTATCTTAAAATCTAATAACCATGTTTAAAAATTAAACAGTAGTTGATTATAAATAAATAATAACGTAATTCACTGCAATAAATCAATTTTTTTCAATGGCCTCGTTTTACATCTTTTGAGCTCATTTCTTTGCAACGAAATCTTCTCAGTTTTAACAATCTTGGTTTTCGCTATTACTGTATTCGATGTAACCTAAATTATTACGTATAATTACAATTTATATATTTTGAATTAATGCATTAAAATTTAAAAAAAAATTTATTTTGGATTTAAATTTCTATTCAAGGACCAAAATATAATTATGGCCTGTGACTTATCTGTAATGATCTCGCCACACTTTACAAGTCAGTAAATTCAGCGAAAATCCAGTAAATTAATCTCACATCTTAATACCGAGTTTGATTGTTCAATTTCACAATTATAAATGACGTGGCAGCTCAGAGTTCATCATACTTTTCGTAGTTATTACAATAATTATTTAAAAAAGAAAAAGAGAAATTCTCGCCTAATTTTATGTTTTCAACTGTCAAATGTTTAGTTTAGATTTTAACCGTTATAAAAATTAATAGACCATTTTATAAATTCGTATCACGTTCTCAAGTTTTGTATTCTTATTCCAATCCAATAAATTCATCCTTTGACCTTTCCAGTATCACCTTTTTTAAACACGCGTAATTTATTTTAACAAAATTGGCCATCAGCCCAGTCTTTATGGCATTTTATGCGACATTAAAATTAATCTACAAAAAAATTCATCATCTTTTGTTTACACACAACAAACGAATGGCCATCACTGCTTGGCAACCTCGTGTTTACAATCAAGTTCGAAAGACCGAAATAGAAGCTCGAAAAAACTAACCCCATCGCTTAAAGCTTTAAAGGTTGATTGAAATATACCAAAGTCTAATACATCACAATTCCAAGACTCGTTCCGCTTCCTCGATAATTTGTTTTATAAATTTAAATGAAAAAAGCCTAAAAATAAAAAATAAATAAAAAATTTATACGAGGTGTTTTTAATAACCACACGACACACTGTTGTGGTTTCTTACTTTTTTCTTTTTAAAAATGTAAGATGAGAAGGAGGAGATAAGTCCTTTAAAACAGTGGACATTGGGCTTTGAGGTGGTTTTGGTTACAAGTTCATGATGTAAGAGTCTAAAAATAAATATATGTTTCGAGATCAGGCTAAGATAATTATCGAGAAATTCCTGCACAAAGACCCGATTTGTTTCATATAAAAATATTTAAGTCGAGGTTTTTGACTCCTAATAATTTTTTCCTTCCTCTTCTTCGTCGCCTTCGTCGACCCTATCAGCATTTTTACATTTTTCATCACTCGATGACTCGGAGACACAAACTCACTTCTCTTAAAACGAAAAAGAGAAAAAAAATAAAAATACTGATAAGCAAAAAAAAAAAAAAAAAAAAAAGTTTTAAGTCGAAATGGAAAAAAATCTCGCCAGATTTCACACACAAAATTGCATCAACAGAGTGCAAATTACAGGTTCTAACTTAAGACTTACGTCGACGCGCCGTTTCTCTCGCCGGTGCATGCATATTTAGATGGACGCTTTTCTCAACATTTATGAGGGAATTCTAAGTGAACCTTTCCCGAGAGGCGATGACAAGTTTAGCATAGAACAAGATTCAACATGTGCTAGTGTCTTGTCTATTGCAGATGTATTACAAAAATGCTGGAGGTCTAATGTCCTCCTCATAGTGCCTCGCATGCACTCAGGGCCATATAAGACCTCTGTATTATTGTGTGCAGGTGACCCTTATACAACACAGCCAGCTAATGTCTTCCCTTCATCTCGCCTCCCTTTCTCCCTACGTAAACTGGAGCAGTTTACAACCACGTTTCTAAAAAAAAAGGAAAATATGCCTCTATCACCATACTTTAGCCTTTAGCAAGCTCCTTTTATCTTTGCTACAATCAGAATAGACATGGGGAGTTCAATCCTGCTACAATTAAAAGACAAATGTCAGAATAGCCTTGCACTGCCCAAAGCCGCTGACCTCCATCAATATAAGATCAGCACAAAATTCACTCTCCCAAAAAAAAATTATGAAAATCACGAAAAAAAATTTAAGAAAAAAAATATCAAAGAAATCAACATTCCTACTCGACGCGTAGGTTTACTAAAAAAGGGAGGTCTGATGACGTTGAACAATTAATTATAAAACCGCAGCATAAATAATTTTTTTTTTTAATTTAGGTTTTATATAATCCTAAGTTGAATAAATTTACGATTTTCAGTTGACCCTGTCTTACCTAATACCTAAACGTGATAAATATTGAATAAAGTCGCTTTATTTATTTCGATTTTTTTTTAAATTAATTTAATGTGCGCATCAGAAATCGGTGGAAAAAAAATAATTTTTCCGTCTTTAGTTTAATGATACACGATGATGACTGAGTTGAGCACGTGCGGTACACATTTTATCGTCTCAAGATACGACCCATTCGGTGTAAATAACAATCAAATTCATGGCACTCTTTGAATCGTTTTCGACACCGCACAACCCTCGCTACATCTGCATTCGAAAACGGAATTCGAATTTCCTTCGTAAACCACTTGCCACTCGTTCGAAAACCGTACTGTTTGATCGAGAACAGGCAAAAGATATTTCCCATTCAATTTATTTCGTATAAAAACCATCTATTTTCCTTCATTTCGTTCCACCTTCTCCGACGGCATCATAATTCGTTGTGAAAATTCAACATGGCGGAGTACGAGTCGTTGATGAGATCGTGTTCGCCATATTCCAAATGAAAACGGCGGTAAATAAACATTCTTATTTTTTTTGCACCTTTTTAATCGTCATTTCGACTAAACATAATTACTCGAGCAACGATTTGAGTAAATTTTTAATTTTTTTAACGCTTTACTCAAACACTCGTCGTTTATGCTGCATTGCGACAAACCGGAGCCATCGATCCAAATTCCTTGTTTATGGTCTATCTCGACCTCTACCTACACTCCATTCAGAGGTAATTTCTTGTTCCCTTTTAGTTAGAATCATGGGAAAATATACAGCTCGAGAGAACAAAACGAGAGAAAATTGATAGGAAAAATAAAGCGAATAAGAAAAAAAAGCAAAAACAAAAGTCTACTGTGTGTTTAGAAGAACTAAAGCAAAAAAAAATTTGAATCCATTTTTTTTCTTTATTATTTCCAATTTTCAACTCTTTGTTTCTATTTATGTTTTTTATTTCTTTTATTACATTTAACGTCAACATAAAAATGTATCCAACTGTTGATTCAATTTTTTATCTTAAAAAAAATCAGAAATTTAAAATTGGAATTTTTTTATTATTATTTACGTTTTAATTTGATTTAATGAGAATTATTAAGTTACAATTAAAAAGCCAATAATTAATAATTATATTATATTATAATTGACATTATTTTTCAAGTAATTTTTTTAGAAAAAACTCTTTCCTCCGCAAACAAAACTTTAATTTGATGTCCGAATTAATAACAAGGAAATATGTTATTTTAATTACACCAGATGGTATCATTAACACACCATTTATATATATTTATATAAGATTAACACGCGTTGAAAATTAAGGGATCCAAATAAAAGAAGCAAAATAAAAAGATAAAAATAAGGAAAATGAGAGTATGTGAGGGGTTGACACTGTCAGCACCCACCGGTAGACGTTCAAATTCGACGTGTGACCATTTCTTTTGCGTTGTAAACTCTCAATAAAATTTTTACTGCTCCAAATATTCGAAAAGATAAATTTTTATACTATTTTCCTTTCCTCTACAACCCACATAAAAGGAAATAAATATAAAAATAAAATAAAAAATACCAAAAAAAAATTTTTTTTTTAAATTAATTAAAAAATAATAAAAATTCAAAAATACAATTTTTTCAAATAAAAATTAAAAAGTTTTTATTTTTCAACTGGAAAGAAAGTGATGAATAACTGATGGTTATTTTTCCCACAATTGCTCCCGTTCTCATTAGACATGATCTGCCCCACGTTATAAACACGGTAATTTGCATAGCAATCAGTCGCTGTAGTTAAGCCTGTCAGCAGGGAGTGAGTCTGGGGGCGTGGGTGGTGTACAAAGATGATAAAAACAAAAGAAAAGGAAAATATAAAAAAAAAAACCTTTGGATTGGTATTTGGAGCCAAACAACACGTTTTAATTTGAGGGCAACACTTTCATTGGAGGAATGCGACGTGCGCCGTAATAACGGACAGCGAACGGCCAAGTGAGGCCTCGTGGCAAATGGTGCGCGCACAATAACCGAGTTTGTGCAAGGCGTTCGCCACCACTGCGACCGACTCCTCTCGCTCGGAAGTAAAAGTGGCCAGCAGGAAATCGAAAGGTGTTAGCCGTAGCGTCGATTCGTGAAACCCCGTGTGGCACATGCACGTATGCGCCATTGATGCGCTGATGCGGGCCCAAAGGAGTGATGCTCATAAAGATAAATCGCCCTAAACATTCTGATGGCCAACATCTTCCCACTTAAAGGCCCGCCTTTAAACCTTCAATATCGTATTGTCTCCATTCCTTTTGCACTTAAACCCCCCCCCCCTCACGAAATGGAAAGTTAAAAAAAAAATATGGACAAAATAAAAATTAAATTAATGAGAACAATAAATCAATTGAAAGAATAAAGTTATTCGTTGATAAATCTCGCGACACATAGCTAAAGTGACGATTCACGGGCTTGTCTGGCACTTTATAAACTTTGCTTTTTTTAAACTATTTTATCTGCACATAAATAATGGCAATAGTTACATTTGACACTCGACTTTATTTTACGATCATGGTTTTCTGTTGCTCATCTGCCAACCAATGCCACCAGGGACGAAAGCTTCTTGATCTAAATCAATGACATATTTACATTTATCAACCCCTTCAACCCTAAAACAAGTTTGAAAAAATTATAAGGTCAACGGTTGATTTACAAGAAACGAAACTCAGTCCAATGTCTTATCGTTGGACGTGACAACATGACTGAGGTCTATAATTAAGATTTACCTCTTTACCTCATTTATTTTTTTTTTTTATAAATGTCATTTTTATAATTAATTTAAATTACGTCCGAATTTCGATTTATGCGAACGAATAAAAATAAAAAAAAATCAAATGGAATTGGTTGGCATTCGGCCTATATTTTTCTTTCCCTGAGAAATCTATCAATTTTTTTTAACAGGGCGCCATGTGGGCACGATTTCGAGCCAATTCAGCTGTCTTTTACGAAATGGCTCATTCCAAACAGCGATTGGGTTTTCTTTAATGTTGGTTAAAATATTTGAGCACGACTCGAGGTTTTGGCGCCACGTGGATTACCTTCATTTGACCCGAGTCCTTTATTTTTCCCTTTCGCCTTCCATTTCATTTTTTTTTGTTTTTGCCCACTCGTGGCCTGCCTTTTAGCCCTTTCTAAGTCTTTATTAAAAGCCGCATACTTGCGGTTTCTCTCTCTTTCTCACATAAGTGGATATAATTAATGCCCAGTTTGGACTTGACCAAATAAACCTTATTTCAAGAAGAAGTGTTCGGCCTCCTTTTTCTCTATGCAAACCAATCGTCTTCGGTGACCCTTCCGGCACCTGAGAGAAATTCGAGACCCTTGAACCTATATTCGATGCGTCGCCACACTCTAATGTATGCGTAGAATGTTGAGCAATGCATTTCTTTCCCCCTTTTTTGCTTCGCCCAATAGACAACAACTCCTTGAACGCCAGCGCCACCCGCGGCCAAGAAACGAGACGATCGGGCAAAGGGTTGAACCAAAGTTCCCGCATCATTGCCGCTAGGTGGCGACCACATCTACTTTAGTTTATTTCTTTTTTCAACTTTTTTTTTTCTAGCTCAATGAGCTGCCAACAATTAAAATAAATCTCGTTTTCGTTCTTTAATTTAACCAACTTTAACGAAAATTTTACAATCTCCCGCATGACGTCTCACCCTACTTAAAAAATCAAGAAAATTCTTTAAAAAATTCTTAGAAAAACAGGCCAAGAACCAGTGCCAAGAAAATTGTTGTTTCACTGGCAAAAGAGGCTTCGGCTTATAATTGGATGGAATAAATAACGAGATAACCGAGCAGAACCTTCTCATTTTACTTATCGTTGCAAGAGTGCACGAGCCACTTTTACCAACGCTAGCAACACGTGAAGCATAATGAAGTCGTTCGTGTTGGAGCCAGTCGCCTGTACACAACTCACATTTTTGATGGTTACCATTTGATGGTAAAAGGAGAAAAAAATTTAAGTCAAAAACCCAACCCGAAAACCCAGCAACCGAAAACCCTATTTTTTCCCGTCTCGTCTTTCGCAGCTTGCCTTGTGCTCATCGCTTTACCATATATTTCTCAGGCCCCGAATTTCGTAGGAAATAACTTCATTAAGAATTCCAGGTGCAAGCGAAGCGAGTGCGAGGATGTGTGTGCTAACTCCAAGCCACTCGACGTGAAGCAACGATTGCAAATTGCAGTCCATCTGATGGATATACAGAATCACATCAGTGCACACTCGTCGTTTTTTGGCGAATAATACAAACTCGCAACACGCAACGAATTTTAAATACGACATAACTCTGCAAAATAAATGTATTTTAATATTAATAATAAAAAAAATCTTTTTCGTATAAAATTACAAAATATCAAAAATCCCGTCTTGGAATAATTACCAAAATAAAAAATAAAAGGAAAATAAAAGTCAGCAGATCTCACTAATTTCCTTTTCTCTTAATTAACTGAAAAAACTTATTCTTATAACTTATAAAAATATTCTTTTTTACCAACTATAAATTAACTTTAGATTTTTTTTTTTACCTAAAACCACACCGCTAGAAACAACAACTATAATTTAATATCAGATCCAAGTCATGCATTTAAAGCCCAACCCACTTAAAAAGTTCCTTTTGAATTTTAAATACCTCCAACAATTTATTTTCACCCTAAAAAAAAATTTCAAAAAACTTTTAAAAACTTTTTTTTAGAGAAAAAGATAAGAAATATTCTTCTTCGTCAATTCACCGCCCATTGGCGCCCGTTGAAAGACTAAAATGCAATTGCAGTAATCGAAAAATTATTTACATAAGTCGTCCTCTGCCGTCAGAATGACGAAGCAGCCAAAACAGGACTGTAAAAATGTATTTAAACATCGAGTCATGATTTGCGCTTAAAAGGGTCAGAAAATTGCGAGCAAAACGATTGCATTAAATGCGCTAAGGTTTGGCATCGTTTGTGGATCGCGTCCACCCAAAGCCGCAGATAAACACATTCTAGGCCGCAATGGGTGTCTAGTGATTTGTTTTCCTCTCGCAAAGCATTAACAGCCCCCGACAACTGACTTTTATTCCTAGTTTATATCGACAGTTGGCTCTACTCTCGCGAGAGTTAAAGTGACGGCTGTAGCCACTATTTTACTAATTACTTCCGTCTCCTAAAAAAATAGCAAGTGTTGGAGAGGATTTGGGTTGAAAACGAGTAAATTAGTTCGCAACAATTCACAAACGTGGCACAGATTAACACTAAAAAAAAAAAGAGGGAAAAAAAATTCCCAAACGGCCCGCTGTTAATGGTCGAATAAAAATACAAATAAAAATGACTGCCACAAGTGGTTGTTGAGACATCGCCTTTAAGCGGAGAACGAGTGGAAATGACGATGTAGAAGCAAGCGAAACCTGGCCAGGAGATGAATCGCATAAACAGAAAACGTTTTTGTTTTTATGGCATTTTACTGATTAGCTTGATGAAACATGTTCGTACGCAATACACGAGATAAAGCTGAGCAATGAGAAAGCTCAAAATAGTAGAAAAAGAAGTTCTCGTTTTGCTCTCACATACCACCATTTCATTTAGCTACTGCAGTGCCTCTGCGACAGAGCAGCTAACCAATCAGCTAACAGATTTGCTTCTCCATCACATCCATTCTCGCCATATACATATATATATATAAACCCTTCAAAAAAAAATTCTTTCCTATTGTTGCTCGGCAGGAGAAAAAATAAATAAAAAAAATAAAAACACATTTTTATATCGGTTTCAATAGCAATCCACGAAGCTTTATGTCTATTTTTTTTCATTCTCCATCGCGAGTTTTACTCACATTCGCTACGAGGCTGTCGATGGTCGTCGTCGTGACGAATAAATATCAAAATCAATGAGTAAAAACAAATTATCGCGACCTTCCACAGTCACCCGGAAGGTACGCAGCTTGGATTCCAATTATTTATCGTAATCGGGCGAAATGTGTTGAGGGGCGGGTCCAATATAATTTTTATTGGCAATTAACTTTCTAGTAAATGCGTTTACAGCTCAATTGAAAAACCACGATCGGTACAACACAAGAAAGAAGTAGAAAATGTTTTTCTTAAAATTAAAAGGTATTGCAGCTGTTGCAGGTCGAAGTTCATTTCGCCTCATCGTTGCAGCTACAACAACAACACAAGAGTTGATTGTACATCGAGTTAGGTTGTTGAGTCGCATGAAAAGTTTAACGTCCCCAGTTCAAAATGAAATGCGGCTAATACCGAATTCACATATATTTCATGCATTACACGAGCGTGAAATTATAGGCGTTGCACCGCTAAATTAAACTGGCCACTGGTTACGTATATATATACGTGGTTGCATAGTCACGTGCACGAGTTACACACCCGTTCGCATCCATACAAATTCTCCAATTGCAGTCCGATCGATGGGGGTTGGAGGAATGGGCAACAATATAAAGCAATGTTCGACGTTGACCTTCCTAATCAATCAAGTAACTATCTCCTAAACTCTTTTCTTAATGCACCGCAAAAGCATTTGACACTCTCTTTAACCGTACAACCCGAGGGTTATTTTTTCCTTCGGATGGTCGCTTGATAGAATCATCACCGTCTTCGAATGGCACTCGTAACTCAAGTAGTCTTTCGATATCTACTCCAATTGTTCCTATCGCACACATTCCCTAGTGGATGATCATCGTGAGAGAGAAGAAAGGAAAAAAGTAAGAAAGAAATAAGAAAGAGAGAAAAGCGAAGTCGGAAAAAATCTATGCACTTGGAGCTTGTTCGGTTGCCATCTCCATGGAGTAACATGGAAACTCAATCTCGCCATCACATACTCGCACAGGGCAAAGCACAAACTCACCAAGTTGGCGACAATCTACTCGCGAGGATAATCGATATCAAACTGCCTTATCACATACCCTGCAACGAAAACTAAACCGTAAATCGAGGCAAAGAATCTCGATACATAATGCATGTGTCCAACAACAACATGCCAAGAAGGAACTCCAGTCCATATCGCAGACAAGTGCACGGAAAAACGATAGTCGTGTACATTATTTATATATCTAAGCAACGAGTTCCTTTTTGCCACGTCCTTTGCACTGTGGACCTTTAACGGCAATAAATTGTGTATAGGTTCATAAACCAAATTAGCTCGAAATTGATTGGTTCGTAGCCGACCCTATAACGATGTGTAAAATTTTTACGACTTTATGTGTTGGTTTATGAAACATGAAAATAATCATTTATTTAATTTATGGTTCGCACCTCTAATCCCCGATAGTTCAAACAATTTTTAAATGTGCCTTTTAATGTATATATTTTACCATTTATTTATTTATTTTAAGAGATAAAAGTTTTCCCAAACTTTAGCCCCCCTCTCGTCAACTGACTTTATAATTAAAGCGATACAAGGCAGAAAAATAAAGAGGGTTTTCAAATCCTCGGGGATTCGACATTTTTCATCGACCCGAATTTTTTTCCGTGCGCAGTAAATGCGTTGCGTGTTGTGTGTTTCAGTCGGAGCCACAGATGGCCTTTCGGAAAACGAAGGTCAGCAAATTAGGCGAAGCAAAACCAAGAGATGTGTCGCCGTTGCAATGAGCCAGTCGCAACTGGCACCGAAATCCACCAAATGGCACTTGAAAGCAAATTGCAATTCCGGCATGTTGCTCTCGTGCGCTCTTCTCGACGAGCAAACTCAACAACTAAAGAAGAATGAAACACATCCTCGTAAAAAAATGAGAAACAAGCCAATAGGTTTTGTGTTGAGAAACCAAATAAAAAGCGAGAGATACAGCCGATCTAAAACCCCATATACACACACTTAGGTCCTAACAAAAGAATTCACGACGGTATTGCCAAACAAGGATTAGATGGACCAAACTAAACCTAAAAAAAAAAATAAATAAAAAAAAAAAAATTCATCCATAGTCAATAAACAACAAACCCGACAATACGTTAAACATCAAACCCCCCCCCCCCCCCCCCCATTAATTTCCTCCATTTTCGATTTTATTTCTCTAATGGTGTAAACTAGAAAAAAAATCAGTTGTAGAAAAAGTGTAAAGAGAATGCCGACAAAGAGCCGATGGAGTAGGGATAACCGCGGGTGGAGAATAGGAAAAGATGTAGTTCAGTAAACTATGTTTGGGGTTATTGGCTTTAGCATTGCCCTGGCCAAAAAGGAAAAATTTTTTTTTCAGCTGCTTTAATTACTTTATGGTGTCAGGCCATATATAGGGACATCCTGATCTTGTAATGTTATGCTCCCCTTCTCTGTTTCTTTTTCGAGCTTCTCAATGCCCCTAATATAAAAAGCCATAGGGGGAAGTAAAGGTGAAAAGAAAAAGAGAGCAAAAGTAAATTGCTCCAAATTTACCATTGACAAATTTCTTGATTCATTCGTACACTTTTCTTGCCTCCATTTCGATGTGTCCTCGGGGAAATGAAATTCGCCCCTTCACTTTCCACCGAATATTAAATACCTACGTGTGCACGTGACCTCTCTCATCCTTCGACTGCGACACTTCATTAATGCTACTTTAAAACCAAAGTCGGAAGGCGTAAAACACCTACGTGTACGCAACGACTTGTTTGCGTTAATTTCCATTTTTTTAAGCCTCTGCCCCGTCCACCATCATGAAACGAGTCACGTGAGTGCCCATCGACCTATAGCGCCTGATTCTACGCGATGCCTCGGAACCGCTATAACGAGTCATTTGCCAATTTTAATTTAACCTACTCAATCCTTCGGGATTTATAATTTCTTCCCCCCACTTTAACTAAACTACCGTTTACTAACGTAACCCTTTCAAAGATGAAATTCTTTTACCTTAATCGCGGTCGCTTTAAAGGGATCAAATTTTGATCCGGGAATCCTTCCTTCTCTCACTCACTCTTAGTTTTAAAGGGGGAGTCTCGCGAAACACGGAAGGTCACCAAAATCTTTCCCAATCACACTCCTGATATCTTCCTGAATAGCGAAATAATAATCGTAAAAAAAATCCAAAAAAAAATAAGAATGTAAAAATTTCTTAAAAAATGGGGTAAACAAAAATCGGTTGATTAAACGCGTTATAAAACTGGAGAAGCTGAGAACGTGCCTATCCATGGCATAAGCGAATGGTTCACTATTCCTCGAGCGAGTATGGGTACAGGATTTAGGGAGGAGGGGGAAAGCGTAGCTTTGCGTTAATGTCCCGCCAACCAACAGCCAGGCACAAAACCGGCAAAAAGGCGGTTTGAAAAGGCAAAAGAGGAGTCACCAATTCCTCAAAATACTCTTTCCTCATTCATTTCTTAGACTAATGAATCTCTTTCCCACTCCCTTGAATCTACCAAGTTGAAATTTGTAATTTTTATGACCAAATGCATTTTTAAAAATTGGCCAGTTTCAGCATCGGTTGTAAAATGAAATAAAAACAGTTGAGTTTTTAGAATCAAATTGTTGGAGGAAAACTGGAGCAAAATGTCTCTTCTATTCATGGTTTGTGTGGGTGCCCAGGGCCTAAATTTCTTTGATCAAGCGATGGATAAGCTAAAGTTAATGAGAGACCAATCCCGATAGGCCAAAGTGTCATTCATAGCTCACTTACAAGCCTGGATGGCATAAAATCAAGATTGCCCATTCAAACAGACCCCGAATTGGGGTTTTACACTTACATCTAAAGGGAATGGGGTGGAGGGAGAAATTTCTTTTTCTTTTTTAAGGTTCTTGCACCGAATAAGACATATAGAAACACAGGTATAAGTGTAGTATGAAAACACTTGTTGTTTAGTGCTACTATTTTCAGGATTTTAATTTTTTCGACTAGACAAAATATAAGTTTGTGCCAACCAGTTTTGTGACTTAGTCAACGGGATCCCTCTCCTTATTTATCCAAGTAGGTGTGGTTATATTCTCGTTTTAACTTGAAAAACCTTCAGTTATAAATAGTGTGAATCGTGATGGAATTTCTCCAGACAAAAACCCAAATAAATGTCACTGACAAATCTCCATCCTTTTTACCTTTTTCGTAATTAAAACCCAGCTCAAGGGGCTCAAAATTGATTTAATTGCAAATCCTCACTCGAAATATGTCTAAAAATTACATTTAACTACAAATTCCACTAATTTATTGCAGCGTTAAGCATTTTATAACGACTTAGTAAATACAGTATTTAAGCCGTGTATAAATCCTGAATATAATTCCTCGATTAAACAAAAAAAACATTTTTTTTTTTATAAAGGAAGAAATTATGTGACATTTTCACTCGGGTATTCAATCTTGTTGAATTATAAGTAATTGCACGTTAACTAAAGAAAAGGTAAAATTAAAATGACCTCTATAAAAGAAATAAAAAAAAATCGAATCCATAAAATGTTTTAAGTATTCAAAACGAGTTTATAAAATTTAATATCAAGATTAACTGAACAACGATTGAAAACAATTGAAATAAATAACGAACCGCGATAGAAATCACTTTGTAAATGTTTTTGCCAACACAGACAACACCCCGAACTCTCGCCATAATAACCAAAATGGCCGACGATAGGCAGCTTTTGAGGAAAATTAAAGTTATTTCCAAACAAATTAAACCTTGTGTCCTTTTAATTGCTGCGGGCAATTAAGGTAATTCGAAAACATTTATTTTTTTTTAAAAAATCAATCAAACACATGTGTTGATCTTCAAATTATCAAAACAATTAACCTATTTCGTTCTCATTACGTAAGGGCGTACTTTTGACCAAACCACGCCCAAACACTCTTTCATTCTTTATTTCCATACATTTTTCAATCGAATTTCTACATAGTATTTATTTCCTTAAAAAAAGAACCAATAAACCTATTGAATCGAACACGTGTATTTTAGGAGATAAATAAAATAGTGGTGTATAAAGCAAGTTGAAAACGCCATTAACCAAAATGGAGCAATCGGGTGTCGTTGTAGATGACACCTCAACTATTTATTTAATCCACCAATTTATCAACCTGCTGCGTTTATGGCTCATTTATTAATAGTATAAACAAGTAATTAATAATATCTGGCATTTGGACACGGTGGGCAAAATTTGTATCTCGTCCTTTCTAATTTCTATTACCCAATGAAGCGTGTTGTTGATCTTAGCCGAACGATCGAAACTCTGCATTTGATACAATTTCGCCAACCTCATTTGAGCTGGTGTAACATTTGAAACCGTCGAGTAATTAAAGCACTAATGAACCCATCTCACACTAACATTTTTTCCGCTTCTAAAATTTCGATCGCGTGAATTTTACATGCTGTTACTATAATAATAATAATAATACGAGAAAAATAAAAAAATATAAATTTAAAAATTACACACACGGCAAGGAAAAGTACTCAAGTTCTTTAACTAATTTGAAAAATTTTATTTCTCACGAAATCTTTCAACACGTCTCGCATTTAAGTAGCAAATTAAAAGTATGAGAGTAACAATAGCTAATTTTTAAATTCGCATTAAACCCGTTTGCAAATCTAATAGCGAACAGATGGAAAGTGACAATTGCAAAAATGTTTGCCTCATTTCCTCACTTCATACCTTTTGTTATTGCACGCCCTTTAGCTAGAAAAAAGGCCGAGAGAAAGCTCAATTGCTGGTTATAGATTGACATAAAACAGCACACCATAAAATAGAAAAAAAAGTAATAATAAAAATATAAATTAAAGTCGAGCAAAAAGATCAAATCCTATCTTGATATATTTGAAATAAAATAGAAAAACAAAATTTAAAAATCGAACAAAAACATTTTGCCAGCAAAAAATGGCGGCTTTCTATTGGAAGTGGGTCGTAAAGAAAAATAGTAGAGAGGAAGATGAACGGTGTGAAATATGAAATTTCACTTGTATCGATATAAAGAGGGCGTATCTCGTGTCCATAAAACAATAGGTTCAACTGCCATCAAACCTTTTGATCCTGTAATCAAATTCGGAGGTTTTGTCTTTCGCCGTATGCGGATGAGAGCAATCGATACGAAGCAGCAGGTCGACGACGAGCAAAGAAAAGGTTCGGCTCTCGTCCGATCGCCGACTCAATTGCAACGCCATTTAACACCGAAACCGCGCTAATAAATAGCATTAGATTGTAGCGTGATGATCAAAGATTTCCCATTCCCTTTTCATCCTGCGGGTTCCTTTCGTTGATGGGCTGCAAACTATGGCTGCATAGTCGTATATAAATATATAGAAAATCTGCGGGACGCACGAACGAACCGAGAGAGGTGAACTCTCGGTTCAACGGCCATTGAAAGCGGGGGGAAGGCGAAGACGATTACTCCGAGAAGTGACGATTCTAAGGTTCAACCCATCACTTGAGATCCACTATATAGTGGGATCTCGTGACACTTTTATTCCTCTCAGGGTGATGCTCGCAGCCCATCACATTCTCTCACTACTCACACACACACTACTTCTTATATAAACGTTGCAAAGTATTTGGGCAAAACGGAAAAAGAATCTAAATTATTGTATAAGTCGTTTCGACTCATTATTAAGTCGTCGTCAAAAATGAGAAGAATGGCGCTTTAAACAGTCGACGGGTTAAATGTGCAAGCCGATAATATTCCTAAAAATGGATCAAAAGTGTGTAAAACCAATCTCCCTAGGGTAAAAATAAGTGCTCTTAAACAGCGTCTTACTAATATAACAACAAATTTGTTTCTAAAAGAATTGCAGCTCTTAAATTCTCCCGAAATAATAAATGCGAAAAGAGATACAAAGTTGCAAAGTTTTTAAAAGTATAAAAAGTTTCGGATTTTTAAGAGTAAAGAAATTTATTGTGGTTGTTCAAGCGTACGTGATCAAAGCCACAATTATATTCGAAATTCCGAGCTGGCACCTTCAAGATGCCCTTGTAATGCGAAGGTCTTCCACTTGAAGAAAAACTGATTATCTTATTTATATACAAAAATTCCCTGATGGAAACAGGCTCAAGCCACGCAGAAAATTTCGCGTGTGTACCGAGCTTCAAACATGTGATAGGAGCACGTGATTCTATGACGTCGATTGCACCAGAAAGTGGGCGTGTCGCTACTATCGAGTGCATGTCAAGTTTAAGTAGAAAAAGAGAAAAAAAAGAAGAAAAAATAACGCCCATGTGAGGGCCAACCACACGTCGAGTCCTATGGTGGGTGGTATCAGTCAATTAAGTATTTAAACTTTTTATCGTCGCCGATTCGTTTAAGAAAATCTTCTTTTTTTAAATTATTTTATTTATTTTTTTAATTTACATTAAAAATATATAAATTAAATCTAGAAAGATTAAATTATTCATATTTTATTTTTTTCTTCAAATTTTACTCTAATGAGTTCCAAGATGGCGCGCAACAGACAAGCGCGTGTAACAATTGCAAGGCCAAGTTCTTTTTTAATCTCTTCTCGTGCATAGTATTTGTTAAATTTTATTCGTGCGTATCATTGGACTGCAGGGTAAAATTATTGCATTAAAAGTTGACGTTTTTAGTTTACTTTTTCCTGTGAAATATCTGATGTTATGATCAAAAAGATAAACTTAATTTTTTTAGCCTAAAACAAAAGGATAAAAATAGATATTTAATTTTCGTTAATAAGATAGAATTATAGAATTAAAATTTAATAGATCTTAATTATATAACAGTAGGGAATGCTTACATAAGTACATTTTAAATTTAAAACTACAAATCTCGAACTTCCAATTTCCATACAAATTATTCACTCACGTAATTTTTACATAATTTTCTCGACTTTAAAAATGTACATTTGTTTTGCTAATTAATAAAATTCTTAAAGAAGATGATACCATTTACTATCAATCCTACAACTAATTCCACACTTCAGTTTGAAATATCTACAACTATAAATTCACTCGATTGAATAAATATGACGTGTGATAATGTAATTTAATGCATACTTGTAATTATTGAAGTGTAAAATTGACACTGGGATTGCAAGAAATAAAAGTAAAAACTTATTATTAAATTTTAATCGATTGTTTTCTTAAATTGGATTATAGATAGCATTGAAAAGAGATCGACTTTCACGCTTAGTCTGTTCCAGTGGCAATCAAAAGACTTTTATTTGTTATGAAAACAAAAAAGGATTTAATTTTTCCTCAACAAGTTATTGTGGCTTATCAAATATATAAAACGAACACTAAATGCCGTTATTAATTCGCATTCTATACTTTTACTCGTCATAAAACACCTAATTCCCGGTAGGATATAAAATGGTCATTTCGAAGCCACTTGAAAATTTAATACTCAGAAATTAAAACGCTTCTGTTTTGGAGGCTCGTGGCTTTGGGTGACTACAAAAGTCGTAAATGATTTTTTTTCCCGCTCGTTACGAGGAAAAAAACACTCAACATTATGTAATTTTTATTGGTCTTTTAGCTCGTAAAACAAATTTCCTCACGACTGATTCGTAATCCTTTGAGATTGGGATTAGTAACTCTTGATCACCACTTGTCTTCTAAAGCTTTTAAAAACGATTTTCGACCTCGTTCATAACTGGATAAATTAGGGAAAAAATATTAAATGACATTTAAATGTAAAATGTTTTTAAAATTCCCATTTTTCCTATTCTTTTTTGTTTAAACTATAAAATCTTTAAACTACTTTAAGCAGTAAATAGTTTTATTACTGTTATTATTTTTTATAAAATGTAATCGTTTTCAACCGTGTTAAAGTAAAGATGACTCGTTGTGATTAATAGAAGAATCATATTCTTCAACTCGGTTTAACAATTTTATTAAATTTTGCACGGATCAAATATGGCCACTTCATAAATTTTGCCCTAAAATTTGGTTATAAAATTTGATTTTCTGACTTATCTTGTGTCTAAAGATGTTGGCTATCACGAGCACGTGTAAAAAAGAAATTTTGAAAATTTATTAAAATCGATTTTTAACCCTTGACCGACAGTTCGTTCATAGTAACACCTCAAATTGAACCATAATGCATGAAATATTAAACCCTTTCCTTACACACTTTTATATTACCGCTCAATATATTATCATTCGACATAAATTTTTTAAAAAAATTTAAAAAAAAAAAACTATTTTTCAGTATAATGAAAAATTATTCGAATTTTAAATGAAGAAACATCAAAAGTTTCAATTTGCCAATTTATTCAATTGTTAAAAGCGTAATTACAAATTGAATTTGATTTCGATTGAATATTTGCATAGAAGTCACTTTATCAAATGATTTATATTTTAGTAGCTCTTTAAGTCAATTGAAAAACATTTGTGAAATAACTTTTACTGACTTTTCGCTCGAGCGTAACTTCATTAAAATTGGTTTCTGACCTTTAGCGATAGTTCCACACAAGCAACTCAATTGCATGAGAATTGAACTCTCTAATATCAACTTCAATGTAACATTATTCTTTTTAATCACATTGTTTTCATGCTTAACTCCAACTGACAACTAAGCATCAAATTTCTACTACTCACTTTTTAATTAATAAATATTACTCTAAATCTCCACTCGTGAACTTAAAAAAAATCCCTTTTTCCCACATGATTTAATTAGAATTAAAATTGTTTAAATTATTTTCATTTTTAGATTTAATTAAGAGATTTTTAGGTTATCTTTTTCCATAAGGACATTTCCATAAGTTAATTTTTCTAACATTTTTCTGCTTATTTTAATATTTCTTTTCCAAACGTGTGTTGCTTAACGAATTTTTTATTAAGTCGCATTAATTGCTAAAGCTAAAGTGTTTTCGCAATTATATGGTGTCAAGAATTAATTTACGACTTATGAAATTCGTCTAAATAAAAAAATTAAAAATTATGAGGTTTAATTTAATATTTAAAAAAAATAAATGAAAAATGAAAAATGGTTTGCCAATCGATCATTCTCCTTGAAGTAAATGTAAAAAGTAAAAAAAAAAAAAAAAAAACTTTAAAAAATATTTTTTTTTAGTACATGGGCCACATTCATGCTTTTGACCCTTTTATTTTCCACACTTAGTTGTGTGACGTGAATATTTTAATATTTAAAATAGTCGAGCGAATAAATTTAAAAGCCTAAAAATTTAAATTTCTTTTTTGCTAAAACACTCGTATAAATTAACTAAATTAAACAAAATAAATAAAAATTTAACAAATAGCAGTGAATAATAATTCAATACAATGAAATCAAGTTGAATGCATAAATTTCCCACCATTCATATCCGACTGAGCTGGATAATTCGTTAAACAAATCCTAAAATTTATTTGATTAATTCTTAAAAATATCTCTTCAGTCCATAAATGATGTAAATCTTGTCAAATCTTAGGTCACTGTTTTCGCTCATGGTCAACAGGTGGCTATACGAGACATGTATTGCTCCCTTTTTCACTGGCAACTGCGCATGATCAATCCAAAACTTCAAATTTTAACCCAAAATTAATAATAAATTAAACACAACATCAACCTTTAAACACCACTACAAACAAAATCCACATTTCCCCAAACTTCTCATCGAAGAAATCCCAATAAAATAAAAACTATTAAAAAAATAGCCGAGAACCCACAAAATGTTCAAATCCCATGACTATATCAACGACCATTTTTCCCTCAAAATTCCTCACAAATTCTAACTGACCACGACAAATTCCCGTCGCACACCTCCGGAATCATCAAATCGAGGTAATAAACACCATTTCCCTTAGCACCTTTTCATCTTTTCGATCTGTACACGAAGGTTTCATAATGGCTACAACTAGAAAAAAGATTCTTTCATTGCCAGTTATAAAAAAGCCATAGAAAAACGAGTGATATAATAAACGTTTGAACCGAACCTCATTTATCATTAATTTCAAACTCATTAATTCGTCACTTGAAAAAGTTTCAAATGCGATTTTAATTTTCTCAACAAAACTTGTAAATTTATTTCTTTTTACACTACGTAACTTCATTCCCGTCACGATCGGGCGTAAAAAGAAAAGAAAAAAAAATCGCTCGTCGTTCGAAGCTCAATCAAACTGCTCTTGATTTATGCAAAATCCCGGTAGTTCACACAATTCAACGTAGCGAGAACATTCTCGAAGCTATGAATTAAGGCGTGATTCTATTCATTTCTATTCGCTCATGAATTTATGATGGTAACCTACATAATACATTTGCACGTGTGCGAACTCAACTCATCCACTTTTCCATACTGAGTGACAACGGGCCTCGTATTCTTATCTCCTAATGCTCAATACGGTATTCCCGAGTGGCACGAAAATTTGTGCTATTTTTTTCTTCCTTTCATCATCATCGACATTTTTTCGTTGCTTGCTAAGCCTAGTTCTAGATTTTTAGACTCAAACGATACAGATAAGCTGTGATTCTGTAGTGGAAAACCTGTTGTCATAAAATTGTTAAAAACAGGAGAGGCAATAAACCGAGCGATTCTACGAGAAAACACAAATGGACATTTATAGGCCAACTTTTATTACTGCTATTATCAATTAGTCCCCAATTTATCTGTGGACTGCTTTCTTCAATTCCTTTAAGCATTTCCAGATACATTTTAGGGGGCGAGAGATACTGTGTATCAAACTCCAGTTTGTGAGAGTGAAATTTCGACATTTTCTCAAAACTTTTAAAATAATCTCAAATATTTTAGGCCATAAAATTCAGTTGAGAATGCAATGCTTATCGGTTGAGAAATAGCTTATTATAAAATGTTAGTTTTTAGTTAAATAAGGTAACCTTCGATTGATCGATGGAATTTTGCAATATTATTAATTGAATTCATTGAATAGAATTTATGTAATTAATTACATCAATTTCAATTAGATTAATTGTTACATAAAATATTGTTGTGACTTATTTCGTTATAGCAATTTAACGCTATATAAATTTTAGAAAACAAACCGGTCAAGTCAAAACTTGATCAAAAGAAATCTAATCCTGCGGCAATAGGGGCATTGCGAGAAGACTGTAAAAAGCTATTTTGGGGTGAAAAAGTTGCTTTAAAAATGCCTTTAGACATTCATTTTTTCAATAGACTAATTCAGTCATAAAAAGTTAGAAAAATGGAAAAATTTTCCAAATTTTTTTCTTAAAATTAATGTTGATCGAATTTAAATTCGTTAACTAAAATTAAAATATTTAATAAAATTTAATTAGTTATCCTCATTTTTATTATCCATAATTTATTTACAATAAAAGACTTTTACTTTTTCAACATTAATTTTTCCCATCTTTAAAAGTCATCTCATTTTACTCTTCGCTTAAATCCAGATTAACTTTTAATGTAATTTTGCACGTTTTAAAATCTTTTTACCAACTTATTTCATTACTTATGCGCAACTATTAACACCAAAATTAGAAACTCAGACTTATTTGTCTAAACTCTCGAGTTACGAATCGTGATTGGTCTGTTAACTATATCTAATTATAATCGCATTCTTATTAATGCTTTTATAACAAATAATAATGGATTTACTTTCGTATGGGAGGAGTTAAAATTTATTTTCGAATGTTAATTGTAATTCGTTAACTGGCAACGAGCAGCAAAAACAAAAGGAGCCAATTGCAAAGCTTCGACTATTTTAACCGTGATTTAACAAACATTATCTAGTAAGAAACGATTGTTGATTTCCATATAAATCCAATGGCACCGCCTATAGGATTAAAATTAATAACGTTATGTAACTCTCATCACAAACCAAACCAAATTTTCGATCTCATTCGACACCACCAAAATTATTTTAATCTTATTAATCATTACGAAAGATTTTCCTTTCTTTTTCAAACCAAATCGTATATAAAACCATTTAAATATAATTAATTCACTTCTAATTAGACTCTTGTCATTTATACATTTAAATTTTGCAAGTTGAGTAAGCAAAAAATATTATAAAGTTGTTTCAATCTATACTGACGACCAGATTTAGACCTTTAAGAAATTTTGAATTTTTGTTATCGTCTTAAGAATTTCTAAGTTAAACATATTTTCTTTAAAAATTGCGTGTTACAGTAGTCACGTAATAAATGCAAGAGATAAAACTTCTCACAAATCGATGGCTCCCGGCCCAACTGCTGCTATTCTCAGCACTAGTTGCAATGAATGAAAATTAAAACAACAACTCAAACTCTTAACTTAAACCGCACGGTCTGTTCCTTCAAGAAATTGAGAATTTTACTGCTAAAAGCCCTGTATAAAATCCCTATTCAATTAATTAATTTTTAACGTTAATCGAACCAAAGATTCCAATCAACTCCAATTCTATTTATTTAAAAAAGTTTATTTTCTGTTGTATTAATTAAAAATAGGAGGATTTAAATTATGATATAACAAAAATGGTCATTGCAGTAATTTTTCATCGAAGAAGCAAATTCATTGGATGTTCGTAATTAGAAAATGTTGAGTGAACAAGTGGCGAGCCAATTCAGGTAAATCCAATCTGTTATTTCATTACGCAATTAGCTATTAATAATTTATTGGACTTTCGAAATATTAAAAATAAACGAGTTTTGAATTATATAATACTATTTTTTTTATAGAAATTTTTTAAATTGTGTTAAAAAACACCGAAAAATATACTTGTCATTTCCTGTTATCATTTCAAACGCGGAAAAATTATCAATCATAAAGACGGGGAAAGTAAACGTCCTTCATAAATTATTGTTAAATTTCCGCATGCCTTTCTTGTTTACACTGTATTGTATCAAAGAATTTTATTATTATTTAACGCAAAATATAAATTTAATTTTATATTACTACCAATTAAATAGAACTAAATCAACGAATTAATTCAGGGGTAAAAACAAAGAAAGTTTTAAATCGAATAAATCACTTTTATGTCGCATTAAAAATCCTTTTTTTTACTTTCATCTTTTCCTCCTCCCACTCACGCAATACATCATTTCAGATTGTATCTAACACTTGTTACGACTGTAATTACAATATTTAGTTGATTGTAGTATCGAAAAAAAGCATTTTAAAAAAGGTAAATTTTATTTAAATTCGATTGGAAGTTCAAGAGTTTGTGACGAAATATGTTGATTTAAACCCGAGGTGTTAAAACTAGTCCTGGTAGAATAAGTAAAGCCAATCCTTTCCCGCTAATTTCCCATTTATTTTCTACCATCCAATTCAACACAAGCCTTTTCTAATGGAAATCGTTAGACCGACTGCAATCGCACATACACGAAAAAGCTCTTTCTTTCAACTCGGTTTCTATTTTATAAAAATGTGAATATAAAAAGCAGAAAAAATATGAAAACCACAATTCCCTAAACCTTTACAACCAAATTCCAAAACCTCAAATCCCAAGTGAAAATTATTCTAATCGTCAATCACGGGCAAATTGAGCCCCAAAAATTCTTGGCATTTTTGCCTTTCAGCAGTTCAACTTTTTTCTTTATACGACTTGTCATTTGAAATATTCCAAATACTTTAGAGCTATTAACTTTTGACAGCTTTTATCAGCATTCACGAAACCGATCCATACTCTAAAAGCCGTTTATTTGTATTAGAGAGGTGGCATTTATAAATGTATACGGGTCTTGTATAAAGTTACTCCTTTTATCTAATCGCACTTCTTCTTCGGCTGTTTACACAAGCCTTCATAAATTAAGGAAAGGCTTCACTGACGGATTGAGAAGTATACACGGTCTTGTCACCGGTGTATAATGAGAGTAACCTCATGGCCTATTGTAGGTTGTGCTCAATGTAAACAAAATTTAGCCAAACAAATAATTAATTCATCATCAGCTCACATAATCATCCCACACAAAAAATTTCAAAAAATAGCACCAAATTTGTTATTGTTTAAAGGTGCGAGTTGTTGATTTGATATATACCAAACGTGCATTGAAAGCGGCGACTTGTTGCTCCCCAAACAAATCTTTCGTTCGATATTCGTATCCTTATACGAATATTCAAGTCTTTTAGTAGGATTTAACATTGATTTCTTTCAATTTAATTAAAAGTTTAATTTTTCATCATTTCCAAGTTTTTATTAAAGAATGAAACGAAATTTATGAAACCAGTAAAAAAAAGTTGTTATTAATAATCTGAAAATAAACTATAAAGCAAAAAGCTTTAAAAGATACGAGTTTATCATCTTAATCTCGTAAAATATTCACGCAGCAATAGACGAAGATTTGCACCTTTTCCTCGCAATTAATCATACACAGACATTGAATTTTTTAACTGGATATTTTTATAATTACAGGTTTGGAAAATTCTATTCTATCACGTCAAGTTCATTTTAGTTCAAAGTATGCAAATTAAAAAACATGCAAATCATATAAATTATAAATAATTAAATAATTCGTGCTAACCACTTCCGGCAATAATAAAAAAATATTTTTCCATTATTTTTTCCTTATTTTCATCCAAACCAAACATGGAGCCATTAAAAACCCATTTAAACCGAGAAATGTTTATATAAACATCATTTCCGGGCATTAATAAATTAAAGACGGCTTTTAATATAATTCAAAATTAAATTCAAAAGTAAAATTTCCTCTCAAAAAACATTTTCGCAAACAACAAATAAGTTACATTGTAAAAAAAAGAAATACTCCATTTGTGAAACTCGCATCTTCAGATGGTGTAGTAAAATTTCCAAGCTTACCCTATGAAATGGCACTTTGCTTCTAATTTTGTACAGGCAACCACGTATAAGGTACATTATTCGAGTCTCCATGTCCCATGCGCTGTTCGACACGATTGAGCGACTAATAACTTGGTTTAACATTAGGGAAGAGGTTTTGTGGGATATATATATATAACTTATACCCATATATACAGCTCTCTGCTTTTAACCCATTTCACATGTTGGAACTCTTGTGGGGTAAGGTTGGGCCAAAGACATTTATGACTTTACTACCGTGTTGATTGAGGGTTACTGCATCGTATACAACTCGTGCCTTTTTTTTTACCACTTTTACTTTATCCCCTCCTACTTGTTAACCCTTTTGTGTAATTGCAACCAATCAAGTAATTTAAACTAGACCCGAAATGAGTTTCCTACGTTCAACAGCTGCACAAACTAAAAGCTACGTGATTTTCTCGTGTTTCTTGGTACTCTGGGCGCTTTTATTGAACTTTTATTATTGCATACCTTTAAGCAACAAATATTGATAACGAGGTTTACTATCTAAACTCATTTTTGTTCTCTTTTTATAGGTGAAATAATTCTAAGTAATCGTTGGTGTGAAATCGTGAATGACTACAATTTATTATTTTCCTTTAAAATAAAAACATCAACTAGAGTTTACTGTTGCGTATCGAGTTGCATTGAATGACTAAGTAATACATTTTTCACACCAACGAGTCGTTCACAGTCTAAGAGAAAGGATGCGAAGTGAATGGACTACATTGATATTCACGCTTAATAGTCAGATGTCTACCACCGATAAATATTTTACGAGACAGGTCATTTAATCTCGAATAATCATTAATCGTGATTCATATTTTAATTGACGAATAATTAATAACTTCTTTCTACTTCCAATCTTTTCAACAGATTTTATTTTTGAAATTTAAATTATCACCGACTTTCGCTTTTTTCGATGCGAAGAAATGAAGTGAAAGATAAATTTCGTGATAAATCCTATGATTGGAATGCCGAGCATTTACACTAATCGCACGAATTATCCGGTAAAAAAATTATTCGAAACTCTTGAATAATTATTGTAACATATTTCGTTATCAGTAAATTATGACTATAAATTTATTTGATTAACTTAAAAATGCAAAGTTTTAGTATAAAACTTTCCCATTTAGTGACATATATCATATAAAATATATTTAATATTATTATCTTAACTAATATTACTCATAAAACTAAAGGTTAATCAGCTGACTAATTGTAAATGTCAAAAAAAATTTTTTTTTTTAACCAAGAAAATAAAATAAATTTAAAATAAACTTAATTCCTAATTTTAGCAGATGAATAGCACTTTAGAGTATTTATTACATGATAAAAATTAAGCAATTTGCCATTTTATAGCTGAAACTAATTTAGTATAAAAAATGCCTTTAAACTCGATATACAACGTGGGAGTTTTGAATAAAATAAAAAACATTTTTTTATCTTGTCGTTCCTTAAATTTAATAGTTGAATTATTCGTTTTGAAACAATAAAAACACGCACAACTATTCTTTTAGTTCGAAAACCTTAACTTGATTTCATTCTTTTCCATCAGAGTATTGCTGATTAGGTCCTGATACGTTAGCTTTAATAATTATCCAATTCCACGCAACGTAATCATCGAGTAACTTTGAAAATTATTTGTCCTAAATAAAAAAATTCTTTTAACTTAAATTACCTAAACGAAGAAAATTTTATTAGAAATGAGAATCTTTAACAAGTCTCATCAGCACTAAGACATACTTAATTAAGAAACCCGTCCACATTTCCCCAAAACTATTATTGTTCCTGAGAAAATATTTTTTACTTATTTTCTTCTAATCCTATATGACTTTCATTTAATCCTGGCGTTTATAAAAGTATGTCAAGAATTATAAAAATATTATAAACAAGAGTTGTCAACCCTCTTAATGCAACTAAAACTAATTGATTTTGCTTTACTGAATATTTCTTTTGGCCTGTTAAACATTGTAAGAAAGAATTTCATTTAATTTTAATAAAATGGTTGACTACATTGAATCCCTTATGTAATTTACATTACCCTATACGTATATTAGGAACTAATTCATTGTAATCATAAATTTCTACTGATCAATACCGATATTTACCTATTTGTTCATAGTACTTAAAGCTGTAATATCAAATTTTATTGCGATCAGATTAAAATTATGGGCACATCAATCGACCATTAAACAATTTCGGATTTGTATTCATTCTGATAACCTACAATAAACATGACATCCCATTTTTATACCATTAAACTACTTTTTACAATCCTGACTTCAATTGAAAGTTATACAAGGTGTTGAGGTTAACATTAAAATACTATACCCCAATTTATTTTAAATTTTTATTTCTCGAATTTCCAATTTTTTACAGCTTTTATCAATTTTTATTTGGCTAAAACTTGGTAAAGTAATTGTTAAAATCTCTTTGAATCGATCAAACAAGTTTCGTTTCAAGTTGTACCGACTCCAAAGTACAAAGTAGTTGGGGGTCCAGTCGTAATTAAATATTACTCAGTTTTCACTTTATTGTATACAAATGCCACGGGATAACTGACTTGGCTTTGAGGCAGGGATAAGATGTCAATAAAACTAATAGCACTTTGGAACTTATAAGATGAGGGGAGAGAGAAAAGTTTACTACTCATCAATTTTAGATATAAAATACAAGTTGGATTTTATTTTTAGTTTAATTTTAGTAAAGTAATATTAAAATTGATCAACGTCGTTAATTTCGCAGAGGAATCCAATTAGTAAATTATTTCCTTATCAGCTTTTTATATCGATCTCGTCACTTAATAAATTGATGCGCACCAATTTTCTAAATTGTATGTAAACTAGGAACTTTTGGAAAACTTTTCAACTTTTTGATTTATTTATTTATTTATGTTGGTTCCGTCTACCAAATATTGTGTTATAAATTTTCTTTTTTTATTGATTTCCAGAGATGTCGAATGGATCCTCACTTACATATGTCTTCTCCAAAAATGATTTTTCAATAAATCGAAGGTCTACGAATTTAGGTACAATTTATTTTTTATTTTATTCTCATTCGTATTTGTATTTATTTTGTTATATGTTATTGTTAAATAAATTTTAATAATAATAAAAAATTAATTTTTAAATATTGTTTTTGTTTTAATGAAATTTCTAAAATGTTTTAAATTGTTATTTTAGAATTTTCTTATTCATAAATAAAGTTGTTAGAAATTCAATTATTATAAAATCTTTTATTATTATCCAATTTCCACAACAACAAAGTGCCATGTCCGGCTCTCAACATTTGTTTAATTTGCGGTTTCAAAATTTCAAATTGAGTGTTTCTTACCGAGTCTCAGAACTTCTAAAACTTATGATTAACCTTTTGGGACCAAACGAAGCGCGCTTTTGCCTGTTTTTAATTGGCCAATTTATCCGGATGCTAGGGCAAGAAATTTTGCTTACATTCCCCTTCGAAAACCCAACGGTTTCTCGAACCCAATATTTCCATAATCCACTATTTTATTACATTTGTTCCATTTTCCAATCAATTTCCAATTGCACTCCATCGAATTTCCAAACTTTATCCATGCATTTCTGCGCCGGTCGTTATAGAGCGAATATCCGCATTACATTAACTTCGCTCAAACGAGGTCGGTTGGCAGCAATGGCGCCGCAGTCAGCAATCCCATAATAGGGCAAAGTGGGAGGTGCTTAGCCGCCATATTTTACTCCGAATAGGGCAGCGGCTCGCATGACTGACATCTTACGCCGCCTATGCAGTCTCATTGCGGTCAACAGCAACACTCCATACTTGGAAATTTTAAAGCCACGTTGCACTTTTCCTAGAAACTGCTCAATTTTTCCAGCTGCATCTGCACCTCAATTTAAAAATATATATACATAAAAAAATAATCATTTCAGCTCAAGACCTAAAAAAAAATGCATGTACACACTCATGCACAAATATTCGTTGTCATGGGGCAATATCAATGCGCAGTAGATATTTATTCAAATTAAAAATTCAGCAGACGCATAATTTATCTCGACCACTTTTTAATACTCAGTCTGAACTGGTCAAGATAAAAAAAAATGGCAGTTCATTAATTTTGTATTAAAAACCCGACCTTTTTCTCTCACTCACACGTACACTCCCCCCCTTTTTTTTCCTAGTTTTAAATTATGCGACTTTTCTACTTTTGTCTATTTGTAGAGCGAAACACGTATTCGGCGACTTTTATCCCACGCGTTAAATGTGACGAGTTGTAGTGTCTTAATTGAAATTCAAAGTTGGTGGTCATCGCAGGTACGATTTGATGTAGAGCAGTGGGCCGCCTGAATCTTAAAATAGGCGGACCTCACATAAACAAACACATTAGCCCATTGGCTTTGAGCCACCCACTTCAAGTCGGAGTTAAATAAAGTGAGGCGATGCACGAAAGGCTAAAATGATTGGCTAAGATGGAGAATTATACATGACCGCGGATCGACATTATCGACTGCAAATTATAATGTAGAAAAATATTGATTTTTTTAGGGCAAAAAAACGATTTAAGTCAAGATAAAAAAATATTAATAATGTAACTAAAATAAATAAAATAAATATTTCTAACATTCTATTTTCGATGGGAGAAAACGAGAAAATTTTATATGTAAAAATAGAAAAAATTGAATGAGATGTTGAAGAAAGGGTCTCTACGTTTCTAGCATTCGAAGAGAGGCGGGAAGGGCTGAGATACTCATGCTGATCGGGGTAGAGATGATTTCATCTCGTTTTCATTCACAAGAGGGTAGTTTGATAAAACAGACATGGACTTGCAAGACCAGACCAACCTTCCGTTTCAAAGCAAAGGGCGACGTGTCGGCATCCAAAATCCGCCAAAATGGCGGATCAATTCAAGATGGCGACCCAATCCTTTCGCAGTGGCGCCTCCTGAACGTCCGCGGCGAAACGTTTCTTTTTTCAACGGGCGAGCGGCGCTCTCGATCGGGCAAATCTGAAGGCGACTCGGCGGAACGAGGCCTGTGTCCTTCCTTCCCATTCGCCGGTGACTCGAATTACGCATCCATGATCGCCCGGCGCCGTCCAATAGGTCATCAGCTCCCTTCCTCGAGCGCGACAGCGCAGTAGTGGCCGATTATAGCATTAAATAGCGTATTTGGCCCCTTCTATCCAACCGTTAGGCCTAAATTCGACAATCGCGGGCACCGAGCGTTGCGGCGCCCGCCGACGCGGCCCTACTCGGCGCCGCAGTTCGTTCAAATTTCTGACACTTACGCCGATCGCGGAAAAGTTAAGCACCGTCCTCATCCCACAGCCTTTAATCGTGACCGTTACGTAAGACAACGTAACCAAGTTTAATGTCACAATAGCCTCTCAGCCTCGAGCCTCATGCCTCTCAATGGCCTTTTTACTAGCAATAAAAGTGTCAGACTTGCTTTTGGAATCTCACAATAAATTTCATATTAACGAAATATGCCAAACAGCCAAACATCTGCACATCGTATGCGTATATGTGCCTTTTCCCGCTTTCTCTATTTCTCTTCTCTCTCCTCGCTCACACTCATTTTCTCTACACCTTTTTTTATATACCGTAAATACGTTACTTTTATATCTTTCGCACGCATCCGACGCCTGTTTCTTTCATATACAGCGTCTATCTCGAATTTTTGTAAAAACCTTCAAACTCGCATCCATTGTTTTCAAAACTTGATCTAGGTTTTTTTATTGCCCCAATGAATCTATCTACACTTGGGTGTAGTCTGGCCTATTTCGGGCTAAACAAAAGCCGCCTCTTTTGTGCTCTTTCTACCATCTTCAACTTTATTTCTTTTTACAAGCGATACACCGAATAATCCACACACTTCACTCACCTCTCACACACTTTTGATTTCTTTTTACACACGAGAAAAAAAGAGGCCTCCCCTTTCTCAATCTCCATTTTAAAACTTTAATCCTAAGTTTAGATAGAACATAGACGCAACTTCGAACAGACTGAACCGAGGTAAGTAAATTATAAGCCATTTAAAATATACGTCGCAATATTGTTTTTAAACATCGTATTACTCTTAAAAACTCTTCTCACGAGTCCAATACCACGAAATCCAAGTCGAGTATCGGTTAAGAATAAATTTTATGGCGTTTCGCCCCGACTCGAAATGGAGTTTCCGATTAAAAGTGGATGGTGAAAACAAGTTGGAAAAGGCTGCAGATGCAGCACATCGGTGCATTTACCTTTATAACTTTGTTAATTTAAGCCGCAATTAAGTGCATCTCGGCCTTAAAATGTGTGGGTTAACAAATAAACAGAAAATTAAAAGCTATTATTATCACCGGTGCTAATTCCACATCGAATTAAGTGGAAAAGTATCGCATTGCTATGAAATTTCAACTTATGAACATGAACTCTGACACGGGAAGGTTAACACTAGCGTGTATTAGTGTAATTTAACACTTTCGTACAATGCACACACATCTTAATCATCCGTGTCGATTCGTTCCATGAACCCTTTTCCTGTTTCAAACACGATACTCTTTTCATCATTTCAACTGAATATAAACTTCGGTCCAGAAATAAACACAAACATCACTATTTTCATTAAAACTTACTAAATTTGAAACCAGAAAATAAAAATAAAACCAAACTAGGAATTAAAACTCCATTTCATACATGGCTAACCACCTGTTGATACCATGACAAAACCAGTTGGGTTTTATTGTTCAAATAATAACGTATAAATATAGACGAGATTCGATCCTCGATGAATAACCCGTGTTATAAGAAATTTTAGATTTTTTTTTTGCTTTTAAAAATATTCGAAAATTTTATTTCTCGTCACGCAAAGACATTTTTGCGAGTTCATTGGTAATTCGTTTTTGTCTTTTCCCAAAAAACAAAGGTCATTCAATGATAAACTCGTTTTTAAATTTCCTCATTTAAAATACTTCCGCTACTAATTTTTTACCTAATTTTTAATAGTTATTATATAACAGCCAGTATTACTCAACCTGTTGATTGGGCCTGTTGGAAAGAAAGGGGAAGGGGGAAAGGGTTATCAATCTAGCAATAAAAAGAAGATTTACACATCAAAATGTAGGGTTCGTCTGTCGAATTGGCGTCATCTCTTGTAACGAAGGGCTCCTCAACTCCTTCGGGGCTTCGAGAAGAAGACATTGGTTTGTCTCTTCGATACCACCCGCAAGGGAAAGGACAATGAATTGGAAGGGGAAAGAAAAAAGGATAAAATAAAAAAAAAAGTTTTTAGAAAGAAAGAGTGCAAAGACTAACCCCTTTTATTCGTATACGATAAGAGTTTTTCCAGTGAAAAGCAGGTTCGAGCCATAAAACTGTATGCGTGGTGCCTGGTGTGTTGAGTTAGCAGTTGGTAAAAGTGTAAAAGTGATCGGACAAACAGTGAGATTCAGTGCCCAGAGTCCCTTGTAAATATCAGCCTCGACCTTTTTCGATAAATGGAGCGAATTAAGTGGCTCGGGTCTGACTGACTAAAGACCTTCGCTCCGCCCTTGGCACCATCAACAACCGCAGATGCAATAATTCAATCCAGAATTGAATATTTTAAGTGGAATTGCAACCCCAAAAAAAATTACATATTTCTTCACATTTTTTCACCGCAAAAGCAACTTAAAGTTTTAATATACGGGGTGGTTTTAAGGGAATCGAGACGAATAATGTCCTACGAACACACGCCAAATGATACATTCACACCACTCCTGTCACTGTCGACTGTGCGAGTTGAAAAATATAAGATTACGCGAATATACTTTTTTCACGGTTCCAATTTATAGGTCTAAATCTTGTGGTTGGCTTGACGAGAAGAAAAAATGTCACCTTAATTTCCCAGCCCACATACTCTTGTCTCGGTTTGAAATGGGCCGAATCCATTCTTCCATCCAGCCTCCTTTCAACTGAATTCTTTTCCACCCAAAAGACCACAAGCTCAGCATATATCAATTCCTCAGAGAGAAAAATCTGAGTCCGCATAAATTGCATTTTATCTCCCTTTTTTTCGTTTTTAACATCGACTTTAAGAAAAGCCAAAGACCCATAGACTCAGTAGGTTATAAACATTAATTTGTGTAAATTCACTCTTATCTGCTCACTAATCCTCTAAAGTGTGAACCCTATCGAGCCCCACTTATTTATCTGCCACTTCCTTAAGCAGTAGAAACTAAGCTTTTGCTTAAACTCCTCACTTTTAACTAGCATGTTTAAGTAGGTTGAACTCTAACCCAGAAGGAAAACTGTCAAGAGCGGCGACTGCATTAGCATAAATTGTCGCCAACCGCTGCAATTGCGGTTCAAAGAGCAATGGGAAAAACAAAAATTTTTTTTTTCATTTTTTTAAACCGACCCTTTCGAGAGGTAACATCTAAACGACACATCCTAAAATGTGCAATCAAGTTGCGAGCCCCTGGAAAACTGGACACTTTTCAACAGCCGTTGGAAGTGCTTCGTCCGCTGCAATACGATTCTGCCGCACTAATAAGAACCATGTCCGTATATAGCGCGCACAACTGCGCCCACAGCGCTCTATCGATCGAGTTAAAAGAAGAAGGAAGTGACTCGAAAGTAGTTAAGTAGTCCATTCGCATCACTAACAAAACAGAAAACTTAAGGCCAACTCCTATCGATTTGTTTTCGACGAACGAAATGCGCATTTAAAAATCACGTGTAAATAAATTAAAAAAAAATTTCTTAATTAAATTAGAATAAACGTTTGGTGCATATCGAGATGAGAGATTTTGATTTGATTAGGTGAGATTGATGAATAAATTTTGCTTTGCCTAATTGTGATTGATTTTCTGTGTTGAACTAAGCGATGATATAAATAAAATGAATCGTTCCCTCAGTTCCAGCCTTTAAATAGTGTGTTGTGTCGTTAATCAAGAGTTTAGTATGAGTTAATGTAGACAGGTGTGGGCAGAATGCCATATATTTAACTAAAAATTTATTATTAACGATGAAAAAAGCGAGAAATTTCGTTTCCACTTATACGCCTATTCGAATTCCCCATTTTTTCCAATGTGAAATTACAATTTTTACTCATAAAATCACAGGAAAATAATTTAAAAAAATATTTTCCCCGTGTTAATATTTTATTCATATTTATAATGAATAAATAAATCTTAAAACAAATTTTTTGCCCTATCTAATCAGCAATTTTAACCTTCAACATGTTTAATATTTCGCCATATTAAATTACTTTGAATCATGGCGCCCAACAGCCGCGCAACAAATTTCAATCGAGAATAAAGAGAAATAATAACAGTAATTTTCTCTAGAGAAAAACATATTTTCTTTTACCTTCTTAAGAAAAAGAAATGTGTTTGTCATTTTTTTATATTCCAATATCGAGACTTATCATCCTATTCAGAGTGTTGGCAGGTGCCATTTGCGAGTTGGACTCGAGATGATCACGATTCCTCGAGGCTCACACAAACAAGTGCGTGGGCATTTTTATGGACAATAGGCTTACTGATAGCACATAAATTTCTCCAGTTGTGACTAGATAGCTTACCGAAGTACACGGGAGGCATTCCTTTCGATATTGAGATCCAACAACAACAACATCCTCGCTTTCGATTGAGCCACTCGAAACGATACCGCCGATCCTCGCACTGATTGTTATTTCTTGCCGCGGTAAGGCACGACCATTCAATGCACTCCTTTGCCTTTTCATCCCATTATCAACGCAAACGTCTATGTATTTATATATAGGTCACTGGAATCATTCTTTTCCATTATTGGGCTAAACACTTTTATAAAATGTCGTAAAAATTCTTAATTCCGCCATTTGTATTCACCAAAAAAAATTTAACGAAATTGATCCTGTCTATCAACAGGTTCCGTTTTTTTTCTAAGTAATATATAAGCGATTTAAATAACAGCAATAGGTTTGAAAAGTTAAGGTCTAATGGCCGTGGTTTATTACACGAGTTAATCTCCACTATTTTATACACCAATCAAATTGTAGCTGTAGAAAAAATTGTTAAATCCCGACATAAAACTCGCTATTACGTATGATTAATGCTTCTTTAACGGATATTTGTGTTGGATACAGTTAATGCGGAAAGATGCGCATTTAAAACATTAGAAAATTGCACTAATTAAACTGATATCATTACAAAGGAAAATAAGATAGTTTTAGATGTGCTGGGTATTACCATTGAGCGAGATTTTTAGATGAAAATGGTCATTCGAAAGCAGTTATGCCAAGTGAGCTAAACTCGAATTATGAACTTTAATTTCCTTTTACAATTTTCTCCGAATGTGAAAGCGTCAAAAAGAAAAAATTGAAAACCTCATCCAAATGCAATTCCATGAGATTCCCTTAAATCTGTTGAGATATGGGAAAAGTAAAAAAAAAAATTAAAATTAACCATCTTTTTCAAAACTAAGAGAACGAAAATGCCAATTTAATTAATTTTCATTGTACACCGTTTGCAAGAGCGGCAATCGTTTCACTACTTTCGCAATATACCGCTACAAAAATTGCTAATTACGTTAACACGCAATGTTCTCCGGTGATGCACTTGCATAATCAAAACGATTCTTTTCATCTACGCAGCACTAAAAATAGAAATAAAATTATAAAAATAAGAAACGATTTTTTTTTTCTTGCCAACATTTAAAGCAATGCAAAACGTGAAGCAAAACAATGCAATTTTTTGCACTCGGCAATGGTTACCATTTAATCCCGACCAAATTACTACTTTGGCAAAAGAGAAAAATTTTCCTCGGGAAAAATTAACGCTCTCGAGGGATACACAAAGAGAGTTGGAATTGAGTTTAATAGGAACCGAAGGGGTGGTGAAAAAAGTCAAATGTGCTAGAAGAGACGTATATCTCAACAATTTGAATTCCGTATGTTACTAAAGCTACTCGAGGATCTGGCAACTCGCCGGCGCCAGTCTGGAGCCAGCAACGTGCAAAAGCCAAAGGATTTTTATCTTTTTGCGCATTTTACTTTTTCCAGTGGAGCATCCTGGGGGTAGATCTCGGCAATTGTCTCACGCACACGCTTTACAACCGCAAAGAAAAATCTAATTTACACCCTTACCACCTGCCCTCATCATTCCCCAAATTTCACTCAACTTCTAACGCATAAATATAATTTTTATTCTAAAAATTCATTCTAGGCACAACCATAACCAACGAGCTTAACTTACTCTTCCCTAATAGATTCAGACTGTGCCAATATAGATAAGAGTCAAACTATACCGTAAGGGTTAGGTAAATCTAGAAGAAAACCTTGTTACTAGAAGTAGAAGTTAAGGCAATTTATAGTTGTGCATTTCTTTGAAAAATTTTTTTTCTTCATTTTTAGCAACACTTTTCTTATTATATATTTTCCTATTTTAACACCCACTTGAGTTCGGTATTTACTCTAAGGCCGTGATACAATCTAAACATCACCGCACAATATACATAACCCGTAACCTCCATCAATTATCCTCAAACCGTGGACTTTAATGAGCAATTTAAATTAGGTAGTGATTAATTTTCTGGGTTGCGTAAATGTATGATAGAAGGCCATATTAATTTCGGCATTCCAAAGTTGTCTCGATGTAAAAAAAATTAAACGAGATAAAATATGGTTCTTATATTTTTGCGAAATTCAATTACATTAAAACCACCTTATTTTTCCTTTTTAAGACTGAATAAACATCGTAACTCGTAAAATCATTTGTTGATCACACCTGTTTGATATAATTACAAAAGAATGGGATTATTAAAATGTACCTGACACTATTATTTTATTTATATATAAAAAAATGTGTTAAGAAGGCGAGGTTCGCCGATACTAATCTGAATTTAAATTGCGAACAATGGGTACATTTATTATAGAATTTCTCGTAACATAAGGCCTATAAACGCCTTCAAATTTCTATTTTTTCTCTAAATATTGGCATAATGTAAATTTAAAAGAATAACGGCTATTATAAATCAATATCTCCATACATGAAAAAAATTATTTAAATAAATTTAGTCAAGTACGAAACCCCCGTCACTAAAAATGTGAAAAATAAATGTGTAATAAGAGAGGGAAAAATCTAATAAGAGCAACAAAATGTTGTAATAGCGACTATTAGATTTTTTAATATTAAAAAAAAAACAATTTATTAATATCATTTTCTTACAACATTTTTCTAATTACATTTTACGAAACCGCAGTTCGATGTTGAAAATCAATTAGTTATTGCAAAGTTTTAAATTACTAAACAACTTGTTGATACATAGCATCAACAGGCTGCAGTAGTTTGATTATAGTGATAGTGAATTAAAAAATATTTTTTCTATTCCAGTTTCAACTAAATATTATATATATATTAATTAACTACAATTAATTCTCTTAGAAGATTAAATATACTTTCTTTCCCTTAGAAATAAATACTAAAAAAGATAATTTTTTTCTTTGCTTTGTAGACACTAATTAAGCATAATTAAGCAGCATTGTGTTCTCCCCAAAGATAATATCATTTTTCTATTACCTTATTTAGCAAATGAGTAATGTTTGGACTTATTCGCGAATTGCGTGTGTCTGTATATTTCGGCTTAAATAATTGTCTTCGGGATAACAAAAATGAAACGATTTATAACTATTTTGGTTCAATTTATACTTTATTAATCAATTAAAACCTTGACCAAACATTAAATTCGTTAAAAGCAAATTGTATTATTTATTTAATGATTAACCGGCTTTTTTCAGTAAACTGTGAACAGATTTTCAATAGATGAAACGCTTTTTATATAACACACTGAATTATTAAACTGCAGCGAAGAATAAAAGTCAAACGAGTGAATTTTATTACTTTGTATGTTTACTCCTACAAATTGACCTATAACTGCACTAAATCCATGATGAAAACTTATCACTCACAAATTACATCAAAATCCTTTACAAAATTCACTTAAATCAGGGTAAGAAAAAGTATTAAGAAAACAGAAACATGAATGCTTTTAGAACTCGCAATGTATAAATAACATTGAAGAGATGCGAGTTGATGGCCACTTTTATTTACGGGATGCTGAACTTGTTTATACTATCTAAGACGATTAATACACGCGTGCTTAATCAATTTAGTAATTAATTAATTCACCTTCATTGATTTGCATAATCTCACTACAAAACACGCCCTTTTACGCAATCAACGTTTTTCGATCGCAATTTCATCCGCTCCATTTCCCATTTATTCATACATTTTTTATTTATTTATTTATTTAAATTTCCTTTTTTAGTTGCATCGCCGCCTCACATCTTCTCTAGCCCAAAGCCGCCCAAAGCCATCCAACTTAAATAGCAAGACGATGATTAGTTAAAGAAAAGTAACAGCCAAGCTCCTCCTTTCTCATCATCAACGGAGTCGGTCCCTCCACGAAGAGAGAAAAGCAAAAAAAAAGAAAGAAAAAAAAAAGATGATTGCAATGAAAACGAGACCCGGCGCAAGAATAACCATTCGGATGTTGAAGTTTGGTCTCTTATGAGTCCTCTCGGTTAGGTTCGCTGTAATAAGGTGGAGTGCGTGTGCTACAAGTGCGAGACCAGTATCAGGATTTGTTTGATTACTGTAAACGATCGGGCCATATAGTGAGAGAAAGAGACCACGGGCCGTATACGGCACAAATGAAGAAGCATCACGTGACCCTACTACAACTTGACCAAAGTATCTGACTGCATGGCCCTCCCGAGACTATATCCGCAGCAATTGCTCTGTCCTGATGGGATGGAGCTCGGTCTGCGTTAATGCGCAAGCGCACACTATTCTACAGACACCCATCAAAACGTTGAAACCTCCCCAATTTTATCTCGGACAAAAGCTAAGAAAAAACTTTCCGCTTTTCTATTTTTTAAATTGCCAATTTAAGTTATATAAAACATTTTATGTAATTATTTTCGCTGAAAAATCTGAAAATTTCCTCGAAAATTAAATATAATTTCACATCATCCGAGAAAAGAAAATAAAATGAGCGTTATTAAAAATATTTAATTATTTCCTCAATTCCCAAATCCGGTTCACAACACGACAAATATTTAATAATTTTACCAAAAAAAAAAACATTTGACCAAAAAAAAAAAAAAAAAATTTTTTTTTATTGAAATCAATAATAATATACGACACAATATATTACAATAAACGTCTACCCGAAAAATAAGAATTGTGGTCGACCGAGCCAAGTGCGTCTAAAAGCTTCGCGGTTTTGCTCTAGGGATTGGGAGTAGTAGAAAAAGAGTTTCTGGAGGAGGCAAAGGATGACGCGAGTTAAAACGAATTGTGTGTACCGTAAATATAAGCAAACGTGCTGCTTCCGTTCCATCGTGTTAATTAATCGCAACGCTCCGAGGCTAACAGTTACGACTTTGTGGCAAATGGAGTGCGAGTGCATCGTGTCATATATTGCAAACACACTTTTCAAACCCTGATTACTCGGCACACTTAAGATACGACTGCATACAAACTCCAACTAATGCATACACGACCAATGGGGCTTATTGTATGCCCGCATCGATCAATCAACTTTTTCCACAGTCGCATCGTTATACAAACACAACTTAAAAAGAATAACAAGAATCCAAAATTAACTTTATTTACTATTTCTTTTTTTTTTCTCGCTAAACGTTTTATTACTTCCTTAAATAGTTCCTTTTTTCTTAACTGTTAACATTTATACAAGCATTTAATACTCGAAACTTAACGCCGAGGAGGAAGGAAGGAAACCACTCGATTCTGTCGATTGATCGCAGTAGGGGTTGTGCCATTTTTTCCCTTTCCTTTCGTCGTGACATTTTGCTCTTCTCGATTTATCATAATCTCAATTGATAAAAATTATCTGTCTTCCATCTCGATATTGGCACGAGATGTTTTCTAGGCTCATCCGCCCACTCGGGGCCACAGTCGCGACATAAATCGAGCATTCTCGAGCAGTCTCTCGTGCCCTACGTGGCCCCGGTCTGCTTTTTCGCAACCCCAGGCGAGGCCAAGGAGTCGCGCAGGTCTCCTCAACGCCGAGGCTCGGTGAGTCTCGACCCGCTTTTATCATGCACGAGCGGTCGCGCCTCGAATGTGTCGTGCGGGAATGGCCATATAAGATCATTGGAGGGTGGCGTTCTATGGTTTCGACTGCATACACTTTCCTTCATCCATCGACTCGGCTAAAATTGCCTCTGATACTCAGCGCCACCAAGCGACGAAAGCGTGTGACTAACGGGTTATGGCTGCTGTTGCAGTCGTGTGACGTCAAACATTTGCCGACAACGTCAGCATTAAATTTCGGTTGCCGCACGTGCACGTGTCGTTGCAAACACTCTCTAGAAAATTATTAATGTAAACAGATTAAAATATTCATTAGCGATTGCGCATCAATTTCCTTTCGCACTTACTAGCTATTTATATTTCTTTAAAAATATAAAATTTAAATATAAATCTCGAGTTTGTATTTGAATAAAAAAATAAAAAAATCCAATCAAACTAAAATGAGAGGGTTCTTTTTCCAAGTTTGAAAAAATGTAATTAATATTCCTTCATTTAACCGTTTTTCGGTGTATTCGTGCAATTTATGGCTCTATTAGTCCCAGGATAAAATGATAAATGCTCTATTTTGTTCAAGTAAAATGTTTCTCTTGGAGCGAGGCAAAACATGTAAATTTTCTCTTTCCCATCGCTTTCTATCTCCATTAATATCAGTCAGATTCTAATATCTTCTTCAAATTAGATTTTTAACAGCTCAAAGTGAGTGCGAGTAGGAAAAAAAATTATCGATGCCTCGGAATGATTCACTAATATCCACTTTGAGCATATGCAAGACTATAATGTGAAATGAATGTGCCGAAACTTAAGAAAAAACAAAAAAAAAAATGATGGGAAATTGCGCTTACTTAAGACGAAATGCGCATAGTTTTTATACGTCGTGTCAGAATTGCAACGGCAATCAGCATTATACGATAAAAAAGGGGAGAAAAATGTAAATTCGCACACGAAACATCTTCTGTTTTTACAGCCGAAAAAAAGACGAAGAAATGCATAATAAATAACAACTCTTGTGCATGCAAAGCTTTCTTCGCTATTGCTTTTTTCGCGGTGCAAAGCGAAAGAAAATTAGCTGGATTTCATACTGAATTTGTACCATCGTAACATGAGGTGTAAAATGCTTATTATCTGCCAACACCGTACAAAACATAACTATTTTATTCAAGAAATAAAAAATTTTTAAAAGTAAAATAGTACGAGAAAGAGTGAGAAAATTTGAAAAAGTTTTAAAAAAAACTTTTAATTCGTTAAATTTTCCTCAATATGTCGCTTAATAGAAATAATTATTAAATTGTAAAATAAACGTCATTTTTCGTTTTATAAAATTTACGTTATGCATTGAATGACTTGTTGATCACTCCCTCGTTTCGTATCAGTTGAAACTAGCCACCATAGTGTGACTAAACCGATCATTTTAAATTACATTTTGACACCAAACGACGAATGAATACCATCCATTATAGAACTTTACGACTTTCTTGCTCTAACAAGCAACAGCGTCGCTTCTGGGAGTACATTTTAGATGCATTCAAACATCTACTCAAAGCCAAAACCTCTCTCCCGCACCCTATAACAAGAAACATCTTTATTTCTCATTTCGATTTTTACCGCGAGTCCTGGCCTCGACCTTAGCAATTTTAATAAAACTCGACTTTTGTCCCCTTTTTCTTCACACCAAAATTCCCTCTTCAGTCGAGTATTATCAGCTGCACTTATTGATCCATTGCGTTATGTATGGGCCCGAACGACAATGCGCGCACAATATTAAAGAAGTTGGGATCGTAACTTTTAACTAAGTGATTTGTTTAATCAGTTCCAGTCGCCTTAATTTTATAGGAGACTCGGTGGGAGGTGTTTTGACCGCACAACCCGTTTCTTTTTCACATCCAATAATAAGTCGTAGAGCAGATAGAACACGCTGTGAATATTTTCGTCTAGACTCGCTAAAAAGGACATTTACTTGCCGAGACTTAACCAACGTGGAAAATCGAACTCTCGCCAGGGAAGCTGGTCGAACGTCATTACTCACAATTGGCTTCTTCTTCAAAGCCCCTCGTCACTCAAAAAATGAACGACCAAATCGCCATAAAAAGACACTAAGAGACACACCCAGCAGAGAGAGAAAAATCATGAAAACGAGCGCCACTTAACTTATAATATCAATTTAATACTGACAAATTCGAATCATACCTATTTAATATAAAAATTACTTAATTTTTTTTTTTTTATTTCAACTCTACTCAAATGTCGCATTTTTTCGTTGAATTTGTTTTATGTTAGCAGTTTGATCCGCAAATGCAACAGGTTAATGTCATTGGGTGTGCCAATCTATGTAATAAATCACTCACTCCGCTCAGTGTTTGATCTGTAAAAAAAGTTTTTTTTCTATTTTTTTAAATAATAAAAAAGTTTTTTGGCAATGGAAGTTGCATAAGAGGAAAATTCCATTACACATATTTTCCAGTAAACTAACCAAACGTCAACATCAATTCTTTCCAAGATCAGTAAAAAATAAACTTTTTAATTAAATTAACCAAATAAATTTTAAAACATTTTATATCGGGGGTTATACAAAAGAGCATTTAATTGAACCATAAACTCAATATAGTAATAAACAATTTATTCAATAAAGAAAAAAAATCGCACTTTTTGTGAATGAGTAGCCATTTCATAAACACACATTAACCTTTTCTTTCCACTTTTATAACCGAATGAAAGGCTTCATTTTCCTCATACGTAGTCACAAAACGTGTTAATGAGCTTGTTAATTTCACATTCAAAAAATTTTAAAGTATAAACTCATTCAATATATCAATTCAAGATTATAAAATCAAATAAAAAATAAATAAATAGACCACACATCAAACCCTAGACTAAACCATGTAAATTCTACGAGTAAATGCTATAGAGTTACAATAAATAATTGATAAAATAAATCAAAAATAAACACCGTAATCCAAACACTCTTTCGTAACCCACGAGATCAAGATTAAATATATAAATTGAATGAATCGACAAGAATTTTTCTAAAATCCAAGGACTTTCTACAGGACTTTTAATTGCGCGAGTTTTGGAAATTAGGACACAGACATCGGCTTCGCTTGCGTTGCTCAGCATGATTAACCTACTTTTTTCGACCACATGCAGTTAAGAAAATAAAAGATTTTCTAAAGGCGAGGCTCCACACCTGACTGACAATGTTGGATGAGTAGAGGAGATTGGGTCACGTCAACGGGTTACTTGACAGAATGATAGAAGGCGCTAGGGTAAAAAGTGAAAACGTTCGAGTCAAGGATTCACGACTTGACAGCGAAATACTTTCACCTCTAAATCCGATTGTGGGGGAAAAAAAGGTAAGAATTTACTGTAACTTGCTTTCAACATCTCTCATCAGTCAGCCGCCCTCACACTTGTGAAAAATTATATTTTATTTTAGTGCCAACACGACTCGCATTTTCTATAACCAAAAAAAAAAAAGTGGAAAGAATAAATTTAACCCATCGGAAAAATTTCTTTTTTTATACCACCATTTAAGCTTAATGCAACGTGGACATTGAATGAAATATTCATGTAGCGAACGAATCAAATCACTCGACTATAAATTAACATCATTTCTTTTAAGATGCTACGCTCTGTGATTGAGCAAATAGTCAACTACTTTAAGCTTAAATATATATCCTCAATCTTTTTCAATTACTTCCAAAATAAACCTGACAACCTATTTCCTCTCTTTAATCGGATTGGCACTAGTGACGCACGAATTTTCATTTTTTTCCTCACCATTTTTGGTGGAGCGGGCGCCTCTTTTCATCGATACGGAAACAGTGTGGCTAATGCAAACAAAGATGGATACCCATTGTGACACAGTTAGAATAAGCAAAAATTGCTATTACTATTTTCCACTCTTCCTCGTTTTTCGATCAAGGTAAATGTAAGTTAGAATCTTACCCTCGTTACTTTTGTTTAAATTCGGTCGCGCTGATTCCACAGACGACACCCGTCTTCCGCCATTTTGAATACTGGTGCCGGTATAAAAGGGAGAGAAAGAACACTGACACACTCCCATTTAAAGCCTCAGCCAAGCATCCGCAGATGCAGGCAATCATAACTTATCAACTCGCATCAAAATGCCTCCAAGTCCGACTGATTTACGACTGATTCGAAGGTCGCAACTACTTTCGCTCCATTCCAAATAAATTTTCCTCGACCCATTTTGGATTCAACCAATTATCGATTCGTAGTCTGTAAATTAAAATAAATGGAAAATTACTATTCACATTTATCCTATCCTCTGGCCTCCTAATACTGATTACCTATCGCTTTTGTTTAAATTCTCTGACCGAGTAGTTACACTTACAAATGATGACAAAATCGTCTTAATTTTTCTAATGCTTTTAATTGGCTGGTTTGGTTCGCTAAACACGTTTTATTAAATTAAATGTCGGGTAACAAAAAAATAAATTTTTTGCATTAGCCAATAGTATTTCAGTGTAAATAAAAAGTATGACAAATGGGATAGGGTTTTAAATGCTAATATTCATCTCCAGTATCCTTGTACGTGAATGCCAAACATAAAAAAAATTTTTAATAAATTAAAAATCAAAAAAGATTTTTTTTTTTTTAAATTTCCCATAATTTTTCCCCTAGTACATTTTACATCAATTTGTAATGAAATTTAAGCCGTCTAAAAATAAAAGTAAAAAAAAAATTTTTTTAAATGCATTTAACCCAATTTTGAAATGAAAATTTTAAGTAAATTTAAACCTCTTAAGAAATGATAAGAAAAAATTCCCAGAAATTTCACACTCGTTCAATTCACGTGGACATTCGAGAAAGGTCAAGCTTAAAAAAGATTGTGACGACCGCTGACGTCAATCGATTGAACCGATTGCTATTGGTTCATATCAGCCGGCTCCGTGGAGCCTTTGAAATACTTCGTCCAATCAGACGATAGACGCTGCCGACTCTAGTGTTTATCGCATTCGAGTTTGCTTTTATCGATGAAAAAAATTACAATTTCTCATCAAAAGTAAAATTAAAAACTTAAATTAACTACTCCTTTCTAATCATTACCTTCGCACTCGTTTTCCAACCCTCGTTTGCTTTTTTTATTATTTCTTCTCGATCCGTCGAGAAATGCTAACGTTGAAATCGATGCTCTCTCGGTTCACTATTTTGCCTTTTACCCAGAAAATATCAACTTTTAACTGTTGTAGGATTTTAACAATTAAAATTACAATAATTAATTCCCAATCCGAAGATAAATCCCCCACAGTTTAGTTTCAAAAGACCCGAAGTAAAATAAAAATGATCAACTTTAACTTGTTACCTTTGATTTGGTTTAGAAAACCAGGAAATTACAGTAAGACCAATGAAACTCTCGAGTCATTTGACACCGAGAAAAAGAATAAAAAGAAAAAAAAATTGGAATTTCTTCCTTTTCTATTTCACACGGAAACCTGCAACCCATCCAATTCCCGAAAAAACCATTTCAAACAAACACAAACAGCAGCTGGACCCGTGTCTTTGGACAATATGAGCTCCATTGGAAAGAAATAGTAAAGAAAATACGTCGAGACAATCATAACCCTTTGGCGTCACGCAAAACTTCACCTTTTCTCCTTCCTTTATCGACTGCACAACAGCTCTCTGAGCAACCCATCGTCTCAAAATGAAATCTCGGCGCCACCGAGCCCATTCGCATCGTAAGAAATTGCTCTCGACAGATTGGGTCTCGTCAAGCGGCATGGATATAATAAGCGGCGCCGGGATGGGACGCCTATTCCAAGCCACCCATGTATAGCACCTGACACCCACCCATTGCCAATCTCCCAACTAAAGCCTGCAACTGCCAAAACACTATTCAGTAAATTGAACTTTCTTGTTTATCCTTTTTCTTTTTTTCGGTATTTCAATTTTCACCTAAACTTTCGAGTGTAACCAGATAAAAATAGCAAATCCTTACTCTCAGTACATTTAAAGTGTATATAAGTTATGGTTGGCTAAAAAAGATATTTGGAGTTATTTATTCTTTGTTTAGTTTTAGCAAATGATGCGTCTCACTAGGCCCGTTTGGAGCCTTAAAAGGCCGGTCTCATTTGTCACTCAAAACTTACCTTAGTAAATGTTATTTATTCAATAATAAATGACAAAAATTCTAAGAATAAGAACAAACATTAAAATCATTGGAGATTACATTTAACAATTTGCTTAAATTAAGCAAAGTCTTAAATATTGTTTCTCGTAATTGGAAATTTGTGTTGTCTTAATACTGTGTATAAAAAATTTCATTAAACAATATTAAGAGATTTAGAGAAAACCGTCTACCGTATGTCGTTGAATTTAAGTTTTGGGCTTAACTAACGTAAAAAGGTTTTGTAAAAGTCAGAGCATTATAAAAGTTTTGTTATAAAAACCGAAAAAACGTCGAGCTTTTTAGTTTTAAAATTATCTTGCACATAAAAAAACTAAGTTATGAATTCTTGGATTGTTTTATTATACAAAGCCAACCCACAATTCCAAATTTAATATATAAAAACAACTATATATGGGAAAATATGTTGGATGTAACAAAAAAGGAGCGAGTTACTCATTTCTTTATAAAATATAGTTTGTCTTCGTAAAGAACCTTAATTAAACAGACAGCGTAAATTAAGTCAATTTAAGTCGATTTCTTAATAAGTTGCAAAATAAGGTTGGTGAATTTTAATAATTATTACATACTATTCAGTGATCAGTTAAAAGTAGCAGGTTGTGCATGTGGAGAACCAGAATTTCGCAAATTAAACCCTACTTTTGCTTTATTAAATGCAATTACTGCAAATTTTCAATACTTACTACTGTATTACGTTCTGTTAAAATAGTGACCTCATAAAAAAACCACCTTCACCCAACAGTATATAAGCTAGATTAAAGAAAAGTGCAAACAAACCTTAAAATAAAGTAAAGTAGATAAAACCTTATCTGTTTTAGAATTAGAGAAGTTGAGCCGCAATGTCTTCAATAACCTCTAGACTTATTCAATACTTTCAGTATATTCATAGATTGATGCGAATGCATTAATTCATTTATTTTAAGATGCTAAACCTGTTTATAAACTAACTATTAACACAAGACTGAGTGCATTAACCTCAGTTATATTCTGATCTCAGTTTAACCCCTACATTTAACATTAGCTAAAAGACTAATTAAAGTTACCAGACATGGTGCATCAAGCCTATATATTTAATACTAGCTAAACTCCAGTTAATTTTAACCAAGTAGTAACTGACTATAGTGTAACCAACCCTAAAAGCGTGTTTTATTAACCCCAGTTAAATTCGAATCTCAATTTTAGCCCAACCATTATCTAAACTGTTTAGCGCTAACTGTCACTGAAGCAACCTAACTTAAGCGAATTTCCCATCAAGCTGCAACTGCCATTATAAATTCATGATTTTGAAATCGTTATTGATTTATATGTAACTAATCACCAGTCAGAAAAACAAATTATATTGCAACGATGCATTTTAAGTCATCATTGAGATTAACTATGACAATTGAGACGATAATTCTCCAGTTTCTGTTAAAGTAAAATAAGACAATAGTAAAGTAGATTTTAACTTACAAATTCCTTCGAATTAAGCTCAAATAATAGCGGTACTTAGTTTTTCTTAGCTTTGTAAGCTGTAAATTGATTGCTGTTCGATGCTCGCCTACGTTGCACAATGTTTATACACATTATTCATTCAGTTCATTGCGGTTTCCATAAATACCGGTTATTGCGTCATTATTAAATAAAATAATTTTTTTTTCGCTACAATTTCCGCGCATATTCAATACATTTCCGATTTTTCTTTGCAGCCGAATACAACGCAGCCTGCATTCGCAGACTGTATCAATTACGAACGATCTACGTCCGTCCAACAGATATCAGGTTGGTTGAAATACCTGAATATAATCTCCATTTTATTATGAATTAATACAACGAAGCAAATACTTGGATCGCGAGTGTTAATTCTCGTTAATAAAGTATTCAAAACCTTTCTGGTAATTTATATTTTTAAGAATACATCTATTATGTATTGAATAAAAGCTGTTTACAATTCATTCCATCGACTTCCTACTTCTATTTTTATTCTAGGAACTTCTTAATTAGTGTTTGTCATATTTTCCTTGTTGAAAAAACCAATATTTTTTTCATCGCGATTTTAAGTGTTCTTTGAATTTTCGTGAAAATCAATTGTATACAAATCGTTTCCTTTCAGGTAATTGCTAAATGGTAAGCAGTACTTTCTATAAGAAATTTCGTATTCAGCGATTCTGATGCAAACGAAGAACCAACTTCCAGTTCTAAATTGCCACTAAGGCCCCGCATTTTTTTTTTTAAATACACAACCTCTAGACCTACAAGCATAACTTGTTGATTAATATGTATAATTAAGAGTTCAACGACCGAAATTTAAAAAAAAAATTGAAATAAAAAAATTAAAATGTCTTGCACTTTACCCTGTGTAAATCGAGTCACATTCCTTCAGCAAATGCAAACTAGAAAAATAATTCAAAATCACATTAGACTAATTAGCTATGAAAAAGACAAAATTCGAGTTTGAATATAAAAAATAAATAGAAATAAAAATAATCAAATAAATGTGATTTTCATTAAAATGATTTGTAAAAAAAATAATAAAAACCTACGATTTATATCCACGGTCTAAGCGTCAATGTTTATCAATTTAACTCTTGACTTGAGATGCGTGAACGCCAGCGACACGAATGAGAATTGTGGTCACGGCGATGAGGCTGGTTTTGTAATTCTAGTATACTCATCAATGACGAAAAAAACAAATTTGCAGTTTTTATGGGTGCTTTTAAACCCAGAATCCACCAATCATCAACCTACTTTAAAAATATTTAAAAAAGAAAAAAATAGAAAACACCGGATCTATCGAATATATTTGTAACCAAATTTCCACATTAAATATAATAAAATGTTAAATCGAAAATTATAAATTCTAATTAAGAATTAACAAACATTTTTATTTCATTTCACCATCCAAACTAGGCATTGGAGATTCTTCCTTATTTCAGGTTCATTGCACGTTGCTCAGTTCATGGCAAATCGAGTTACATTTTTTCATTCGATTAATGCGTGTCATTGGGTGATCTCAAGTGTGTATCTTTGCGTGCAAATCATAATAAGAGACGAAATTAGCCTCGCGAATGATGTTTATCTTCGACTCAAAGCTCGTGGCCTTCGAAGCGAATTACGCAATCAAAAATAATAGAAAATTTAATCGAGAATTTTTCCATTACCAAATTTAGCTGTCGGTTACATCACACGATTTTAATCAAAGTTAATTAAACAAAATCGATAATTTCTTCTACTCAATCGCAATTCTGATACCCCAATAACCTAAATCTCAATGTTCAGTGGCATCAAACTCATTTACCCCTTCTCTAAGGGGGGTTTGTGACCATCACTTATCCCGATGGTAGATCGGCAATTGAAAGACGAGCTAACGAGGCAAAACTGTACGGGAGAGCAAAGGGTTCTCGTAAGTAGGTTGGTCACAAAACGGAGGAGAAAGTGGTCAAACAGAGAAAAAAAATTTGAAACGAAGAAACATCCTTGAGCTCAATTTGAAATGGGGTTTCCATTGGTTCGGAATTTGGGTTTCATTGGTCTCATTTTGAAATTGGGTTTCTTTGCCACTAAAATCTGGGTAGTCGAGGTGTAGAAGGGTAAGAATAAAGGAGATCGTAGTAACTTACCCGAATCTGTGGATATCGAAAAGTGAGTGCGAGTGATGATAATCGATGCAGATGCGGCATGATCGGGACCAACAAACTGCCCCTTGTTCGCTACGTGGCTTGCGCCGAACCACTAACAACCGTCGTGGGTGAAACACTGGCTTTTTACCCCTCTACGGCCGATTAATCTCCAACGTCAACGGCTGTCGACAATACTACGCATGGCAGCAGCCCCCTTCTCCGTTCGTCCATTGATTCCGAGAAGAGCGGCAGGTAATTCCATACTTTGCACCATACACAACTCCACCCTCGATTGAGAAAATTGGGTTGCAACTACACATTCAGTAAAAGCTATTAATTCTAAAAGCAACAAATCAGAGCGAAAATTAAATTGGTGCATTAATTTTAGTGACAAATAACTGTATAATCGCGGATAAGGAAAAAATGCAATGAAATAAGTGGGTGGAAAAATAGCATTTGAAATCATTAAAATTTAGGGCTCAAGGTAAAAAGAAAATGTGAGGCGGTGAGAAAGAAATAAAGATAAATAGGTCTGTCGTTGCGAATTGGTCGATACCTAGAAAGGGTGAAACGTTACTTCTTTCCGCTCGAGTTAACTTCTGTTTCCAAAGTATCAGCAGTGGGGTTCCTGCATTTATTGTTTAAAATCTTGAGTAAATGGAAATTTTTTTATTTTATTTATTTTAAGGTAAAAATTATTTGGAAAAAATCTTGATTGAACATTTCCGTTAATTCTGAATTTTATGTTTTTTTGTTTAATTTTGAATTTTTTTTAAAAAAGGTTTCGTAAGTTGTAATTTTGAAAAGCGAATTTCGTTTATCTGTTCGGTAAATGTGCTATAATAATAAATCCAAGGCGTGTTGTTTTAGGTTGCGCATCTGGCAATCAATGGAATCAACAAAATGTACAATTGCGTCAAAAGGTGGCGCCTCGTTCGCTTTGGCTTTATACCTTTTCGGAAAAAAGGTATCCGCTGCGACGAATTAATATTTTACAATTACAATCATTCAAAGTGTCGCTATTAAACAAATTGCTCAATTTGTTCCTGAGTTATATATCGATGATTTTCGCACAAATTAGTGCTGTTACTAATTAATAAATAGCCCTAACACTAACCAAGATTATTTCGATATAAATTAACTTTGACGTTAATTCGGCAGTCGAAAGCCGCTAAATTTTCACGTGACTTTACTCGATTATTTTTCCGCGCACTAAAGATATAAAAGCAATGAGATTATAATGAATTTGCAACCACAACAATTTTATTTAAAGAACAATCTGATAAAGAAATGAGAAATGATCTTTTCCAAAACAGCCATGAATTATGGGTTTGTTTTCTTCACTAAATAGAACCTAGCAACGACCTTAAAGAAATTGCTGCAAAAATATTTGTTAAATTAAAAATAACCCAAGAAATAGAAGAAATAAATAAATATCCACTTATAAAAATGACATGTAAACAAGGAAAAGCTTATAGGAAAATATAAATCAACTTTTTCAGTATTCGTTTTAAAATCCATAAATTTTTATAGCAAATAATAAATGGCTTAATAATACGAATCTAAATTTTCCCTATTCCAAAAGTAATAATATTAATTCCCTATTTTTATGTATGGATTTATAACTTTTATTTAATTATTTATAGGCACTAAAAATTAAACATCTGCATAAATGTTATTGCGGGAATGATAGTCTTGATCAATCGAGATAATTAAGTCTCTGATTTGTTTGCTTCGAATAGCGTTGAAGTTGTATTAAGAATTTATACCGGCTTTTAACACTAATGTGTGGAATTATTTGCTCGTTTATCTTCCCCAATTATTTTGTTTTTTATTATTATATTTTATTAGATGTTTTAATCAGTATTTTTCTTGCAGTTGGACATATCTAGAGAACCCGATTGACCGATATCTTAATTCATTTTCTTATCTTAAAAAATTGAATTAACCTATGCTTCTATATCAATTAATCAAGAAGAAATCTATTTTTTTATTCAAGAATAGCATTTGCGTTTTATTAATCTTTTATAAATTTTCTTAGTTTTAGCCAAGGAAAGAATCACATCATTATATTCTATCCCAATCGAATTTAATATGAAATCGGTATCAACTTACACAAACGATAGCATCATTTTCAATGTAAATGAATTTTTAATTTATTGGCTGTTTCTTTGCCATTGTAATATCTTAACCTCCCAACCCCGGAGTTGCGAATGCGATATTTTTATTCTCAAAATAGCTAAATTCTAACTTATGGGTTTATATTTCAACAATCGCTCGTCAGAAGAAGAAAAAATACTTTCTTTCAACACCTGCTGTTTATCCATCAAATTATTTTCCATAAGTCTTCCTGCAAACACTCGTCTATTTAAATTTAGCTTCTAAATTGAATAAATAATAATTAGTCGATATATTTTTTCCTCAACGGATCAAATATTACGTTGCAATTAATGTAGTTGAATTGTAAAATGTTTTATTAAGCGATTGTAAAGGAAGTTGTAAATCCTTCCGAAGTGACGTCCATGACATCGGTTTACAATATCGACCACTAAAAACTTTTTTTTTTTCCACGTCACACTCTGGCAAATTGGAGGGAAAATTCTTTAAACCTATTTTTTTACCCTAAATTTTCTTCACGCACGCTTAAACAAACCCAATTTACCAACCAAACACGGCCGAACGAAATGAAACAATGTCATTGGACATTTTGATCTGGAGCAGTGAAAGGGTTGAGGAATCACGTAAGAGATTGCTCTTGACCCAAGAGGAATAATAAAATCAAAGCGACCCGTGGTCACAACTAATGGTGACAATTCTACTCACGCAATTCCTCCGGAGTACGAACCAGTGTCCAAACACCATCTGCGTTTGCAATAAGATAACGACAACAAAGTTTTTCCCACTACAAAAACCCATCGTCTTCGTCAGCTGCGGTATTCCTCCAAACCATAAAAGGTAAGTAAAAAATAAATACAAAAAAACTTTTACTTTCTTTATACTTTCCGCACTTTATTTTTTACCAACTGAGCAAACTCACTTTACAATTGAAGACTTCCACTGACTACTTAATGAGATATTCTACCATTCGAAAAGTTTTCGTAAGATTAAATTCGAAGGAAGTTTGAAAAGATCTTTAAACGACTCTTTAATTTCGTAAAGAGATTTTAACTCATCTGGAATAATTTTCCCAACCATATATAACATTATACAAACCATCGTTTAATCTAATGTAAGAAAAATCCCTTAAGGTTTTAAGTAATTAACATTTTTAACACAAAATGCAGCGATTTGTGTCTTGGTTTTAATGACGTTAATTTGGCAAATGCAGCGTTAAAAAGAAGCATTCGTCTTGACAATTTCTAGTCAAATAAAAAAGGGAAATCTGTAAACAGAGAAAAAAAGTGAAGGGAAAGAACTTTTGGCACTTCAATGTACATTAATCCAATCCGAAAGAGAGAAAAAATCTCTTTTATGAGCATCTCTGAAAGGTACACAAAACCGTCCAAACAAAAACAATCGATTAATGTATTCCATTTCCAAGGATCAAAATTGATCACAATTCAACATTAAATGTGAAAATCACTACTTCTAACTCACGTAAAAGTGAAAATATTAATAAAAAAGAAAGGAAATGCACCTACCTCGTACCCCGGACACTCTCATCACGAACCGTTGGTCGATGACGCAGCTTTAAGGAAACAAATCGGAAGCCTGAAAAATAAGAAAATAAAAAAAAATAATATAAAAAAAAAATCCAATTTAGTAACAACGTCTCACATACATTTCTCGAACGAAAAATGTTAGCTAAAATAAAAGTAAAAAAAAAAAACGCTTGAGCGAATACGAATAAGTTATACATACTCGCTCATAGAAAATGTCGGCAACCGTAATTCAAATCGGAATGGGAGCAAACGACGCCCCGCGATAAAATTCTCTTCACTATCTCTTATCACGACTCCCTTGATATTCGGACACGCATCACATTTCAAACCAGATTCTTACACTAAAAGTTATAATAATATATTTTTCGACACAAATCTTAGTCTTCTACTTTCTCGGCGAGTGGAAAGGAATGGCGGCGCATGTTATGGCCGCCACTCTCACTTTCATCAGCTACCGGAACAATTTTTATTTCCACTGAAAACCCGTTAACAAGCCTCACTAAACAAAACTATATTTTTAATTGCATAATTTCATACCTAGTGTTATCCTCGCGTCAATCGGATGTTTTAAGTACTGGTTTTAATTCGCTTCGCATTGGTCATTCGTGATTAATTCCATTTTTATAATAAATTTCTAAATTTAATGTAACATAAATGCATCCCAAAGGTAAACATTTTCTCAACACGAATCAAATGTACTCTATCCTTGCGAGAAAATGGACCAAAAGTAATCATCATTAGCAATACGTGAGCCACGGTCTTAACTACACTGAATTAACCTTATAAATACAAACTTCGAGAATTTTCCATTGCAAAGAGACTTAAAAAACTACTTTGAACTTCCTGTTATTATAAAAAAAAAAGATCAATTAATTTCAATTAAGTCGTAAGATTGATGACCAACCATTAAAATAATGAAGACCAATGCGTTATCAGCGTTTTAAGAAGTGACATTAAATTAACCATGTAAAAGGTTACGTAATTTTGTCGGTTAACCCGATTGCGTTGTCGTTTTAATTTCCCCAGTTGTACATTAACATTATCTGTAAAAGACCCGAGTAGTGATATCAACATTGGCCTCGAACACAAATTAAAGCTGAGAAATTAGATCTGACCTGACCCTGATTTAATCCACTCTCGATATACACATCAAATTCTATATTTGGTTGTGACATTTTTGCTTCATTTTCCTATATTTATCCTATGTTGAAACTGCATCCATATTTCGACCAAGGGCAACAAATGCATAATTTTCTCTTTTTTTATTTCTTAAGAAAGTGCCAAAGTCAACAACCAGATATTGTAACCATCGTTAAAAAAAAAAAAAGTTACCCCATAAATAACATTAATTGCTATGAAATGTTTTTTCTAAAAGCTCAATTCATGGAAATGTCACCAATTAAATTTTTTTTTCGCTTTTTATTTATATATTTAAAAAAGTTTTAAATTTAAAATTAAATAAACAAATTTTATTTAATAATAAATAATTAGCGAAAATTGTTTTCATCTTTTCTATTAATTCAATTGTGTTTCCCATTACGTAAGAGAATAATTATACATTAGAGATTTCTATTTCCACAACTTCAAACTTTTAATTGGTTATTTTATTTAATTGGAAGTTTCCCTCTAACTTAATACTGTGGTGGTCGATCAATCAAGGGGAAAAAAACCCGTTCCACCCTCTACTTGTTCCTGAAAATTGTATGCCACCTATTGAATGTAACTTTTTGATTGGAAAAACGGGGAAACAAACTGGTTACATTCAAACGTAATAAACGTTCGAATCCCACTGAGAATAATTTTTTTCAAAAAAATAAAAATTCAAAAAATTTTTTTTCAAAATTTAACACGTTCTCAGTTATAGCCATGTTGCAATAAGTTCAACCCCTCAAATACGACTGGACAAGAAAAGCGTAAGCAATGACGTCATTCATCCTCATCCAATAGGAGCAAATTCGAATCCGATGAACCCCAACGAGACCCTACGAGTGCTGACATGGAACGAAGCGGCCGTAGATTTAACCACAGAAAATGCCACACCAAGTCGCAACGAGACATTAAAAAAAAACTAAATGTCACTTTCGACCGCAAAAAAAAAACCAATAATAAATTAGGAGGGAAAAATATAATCGCAAAAATATAAGAAAAATATTTGTCCCAATCTCGGCTCGTATTCCATAAATTTCTCTGTTTTTCATATCATCGTTTGCTAAATTACTATGGAACTCCGAATTATCTTTTATAAATTGTCTTTATCAGTAGCGAGTTTTAGATAACAATACCAAAAACAGAGTTTCTCGAACTTGCTCCGTATAATTCTCGAGTGAACACTAAAATCGAGAATTCCCTCTAGAATTTTGCTAGTAAAAACAATATAAAAAGGATTTCAGATGGGACAAAGAAGATTTTTATAACTTTGATGTGTTGCAATTATAAACAAACATTTTCAGACACATCATCACTTGGAGTAACTTCTATTTACATTGAGCGCAAAACGATGTTCGCATTTGGCTTTTTGCTCTTCAGTTCAATTTCAACAACACGTAAAAGCAATTCCTAAGCATCTGCCGTTCCTTCCTTTAATAATTTTTTTTTTAATTTTTAAAATAATGTGGCGGGTTTAGTCTTATCTAGCGACCTGTAATACCTGCACGAAGAGAAACAAAATTTAATAATCTTCGCCGCTGAATTCGTTTGAAATTCAAATTTAATTTAAAACTTTGCTTTTTTATACGTTAAGTTTAATGTACTCCTGAGTGTTCCATTAGCTAATAAATGCCGCGCCACTGATTCGGATACATATTGGAACTATAAAATAAAAATAATAAACTAAAAAGACTTTGTAACCACTTGCCAAAATCCCCTAGTTTTAATAATAAGTACGAGACGTTGCTTCTTATTTTCCATCTCGATGCTAATGGAATCCCCACCCGCTTCCATTTTACATATTTCGCAGGAAGTGCTCCAGACGTTAAACCGACCTCACTTAAGACGAAATGACGACCCACGACACATACAAATATGTGCCCACTTTGTATCAAAACAGTCAAAAAAAATTTCAAATTTTTTTTTTACATTTTACTCGATCCCTGTTTTATATCGCTCCATTAACTAACTCTGAGAGAAAAGTTTATATTTTTTGAAGTAATAAACAAGGGGATTGTTTACGAATAATTAAATACCGTCCTCAATTCGCCCGCTGCGCAAACAAAAGTAAAACTCACTAACTTAAATCAGAAGTTGAATAGTCTCGCTAAAACTTCTCATTTCCCTCGTATTCGAGGATCTTTTAATATGAGACGATGTCTCGCGGCGTCAGTGAGACGGCACCACACGGTGGTTGTTTTTCGTTCGTCTTCCTCTTTATAGATTATGAATAACGTGACTTATACTCGAGGCCAAAAAGACATGTAATCTCAATCTCGCAACGGAAACTTTGTTCACGCAACTTTTACACAATTGAATCCGAAGAGAGTAATAAAAAATATAAAAAATATGAGTAATTTCTATCGTACCCAACTCAGTACAAAAGAAGAAGCGACTTTCTGGTGATTGCAACACACTTCTTCTCTCAAAAAAAAAAAAAAAAATTGGAAACTACTCAGAGCAAAATCATACATTATTAAACTCATGTCACTAAATTCCTCGTAAAAATCATTCTTACCTTGGCAGCTTCCTTTATCTCTCACAAAAAAATATTTCTTTGTTTTTTTTTTTTTTTTCTTATTTTGTCATAAAAGTGTATAACGAACGGCTCAGTTTCTTGAGATTTTTCCATCTCGCGCGTTGAAATTTCTTAGTTATAAAAATAATGAAAATATGTATTTTTGAGAATTTAAAAAAATGAAATACCGTGAAATTCTGGCGCAATTTCATCGAAGCAAGTGTTTCGACTGGTGAAAGCAATACATATGGTCAAAGTGGATTTTTTTAGGACTCTAAGTCACCTTCCGACGCAGCATTTCCTCTCGATCTCCCCCTTTTTCCCGTAAAATTACGTTTACTCTCGTGCCCAAGGGTGTCTTTTAACGGAGCCCATTCTGCATCACGACGGTCGAGTCACTGTTTTTATGTCCTCTTCACCAAACATCAACTCAAACGCGGGCCAAATGTATAGAAGGCAGTAACCGACAGGAAGTTGGAAGGTTTTTAACTCCATCTTTTATAAGACCGAAGCTATTAATGGTTATTTGTATAAAATTATCTGATAAAAAAATTTTTGGCACGTTATCCCTTGCTCTTAATCGTTTATGATAATCGAGTATGTCCAAATTTCGCTTTCCTTTTTATTTATTTGAATTGTGGTGAAATTACGTCAGCCGAACCCTTTCCTACTGACTTTTATTTGGAGTGAGCGACATCCCTTTTGTTTCAAATGAGGAAAAGAAGTCGTAAAGTGGGAGAGAATGACGTTTTTTAGGGTTTAGATGTCGACGGGGGCACCTAATGGGGAGGATTCTGTTCCCGACTCGACTCACGGCCGTTCGTTTGCATGACCCACGTCAGAAGCCCGGCCCTCGACGATCACGTGACAGTGGACACAAGTCGACTCGATTGGTCGGATTCGTAGATAATGAATGGCCGCCATTCTCGGTACGCACCACTGACACTCATTTCACCCCTGCCGAACCTCGAACAGTTCAATTAAGTTCCTTGTTTTGGGGAATAAAATTAAACAGGGAAATTCTCTTGGCGTTTTTATGAATTCGCCTTGTCTTTCTGAGTCAAATAAAACTAATTCACGCGAAACTCATTCGTCATTCCATTTATTCTTGTCAATTTTCGCGTTGCCATAAAAAAAGCTTAAATTTCACTTAAAACTTTTCTTTTTTAAAACTTTTTTATTTTGTCAATTGAAATAATTGAATTGAATTCGAGGAATTTGATAATTTTTTTTCGGTATTTTGTGGCTGGCCAGTCACAGATGGTAGTGAAAACAGCTTAGCCAAGTAAGTATTTCCTAGCTAATTATAGCGCACATCGTAACCATCAAATTACCACAGCTGTTTCCACACTTTACTTCTTTTGAATATGCAATGAAGGAGTATGTACGGGCTAAGGAGACCCAACTTTCTTCGAAAAGACAGATTAATCCCGACAATGCAGTGTGCGCAACTTTTATCGATTTTTCTCAAATTCACCTCGACAACAAACTCCAAGGACACTGCAGTTTTCTTGCTCATTAGACCTAACATACAGCAATGAGAAAAGAAAATGACCTCTTAAAAATTTTGATAAGTCAGAAAACAATAAGAATTCAATCTCCATCTCGAGTCACCCTTAACCTTTTATAAATTTAATTAAATCTTTTTTTTTACAAATAAATTATTGAAAATTCCCATTAACCTATTTTGACGTAATTTTATGCTGATGTACATACTTAAGATTTAGCCATGAACTTGTAGTGGTTATTGACCTACTTTTGTGTTTTCATTTCACAATTCCTATTATTTTCTTAATTTCCTTAAAAAATTATCTGATGCAAACCATATTTTCTATTTGTAAATTAATAATGGAATATTCTATTAAATCATATTAGGAAAGTATTATGAATAGTTTCGTAAGATTTAAAGTTATCAGTCTTCGTATTTAGCAATCAGTTATCGTTATGATTACGCACGAGTTAAATGTGATGTGTTTTGTATTCTGTAATTTTTAGATTCGAAATTCGATTGAATTGTAGCGAATGAAAGAAATTTCATCATCACATCCTTCGTCGTTTAATAATTTAAGTTTGTGCCTTTGATTCTTTCAATTCTCGTCGTTGCCAGATTCTTAACGAGTAAACCTTCATTACTGTCGTTATAAATCTGTCGATGAAGCCAAACCGACTGAATACAAACGGCAAAACACAATACGATCGACCTCGAGCCACTGTCATTTAACTCTCTCCGACTGAATACAAATACCCCGACCGATATTTTTTTAATAAAAATTCTAAATAGGGATTTATTCCCTACAAAATAATCGTACAAATGGAAATGGAAAAAGAAATTTTAGTGCCAAAAGTCATTTCCAACACAGACCGAAGTAGAAATAATAGGAAAATCTCGTTTATCCTACCTAGCCTTGGCCTCGTGCCGGATTACGCTGGCGCCATTTTGTCCCGAGACAGCCATTTTATACGATTGTCGACGGCTCTGTGAAAAGAAGATAGAGAAGTTAGAAACGAACTTGGGTTTCCATCTTTTCATTAATGTCAAGTCATTTGATTATATATTTTTTTCTTTTTTTTTTCTATACACCAAAATATATTTTTATGTCTCTTTACGATTGTGTTCTTGTAATCCGGGACCTTTGAGTCGGTTGAGAATCTCAAATTCCAACCATTCGCAGTCGAAGAGCCCCGCGTTGCCTCCGGCGTTCAAACTCCCTGTAATGAAGCGCCTCCCAAAAAATGTGTTGTGCTGCATTGGCTTCACTGCATTACGCCATGATGCGCGATGCGACGGGAATTGATTAAAATATTTTAAAATAAAATTCAATAAAATTTAATTTAAAAAATTTTTTCTTAGAAAAATTACAAAAATAAAAATTTGATATTTCGTAAAATTAATATTTTAACTTTACAAAACTATAATCTAAAATTTTTATTTTCTAGATTTTTCCCACAAAATACCCAGAATTACAAAGGTAAGTTAAAAAATATTAAAAATTTCTATAAAATAAATAAAAATAAAAATTTTCATTTAAATTTTTTTTAATAAAAAAAATATTATTTATAAAATTAAATTTAATCAAATTCGAATTTTTCATTAAAATATAGTCTATTCAACCATTGCTTAATTCTCCTAACTCATTAATTAATTCCCAACTCCAGCATTAAAGAAATTAAAAAATAACTTTTTAAACGAGAGTTCTCATGTTTATTTTCTCCTTAAAATATTCCTACCGTTTAATTAAAAATCGCCTTAATAAAACACCCAACACTGTTTAATTTCTTTCACCACCTGCAGAAATTAACTCTCTGCAATTTACAATATAAACACCCAACTTAATAAAACCCTGAATCATTTGCATGAGAACTTTTATTACACAAAAATAAATAACTAAAAAGCAGAAATCCCACGCAAGAGACCCACTGCGAGAGGTCATAACATAACGTAAGAACTTACACTAACAAATGCAAAATATGCAAATATAAACCAACGCTATATATCATACCTAGATTTTTAAAGAATTACGATTCATAATTTCAGCCTTCATATATTACACTCGAGTCTCAGGCTTTGAGATTATAAAATTATTAAAGTAGTCGTAATTAAATTTCTCATTGAGCAGGTGCAAAGAATGTGTAAATCTTCAGTTCCCGACTTTTCCACACTCGATGAACGCAACATCTGAAATTTAAAAATATAAAAGTAAGAGAATTTCTTTATTCGGCAACCGAAAAAGGATTATGCATTACTGATGATGAAATACCGAGTTATAAGACTGATTTATAACACTACAGGAAATAAGTTATGTGCAAATTGTGCTAGCTCGACGGCTATTTAAAGCAATCAAAAAGACCTTTCGGTGGGTGGATTCTTTCCTGTCACCCGGACATGGGCCAGAAATGCTGACTGATGACGGTGAGAAAAAGTCTAGAAAAAAACTGCAATGAAGTTCAACAGACTTTCTTTCCCCTTGATTTACGCCTGTTTTTGCTTCTTTTTAAATTCGCAGAATGACAAATAGACTGCACCTGTACTTAAGCCTAAATTTTTCTATTTTTTTTATCCGTTTTTAAAGAGCAATTTAAAGGGGAAAATTTAAATCCAACTTGTTTTTATGCTTCAGTCCCGACAGTAACTCGCAATTAGTAATTATTTATTTATAAAATCTAGAATACCCGAGCGATATAAAAGAGAGAAAAATTCCCTTTAACATTTCCTCGCAAGTTGAGCAAAACCGTTACTCAACACATTTAGAAACTGTCGAATAACGACTAAAATAAATTATAACGCTATTTAGATAGGAAAGAACATAAAGTCTTTGGTTTAGTTTCGGCTGAATTGTGGCCACGCATTGGCTACAGATTTCGAAAAACACATTAAAAAAGACACATGCTTCTGTTTCATCTCATTGAGTTTGAATCATGTTACATAAACCAGAAAAAACTGTCCTTGTCAATCTCTCTGTAAAAGGAAAAGAAAAAGCAAAAACATACAAATTTCTCTTTGTATTTTCCTCGCCGCACGAATGACTACTTTTCCAGCGGCTTTTGAATTCGAGCCAGAATATTCATTGTGAAATGATTCGAGTTTTAAATTCCATAGGAAACTGTCGTGCTAAGTTGATAAAAGGAGAGCCGAAATCGATTAAACTTAAATTATTATATGATCTTTAATAAACCCGCGCCCGAATTCCGTGCATATACCATACTTTATCAACCCGGCATGCAACAAAACGGGGCGTTTAAATTTCTCTATTGAATTTCCTATTTAGGGAATGTAGTGAAAAGCGCCTATTCAACTAGAAAAAAATAAAATTGGTATGGATTAGTGGGAATAAAAAAATTCTAATTAAGGCGGGGCGTAAGACGAGGAAAAAATATTACGTTTGGAATTTTTTTTATATGAATATAAATATGAGCAATTTCTTTTCACAATTTTAATAGCAGACCAGCGCAATATTTACAGCGACAGATGAAATTTTTATTAGATGCAAATAATGACAGGGAGAAAAACGCATCTCGCACCTCCTCTTTCAATATTTCAATATCGGGTTACACACAAACACATCTTTAATTATTAGCCAACTATTCTCCTCCCCTTTTTACTCTCTTATTTACCAAATTCCAACCCGAGTTAATATTTTTCATACCCGAAATCGCTCGGCAAACCGTGGCGTTGCGCAAACCGGCCGATTCAAAGCCGTGAAGATTGTAAAATTGAAAATATTAAATTGTAAAATAAAAATCACGAGTTTATCAAATGATAAAGACAACAAAAGGGTTAGTGTGTCTACTTACAGTGTTTGACTAGCACGAGATAAAACGGACAGAGATAGATAGAAGAAAGAACCCGGAGGAAGTTGCAAGAAAGGCATCATTCTCGGCTCGGACAAATGAATTTTCTTTCGTTATGCTTAGCAAATTGATTTGGCGCTTGACCTTGCCACAATTTTCAGGCCGAAAGAACACTTTGCCGTCTTTTCCTCCTTTTTCCTCACCCGAAACGCCATAAACCCTCCCTCCCAAGTTATCAAATAATGCAAATGATGGCAACGAACGCGCAATCATGTGCTCGCTATGGTCGGACAATGCACGCGCCTTGTTTCTGATTGGGTCTTTCGCACGAAAACCTTCATCGCCCGTGCTCCAGTTGGGCAGTGCGCACGCGCGCAAACGCATCGCCACTTCGCCCGCACCCGATAGAAAACTTGTCATCGACTTTATTTCCAAAGATTCCTGGAATTTCGTCGTTTCGAGCCCAATTTCCATCGATAAACATCATCAACGGCGACCATCGGCCCCAGAGTAAGTCCCCTCGGCCCAATCTCAGCTCTTGTCTTTATAAAAACCAGATTAAAAGCATGACAAAAGCCCGAGCCCAAAATTGCAATTAATTAATTAATTTCATTCAGTTTTGGCTCTGAGCTACCGTTAACTACAATTTCATATGCCTGTCGCATCAAAAATATGAGTTTTACCTCGTTAATTTATTGTTACCAATCGCCCTTAACTTACTGTTAACTGTCAAAATATCCCTTCCGCAATTCAGTCGCTAATTATTGGTGCTCTTATACACTGAAAACTCATTACAAGAGCCCAACGGTTATCGGAATGATCGCGATAGTGAATGATAAGGTGGAGAATCAAAGGACTCACGAAACTCCCAGTCATTAACAGAGGCCGTTGCCCATCTCTGGAGAATCGTTAATTTCAAATGTGTCTGACTGACTGACTTTCGTGCGGTTAAAATTGTTAAAGTTCAAATTTGTTGCAAAATAAACACAAACCAAATCGCGCGAAAGGTTTTGTTAGGCGACCGCAATTCGCTCGAGTCGTTTCTAACGGTTACTTATTTATATGGGGCAAAATCTCGCTCGAATCTGCATGTTTATTCCGTTGTTTGTTTTGCGGGCAAGATAAAATTTGCATTTCCAAGATTTCCTTACTTTTCTTTCTTTCGTTAGCATTTCCCGTCCTCCCCTTGGAATTTGAACCGTAACGCACACACTCGTATCTCTTTCGAATTCACGAATGCAGCGATGTTATTCAAAATGATGGGCTCGGGTTTGCGATAAGTCGCGTTAGAGAAGATTCACGGCTGTTGGAAAAATTCGGAAAGTTGCCAACGTAATAAACGAGCGACTGCTGGACGGCATTTGGCACTCGCTGATGCTTTCTGATACCAACTTTTTTGAAAGCGCATGAAATATTAATCGAATTTTATTACAATCCTCTCGTCCCCGTGGAACGATTTCAATTAACGTATACAAACGAATGCGTAAATTAAAAAACTTAAAGCTAGAAATTAATTATTTTTTCCCAAGATAAAGTCAATCGTCAACGGACCAATAATTATTCATCCATTGTATTGGGAATCCAATTTAACCGCCTGAAATAGACACAAAAAAGTCACAGCAATACAAAAGAAGATGTAAGTTTAGTGGAACACTGCATGCAATGGGAAATGACTTTCGCTTCTGACGTCATAATCAGTCAAGTGGAATTCATGCGAGATGACTGCACACTGAGCAGCCAAATAGAATTTCCTATCAAGTTATGCTTTTCCAACTTTCCTTTCCACCATAAAAACCTTAGACCGGGCTTAGGCCCAGCGACCATTTCTCTTTTCTTCTTTACGTTTATTATATTTTCTTTCCTTGACCATTTCGCCTTTATCCAGCTCATCTTCAATACAATCAACAACCGAAAACTTTTTTTTTTTTTTTATTTTTTTACTGTACTCGAGTTTGTCTTTTTGTCGAAACCTTCAACTTTTATTACCAAAATCGCAAAATTAGTCAAGAGAGATAAAGTCATCTCTTACAACACCCAACAAAGAGTTCAATTTCATCTCTTTTATTTTCTCTCATTCCACGCCCAATGTCGCCTGTCTCGTGTGTCCCACATGTATTTTGCCCTTTGTTCTATCAACTAACTTGTCAGAGCAAAGAAAAGACTCAAAAACTTTTACGACCATTCCCAGCCGGAGTCCACATTGGACCCCTTTGAAGACAAAAAATAACCCTTTGGCCGGGTCGCGCGTGCGAGAAAACTTCAAGAGCCAACGTCATGGAAAAGGGCAGAAACCCTGCTCGGCCTCGTGCCACTTGCATCCTTTACGGAAGGCGGGTTCCACCAACGCAGCTGCACTGCCATTGGCCCGATGTCGAGTCTCCGGCCTATCAGGCACGAGCGCGATCCCTTATCGGTCTCAGACTTGATGCTTGACTGGTCGTGCTCGATAAAAGGCAATGGCTGCCGACGTAAATTTGTTTAGCCCGGCTTATCTCGGTCGATCCGAGAGTTTAAAGAAGTATTTTGAGGGTAGCCGCGATACAAAACTTTGGTCAGATTACCCATTGGGAATAAGTTTTGGAATTTGTTTACACGTTTTATATAGCTTCCTTCCGTCAATCCCTTTTAACTGAGTTATATCGTAAAAATCGAACGCAAACTGCGCCGAATAAACGCATTCCTCTCGAAATAAGTTTCACTCGAAGACAGGAAAAGAATAATTTGTTTTTCTGAATATAAAGTGATCAGCACTCGAGGCATCTTTATACGTGAAAAGCAATAAAAAAAATTTTCGCAGAGGCATTTTTTGAATAATTTATAAATGCATACTCAAGGTCCTGCAATGTGTATTCATCAGAACCGTCTTTCAAGGAGACACACGCCCAAAACTTTTCCAATCATCATAACTTTAAGGAGTTTTGGCACTCGAAAGACACTCGCTTTATCGCAAACATCCCAGCAGGACCAGATAAAATATAAAAAAATAAAAAAATCGAGGGTTAAAAAGAAAAAAAATGCAAGTAACAATTTATTTCTCCCTCAGAGCTGACGAGAGGGGGTTTTTAAAATGTATGAAGACGCCCAAATATACGAGCCCGCAGCAGGGAAATAATATATAAACACGAGTGCGAGTATAATAAACTTGCAACAGACCTTACATGTCATTCTACAGTAACTTTCCAGACCACCCGCACTAATATTTCATAGAAATGGAAATAGTTTTACTCCTTGCCACAAATTGGTTTCCTTTTTTTATTTGCTTCCAACATAAAAATTCAAGTTGCAATTAATAAGTGTCGTTGTAATCATTTATCTCGGTCGGATAGCGAAAACTCATCCTCAATTTCTGAAAAATATTTTCTTTCGTTTTTTCCCTCATGGTGGGATAATGTAAATCATTTTGATTTACGAAAAGGACATTTATGTACCATTTCCAGTTAAGTGTACACAAAATTTTACTCGGTCGCTTTCAATTCGGTAGTTTTAAAGACGAATCAACAAACCTTGTTGCATTCGACTCAACAAAAGAAATTACCATTTTGGAAAACGATAAATTTGAGTATTAAAAAAGATGGTCAAATAAATTAAGTATTTTAGAAAACTAATCGCATTTCAATGCCAACTGTTCGTCAGTGATAACCCGCAAAAATTTACGAGGATTATATTTAGAGCTTAACGAGTCTCAATTTAATTACTCCAAAGTTCCTCCAATTCCACAATCCACAGACTACAGAAAACAGTAAATCTTAGCATTATTGTAACCGTAAACCTCGCCTTTTGTAACTAAAATCTACAATTCGTTATTGTTCTTTTCTTTTTTCTTTTAACCTATCTATTCGTAAATTACTTTAATACGTTCAAATTTCTTATATAATTACTAAATTAATATTTATTATGTCTCGATTCTCATTTCATACATCCTGTTGGAATTTATCCGTAATAACACCTGACCAAATTCCCACACCTGATGTGAATTCGATATTCTTCAACAAAAGTAATAACGATTCTGTGGCAATGGCAAAAATAAAACTGGAAAAAAAATAAACAAAGTTATGAACAACGTTAGAGGCAAAATACAGGGATTCGTTGCATATATATGGCTATTTAACCTAACGAAATTACCTGCACCTCTAACAAACTCCCACGGTTTTTACCCAAACAACCATTTCTCTAATTGCATGTCCCGAACCAATTCCCGTGCTCGATGCATAAAAACGAGATATAAACAAGTCGACCAATCTAATCGAGGCCGGCAAAATGTTTAATTATCATAGTCAACAACTTGTAGGTTTGCACGTTTGATTGAGCGATAAAGGCTATCGGCAGTTGCCAACTTTTCCCTCTCATTTTATTTTTTTGTTTCCATTTTAATGTCCCCAACTCGCTAATTTCATTTGCATCTCATTTGCTCGATATCTTTTGCCTATCCTCTGTTAATACTTTTTTTTTTCGTCCTTTTAACTTTCCACCTTCTTCCTCGTTACAAATCCACCAGGTAATATAACGTCTTGCGTTTCACTTTTCTCGTGAGATTCACTATTAGAATTGCAAAAACACATCTTTACGAGCCGTGTGTAACACAGCTTATTACGTGATTCTAACTCCTAATTTTTTTTTCTTTCATCACATTCCATCATAAAATGAGATTATGGAAATCCTTTTCTTAGCTTCTTCTCACCCCAGCCCAAAGACACAACAATTTCGTTTTTATTATTTCCAATATTATAAGTGCGAATTCGAAATCCCATCGACAGATAAACTAATTTTATTTCATCTGTTTTACTTTAAACGTAACCTTGTTCACTTTTCCATTTTTTTTTTATTATTTATTAATTACGTTATTAAATTGCCATTATAAGATCGAGACAGGAACTTGAAGCGGCAGCTGAAATTGAAAAATTCAACGCAAATATCATCGTAAATTAACATCACACACACAAACATTAAAATCGCTTGTTTCGGTGTAATTAATATTAACGAAAAAAATTAAATTGCATTTTAATGCTTGTTCTTTAGCTTAAAGCTATTTTCACTTATAATTTTAATTTTTTCTTTAAATTTATTTTGTCGGAAATATATTTCCATTCTGTGTAATCCGTCTGCGGTTCCAGTTTCACCATGTTTTTAAAAGTCCACACAATACCGCAGCTGCAGATATACTCAAATTATTGCAATAAACATCCTTTTAATTGTATTTACTCACAATCACATGTCCTAAAAGACCGAAACTGAAATAAAATTTTCTTCCAACTTTTAATTCAACTAATCTCTTTAATACTCCATGTAATTCTTTTTATCTGCTGTAACAAGACTGCAATCTTGCATTATAAACTAGATGCGATTAAAGCCAGACGACACGAAAAAAAAGAAGGCTTAAAAGTCTAGGAAAACCATTATTACGACAAGGCTGGCAACATTCCTCGCAGGTTCTAAATCCCACGTTAAATATCTCCGTAGAGAGTTAGTCAGGCACGACAATCCAATTTTTGCAACAAAAACAGTCGCCGGTTCAAATTGGCTTCTCGACAAATTATTTTTTTCTTTTCTTTAACACTTCCCTATGGAGGTCCACGAAATAACTCGCTCTATCATGACTACGACAACGACTGTTAAGCCTCGAGTCCATTTTGATTAAATCGCACACCCAACTTTAATTTACAACCGACTCTCTCCTATTACTCAAAATTTCCAACTTTTACACGTAGTCGAGAAAACTGGTATCTCGAGATTTCTCAGCAGCAGTGTACTGAAAAGGGATGGGATTAATTACATTTATGAGGTCGACTTATATATCAAATATGTTGTCTCGAGTACAAAACGGGAGCGAGCGAATTACTACTTGATCTAACCGTTCGCAATTTGTTGCCAAGATTTTAATGAAACTCAGAGTAAACGAGGGCATTGACAATATGAGTGGTGCGCGCACATGGCTATAAAAGTGATTTCCCGGCGTGAGATTGTTTTCGGTGGCGAGTGGAGTCTGCGGTCTCGCGGAGATGATCCCCGCACCAACCCGCGCGCTAAGCTCGGCGCGGGGGGGTGTTTGTAAGATACTGGGGGAGGGGAGAGGATTTGTTTACCGGCGCCGAGACGTCGATGCCGTCGCTCGTCGACTACCCAGACCAATAAACAGTGTGAGTTATGAGAAAAGTTCCAGAGATGGCGCTGACGTATTCAATGACAAAAGTCAGCAATGCAGAAAAGAGAATTCAATACATTTGCCCAACCAAACTTTATGTAACTAACCCCATCCGCCGAGCCAGAAAACTCGCTCTGGCATGTGTGGCAATGTGCAAAACTCATTTTGCTGAGTGGTCCGCATTTTCCCGCTTATCCGCACACACATGCACATGGTAAAACGTTAAACGCACTAAATTCATTCTTTTCTTAATGTGCTGTGCGTGACGTGTGACAGAACTCGTCCGTTTTTTTTTTTTTTCATTTTCCTCGCATCAAGAAATGCAAATAAGGCAAGGGTTATACGACTTTGTCTCCTTCACTTTAACATTGATGATCTTACTAACTTTTAGTCGAACTTCGTCTTACCCTTTCTAAAAGGAGTAATTGGCCGCGCTCAATATGAAACGCGGGCACAAGTTTTACTCTCTTCTTTTTCTTCTTTACAAAAACCTTTTACGATTCCCCCGAGCCATAAATTGAGCATGAACTTTACCTGTTCAAACTTTCAGGTATACAAAACTATCATGCTAATGCTCTCATTACATACGGCGCATTAATAAACTCGGCGTAAAATAAAAAATTATATTTTAAGTTTTGAGTGTTGATAAAGTGAATGAGATAAGAAATCGAGTAAATAAGTAGATAACCGGCCTTTGTAAACAATTAGAGAACGGCTTATTTAAAATGAGCGGCACGACACCCATTTTCTTCGCTTTTGTGTAAATCCATTTATCGATTCAGTTTAAGCTATTCTTAACTATTGTGTTTCAGTCTTTCAGGATCAAATAAATAATCTATCAGTTATCTTTATTTAGCCTATTTATTTTCTATCGATCTTTTATTTTGTTCGGTTTGAACGACTAGTGAAATGTTAATACGATCACCCGCAGTGTTCCTGGTACTTGTCACGAGTTTATGCTGCCATCCCATTTCTCCTGTCACCAATGAAAGATGAAAACATGTAGCAAATAACTCGATGCTAAGTCACTTTTCCCTCTTTTATTGACTTCAACTGCTACTAAGTCTACGTGGAAATCGAAATTCATTTTATCGATGACAATTTTTATATTTTTATAAAAATAAAAAAGGGTTAATTGTTAGGTTTGATCACGGTAGCTAGACTACACGTCTTCATCATCGATCGGAATTTATCGACTGGTGCATAAAAATGTTATTATCGGTCAAGTGTTTGTCATATTTATTAGGAGTTTAAAATTAGCAGTGGACTTTCAGTAATCGGACAAAATCGCGAAAAATTTTTAAATTTTAATTGCTCTTGTAATTTGTAATTTTTAACTGAATTTATTTCACGTGGAATGGAAATATTTTTATTTTTCAAGGTAGAATGAGCGAAAGAAAACTGTTAAAAACAGAGTTAAACGAGTTTTTATTTATCTGACAATATGAAATGCTTATTGGCATAAAGCTTTGCATGTCGTTGAACATTTTCCGTCTTAATTATTTGACATAAAAATAATCAATCTGTCAGAAAACATCAAACTCACCGATTTAGCCTTTTCCGGAATGGAACCTGAGCACTCGTGACCACTGTTGCGTCACAATCGATATTTGTTCGTTGAGTGCACTCGTATCGTGCTCCACATCAACATGCTAATTGATTATACGGCACGGGTTCTATCCGAAATCAACATCCGGTCTGTCATTGTGACAAATATCAATTTATAACAAAAATAAAAATTTTACAAACAAAAAAAATTTAGTTTTGTGTAAAATTCGATTCGCCCTTTTTTCGATTTTTTTCAATTATATTAAATAAAAATTTTTAATTGTTACAAACTTTTAAAATTTTAAGCAGCGTTGAAGTCTTGGCCATACCAGATGATTTAATAATGATATAAAATTCTTTCTCACGACATCCCGTGCCAATTAAGCACTAGTCTGACTTAAGTTATGAACGAAATCCAATTGCTGTCTACACGTCGCAACCAACTGCGCATTGGTGCCTTAGTTACTACATAAATCAAATAACTTTGCTATGCCGACGCCAATTTACGAACTAATTGCGAAATATTTCACCGATCTGATATTTAGAAACCAAGTGTCATATCTCGTAATTAACATTTAATAACAATAAAAATATTTCTTAAAGAAAATTTCAGAATACAAATTGGGAAGAAAAGTTAAAAAGGTTTAAAATAGGAGTTAACTTAATTAAAGCACTAAATAAGTACTTAAAATTAAGTTTCATTAGTATTTAAAAAGACCGTGAATACATAAATCAGACGATATTACTCTCTCGTGATCAAACCCTTGCAATTGTGATTACACGTTTGAATCCGTAATAACATTCATTTAAAACACATTAAAAGTCTACATTTGTACAGTCCAATTCCGTATGCAAATGTTAAGTTATATCCAAATACGGTATTTATCGAACTCATCGATTAGGAAAATACAAACAAAAAATAAAAACCTAAACGTTTATCAAATCACTGAATTGAAATAAAATATTTTCTTATAAAAAACAGAAAAATGTTAAAACTTATAGAAAAAAATAAGTTGTTAAAATTGTGAAACGGAAAAATGGGTCCCAAAGTGATTTGAGAAAGTAATTTTATTTGCATTTATGCTGACTGAGCGAGTCATTTCTGTAAAGGCCACAATTTCCAATCTGATATATCAAGCCTGCAGAGCGAGGTAAGCCAGCAGGAACCGTTCAATTACCTCCGACTGCGCTGGAGCCAACACCCAAATAACACGCCCAAGCACTTCTTTACTCGCGGCAACTCTCCCTCATTGGTTGATGCCAGTCACGTGTTTCTGACGATCCCAAATGACTTTCTAAGAAACGGTTGTAAAGAGGAGCACAAGTGCGTCTCTTGGCGTCTTATCGATCACATTTTTTTCCCTTGTTTTTAACCGTTTCTCCCCATTTCACCCGAACTCGAAAAACTTTTTTCCACTCAATTTATCATCATCAGTCTCGATTATCCTAACTAATACTGGTTTATACATCACGCCATTTAATTTATTATTTTTAGAAAAAATTTTCTTAACATAATGAAAATAAAAACTTTAATTGGCAAAGTTCCATTAATTTAAATGTCGGTATAAAAATCAGGTATCTTATAATTTTAATACCTAATAGAATGCTCAATTTATGATCTCGGTTCACACAAAACATTAATAGATACGTTATTCATAGACATGGGAAAATAAAAATAAAAAGTGTAGTTTATGTATTTCATCAACGCCCAAATAAATAAGGAAGAATAAACTTAAGGCGGGATTTTTATTCCAGTCCACTTAATAACGCACTTGACATTCACACACGAACTAAAGGATGCCCAGCTGCAACTGCAAACTTGTTAGTTTTAAATGACAATTGCAAAGAAAAATTCCCGTATACAATGGGAAAACTGTTGCGAATGGAAATGGTCACAAGTGCTCTCTCGGGTGCTTTGTTATGCATTGAACCGTTCCCTATGCGGTCAACACGAGTCCATTTTCAGTAATTCTCGCATTGGGCAGTATACGATTGATTGAAAAATATATCAGCTGTAATTGTAATAAAAAAACTGCTAAAATTGATAGATATAAAATCTAGAATGTCATTTTCTTTGATTGAAAATTGAATTTTTCAATATTTATGTTTCGTAAAAATTTCGTAATTTAATTTTTTCCGCTTTTGAATTTATTTTTATGTTTTCCACTACAATTGATTTAAAATATAAAATATCAATTTCTTGCATAAAACTCGTGTCATGTTACAAAGGATCAAAGTTCCGGTTGAATTTCCACGAATAGCGAGATTAAATACTACATTCACATCATTTTCCACTCGATAGTTCTTCTTTCACAATCCAAAAATAACAATTTCCAAAACATTTTTTTGAAAACAAAAAAATGTATTCTATTCGTTGTAAATATACGAAACTATTTTATGCAAATGTTTGATCAGCTGCTAAAAATCAATGACCGCAAAACACGAACACCAACATAACTCAGATACTTAATTTAAGCATTTCTTATACCACATCATCGATCCAATCCACCACCAATTTTTTACTCTTATTAAATATTTTTTAAAGCCCATCTTCACATCAATTAAAAACTATAAAATAAAAATAAAAAATTAATTTTTATTGTCACGCAGTAAAAAAAAGAATAAAATAAAACAAAATGTGGATAAACAAAACTGTAAGCAAATCAATACCTGAGTTACGACTGAACAGCAAATGTGGTCGCAAGCTGACCTCACGTACGGTCCAGCTGAGTCCGGGCTTTGCGTGAGGAAAGGAAATCGAGATCGGACGGCCGCTACTTTTCATCAACTCGCGTGCGGGTCCAAAACAAGAGTGGCGAACACTCAACCATAACTTAAACCCCGGTATTGTGTGTTCTAAGAAAGAGTTAGGCGTTTTCACAGCCTCTTTTTAATTGCAAGTCAACTCTTTATTATCAAATGCTTCTCGGAATAGCTATGATCTGTCGGCTTCTACAAATACTGACAATTATTCCGAGAAAACGAGGCAGTAATTCAAATAATACAACCCTTGAACTCGGGTTCTTTCGTTTGTCCCGAACATAGCCACGGGACCCAGATTGTGGCCTGCATTAAACTGCACTAAAAATCCGGTGACTTCGAATGGTTTTCGAGCATTTTCCGCTGTTGCTGATCTTTATTCATTAGGTGAGTTTGAAATTTCCATTTATTTTTTACAAATTAAAATGCTTTGCATTTTATTATAATATTAAATTTTTTTCTGGTATTGTTAATAATCTCGCCCGCTCAGATCAAAGTAATTTACATTTATGATGACTGCCAAGTTTTCTATAATAAAAAATGAAAGGAAGGAAAAATTCTATTCTTCCAGCTACAAAATTTGCATTATGAAAAAATATTTTCAGAGCCGCTCATCAATTTTTTCTCAGCATTGACATTTATGTGAAAACTTGCCTTTTTATACCGCATTCTAGAGATTACTATTAACCAAAAAAATGTATATAACTTACATATATGTATATAATAAATAATGGAAATTGTAAGTTATTCGGTGCCATTTTCACCGAATGTTAATCACGAGTAGAAAAAATAAATCCTTAATTTCATTTAAATGAGTGATAAACGAATCAGTTTATTCACTAATAAATATATTTGTATTTGCATTTAAGAATTATGGCCACAGTTGGATTTTTTTCAATGATTTTTTTTGTATCCTGTCGGATAAACCCTTTACATCGCGTGCTAAATAATTCATTTTATGTGCATAAATTTAATTCAAATTTGACGAAAAAAAATGACCAACTGAAAAAATGTTGAAAATGATCAAAATATGAGTAAAAAGTGCATTAAACTTTGCATTTAAATTTCAAATAAAATCATCGATTGTCTCGTTATCAATATAAAAAAAAACCCACTCGATACATAAAAACATGTCTAGTTTCTATTAGCATAATTAAATACTTGAAATATTTGAAATTCAAAAAAGTTACCATTTATGAAACTAAAAAAAAGAAATTTTTTTCAGTAGACATAAAAATAAAACAAAAAAATTGATATATTCAAACGGAAGCCAACCAATCGAACATTCACCCTCTATCACTTGCGCCTATTTCCGGCCTTCACTTCCTCTCATTTTTCCACAGCTTATAAACGGCACGTGTTGTGCTTGGCCTACCTGTCAAGTGTTTGTAACCTTGCAACAGGAAGTAAAATGGGTCCCTTTTTCAAGTGAGACACGATAAATTTCACTTTTCAACTGCCCACCCCCACAATTGTTACCGACGCCATATTCACAATGACAATGTTAAGGACACGATCAGGACTTACCTAAAAACCCAATAGTCAACTTAGTGTTTCTTTCTATGGCTGCCGCTCACTGTTTGCTCGTAATGGTTGTGAGCAGTTCTTCCTAATGTTTGGTGCCGCTCAACCATCCGCACATTACTTTTAACAACCATTCTCGTGCTATTAAACTGCAATCTGTGGGCAATTAATCCTTTAGCTACGACATTGCCCTTACGAAAGTCTCAAGAAGGGCGGGTTTTTATTCTTAGAGATATTCGAGATTTCTCGATATATTATAATTATCTAACTCGAATCAGATTTATAAAATACTAGATACAAACACTTTACGTAATCATCAGTTTTAAATAGTCTAAAATAAACCCCGTTGAATTTAAATAAATAATCAAACTAAAGATAAACTTTGCTAAAGATTTGTTTTCTTTTTTTTCTAAAATTGAAAAATTTTTATTTTTATTTTTTCCAACTCCCTCGTTGCCATAAATCATTTACCTGTTCCTTGTAAGATTTTTTTTTTTATTTTGGTATAATACACGTGCCTGGTAGGCGTTGCAGCGTTCGTTTTCAAACTCCAACCCATTAAATGTCCTTTTTTTCAAATTGGAAAAACAAAAAATAGATTAGAAAAAAACATGTTTGCAAAGATAATCGTTGTTATTTAGTAGTACTTGATGCAAAAACTCCTTTTCGAGTTCAAAACACAGTGATGTTATTGATGAAGTTTTAACCTACTTTACTCTTTAATTTATGGACGTTAACGAACATAGCACGAGATGTTGTCAGATCAAAATTTTCATCCATCTATTTTAGCTGTAAACGACTACCATTGGACGGATCTGGGATCCGTTTACACCTCGCAGTTGCTCACAAAACACGGCTTTCTTAGATCTCTGCCTCACTCCAATCTCAACAACCCCTCGACCGCAGCATCTTCCGACACAGAAAACAAAAAAAAAAAACTGAATTTTACGATTTTGTATGTCGAGAATAATTTAATAAAGCCCAAATAGAATATTTTATCACACATAAATAAATATCGAGTATAAGAAATAGTAGCCGATTCTTAGCCAATACTAGCCAATGCTCCAAACATATTGGCACTTTCTTATCTCGCGATTGCAAAGACTCAGCGAGGGGTCCCTGTAAAGGGAGTGCGAGGGAGATTTAAGGATGCGCAGGCGGATCACACACTGAAGGCGGCTTTGGTGCCCCAACACTCGCCGCCCCCGCAGACTCGGGCTGTTTATAATTATACAGGCTGTAAGTTTGCTTCAAGAATAAACAGTACCCGAGCGTTGAGAAACAAGTTTGAGACTTTAAGAAAAAAAAAATTATTTTTCCTTTTCCTTATTTTTTTATTTTTTAAAAAATTAAATTAAGAAATTTCAATTAATTCAAAGATGTGAACAACCTATTGCTAAGTAATAATTTGTTTTAGACAATTGTCGTCTATTATTTTGGCACGTAATTTTTCCTATATGTGCTCCCACTGTAATTGAGTGAATTCTACTTGTTTGTAATTTATCGTTATATTTTTTTTTCATTTTAGTTTGCCTCGTGTTAGCGTCTCCCACTCGACACATGCGTGAGACACACTAACGGTTGGATTAAACTAACATAGCGTGACCTTATTCTCCAACTGGCCAAATTTGTCCAGCTGATAAATGAATATATACACGTGAGTACGGTTCACTATATTCCTAACTTCCAATTTAACCGAATACGCGTGCAATATTCATGCAACCACAGTTAATGAATTGATAAAAGTCTAAGTTATGTTTCCATCTCGTTTGTAAAAGCTACTTAGTATGTCACGAGATAAACTAATTTACCTACTGATAACTTTTTTACTTAAATGAGTTATCAAATAATTAACTTTTTTAATCGCAACTGTACATGTATATTTCAAATTTAATTTAATGAGAATAAATAGAAATAAAAATTAATTTTTATTTCTGACCTTTTCATAAGTGAGGGGCGGTGAAGGTTTTAAATGAAATTTAATGGAAATCAACTTCAATTACCGAGAATTATCATCATGAGGTCCAAAATTCAATACATTTTCCGTTTCTGCCTACAATTATGTCCTATTGAAAACATGGGTGGGATACAGACTTAACCAGTAACTACAATGTTGTGTATATAATTCCAACTTTTTTTTTTATTATTTTTATTAAAAGCAGGTATGCGCAAGAATCAATTCTTTGTTTTAAGAAAAAATAAACTAGACAGGTATAAACATTTTTTTTTAACTTAAAAAAAAAAATAATAAAAATTATTTTTTCTTAAATCGAATAGATATCAGAATTATAAACAGCACTAAATCATTCGTGTCAAACCAGTTACACTGTACCAGAAAAAATATTTCTGGTGATGACAACTCCTCCTTAAGTTATTACTTTTACGTCTATAGCAATAAAATTGGAGACGCTATTGTTTACCGTGTTGCACAACCTTTCGGATCTCCTTCACTTTGCCCGTACACAAGTTTTTAAAAAAAAGGGTCAAGTCGATAGTTTATTACACATACCGTCCTCCTTTAGAATGTCTAGTTTAGCAATCGGTATTATAAATTCAAGTATGCCAGCCTTAACTTATAATTGAATAGCGACAAATCACAATACTCAAATAAATCAATTAGAATTTTAAATACAACATTATCGACAATTGTTTCCCCGTTAAAGTGTATTTACTCACCTGAAGATGAAAACCCGCCTTTATTTGGTTATAAAATCGCTTTAATCGTATATAAATTGTATATGTCCGCAACGACACCTCCTTGCACATTATCCTTCATTCTATTTAGTAATTTAATACTAAATAAAAATTAATGGCGGATTTATTATTGTATTAACGCCTACAATTTAAGATTCGTAAAAGTTTGATATAAAATTTAATATTTCAAATTAATAAATTTCAATCAACTTCAATCATAATTTTTAAAATTCGATATTTTCAAAATAATTCTTTTAATCTAGATTTTAATTATACAGTTTTGAAATTTCTAAACCAATTATTCGAAGGCTGCGAAGTAATAAAAAATTTATTTCGGTAGCTGAGAAAAGTCTGGTAATTTTTCTTAATCTTGAGGTATTATTATTAAAATGCAACACACAAGCTCACTCTACAACTTAATACACTCTCGGCTTTGTAATCAAAAGAACATTAAAAAAATAATTCTAGCACTTGACAAGTGATTTGGAAAAAGCTGTACGCTGCACAAAACCCGCTTGATAAAAGGGTGGAGTGTTAAAAGTTTGCCAAGTTTCCTGTTTTTTCATTCGACTAACTTTTTGCTTAAAAACCTAATTATTGGCTACGAATCTTTCAAGTGCACTTCCTTTCACTTTCACCGCCTTCTTCATTCAACCCGCCAGCATAATTCTCTATTTTCTAAAACACCGAGAGCCCATTTCACTGCACTCACCTCCTTCAGACCCAAATTTAATCCGCTGTAGAACTTCTCATTGGTTTAAAACATTTTTTAAAGCTCGCAAAAATGTAAAATCTCTTCATATTTAATCCGACTTTGATTGAATTATCTGTTTAAATAAATTTTTAATTCTGTAAAAATTCAGATTGAAGTTGAGAGAAATAAATATTAAATATATTTTTTTATAAAATTCGTATGATTTCACATTTATAACTCGACAAAAGTTGAATTATCCGAAATAGAATAAAACTTAGATAATCGAAAGTCTAATATACTTCTAAAAACAAAAAAAAAGTACAAACTGACCCCAGATACAAATTACTGGTTTCAGTTTTTGTGAAGTGTTTGCCAACTCGATAACTCGAGAACGTGTTTGCATTCGATCCTAATCAGATGTTAGCTCGCATTTATGATTCACTGCTGATTTTTCCATTTGATAGCACTATTTGCACTTACCCAAATTCAATATACATTCAACAAAGCCTTAGTGCAACAACAAAAAAAAAACCAAACGAACTAAGAACACGAATGTTTTGTTTGTAATATCTGACCATAAATTTGAAAAAAAAAAAAACTTTTTTATTCTCGATATGAAATTAAAACTTTGTATTTTATATTTGTGATTAACTGATGTAACACATTTCAATCGAAAATAATTGGAAAATAGTCATCATCCCGTGCCAGAAATTTGGCAAATGTGATGACACATTTTTATATAATGCATAATATCGTGGTTGTCGTTTGACAGTTTAATGATTTATTACTCTTAGCGAAACGAGTTGAACTCACCTTCTGCAGGAAAATATATGATGCAAGCTGAAAAACAACTCGGGTCCACTTCCAACTTGAACCATCGCGTGGTTCTTTAAACTTCTTCCACCCACTCACATAATTGAAACGATATTTATCACAAAACTAATCCATCACACATTGACCTCACTCAGCTCCCACTTAAACCGAATCACGCCAACCCGACAAAATTTTACCATAAATTCAGCTCATCGTATACAAATAAATTTACTCACCGTTACGTGTGTCATTAATGACTGTTTGCGAGTAGATTAAGCCGAAATAAAATCATTGGTTTCCTACTAATTTGTCTCTGTAAGAATTTCTCCACTGATAAGGAATTTTATAGTCATCGCATTCGTATTTAAGTCGTCAATATTTTTTTAAAATATTTTTCACTGCATCTGAATTCAGATACTAAAATTTAGAAACAATTCGTTAGTGAATAATTATAGAATAATAAAAATAAAATACTTACTGTTGTCTATTACTTTCCATTCCTTAATTTCTTCATTAGTTTTTGATGTTTACACTATAATAAATAAATAAAAAATCAATTTAATTTTTGAACTTAGATTTGTGAATGTAATAATCAATTTTTCGTGTTATTTTTTAAGTTAATTAAAGAGGGAATTCTAGTTAATTAAAAATTATTTATTTTTTAAAACTGAGAATTCGAAATCAGAAGTAAATATTGATTGTATCATTTTACTAATAATCATTAAATAACACTTGAAAATCTATTTTTTGTTATTTCGTGTTTTAAATAAACTTAAATTGCCATTTTATGAAAAATAAAATAAATTTGCACAATGTATCTTCCGGATCGCCCCTATCCGATACCCATTAAAATTGAAATTCGTGATATCATTTTTACTATAAAATTCTCGAGTAAATTATTGAAATTCTCATGTTCAGCTTAGTAAATTTCATATTTTAAAAAAAAAATTGATTTACCATTTTAATAGCTTAAAATTGCTTTCATAACGTAAATATAACAAAAAAATTTAGAAAAAAAATTAATTCTTATTTTGAACAAAAAAAAAACAATTATCTTTCACCATTTAATTTCCCATTACTCGATCGATACTCAAGTATTATTATTTATAGTAATCGCAAAAAAGAATTAAAAATTTCACAAAACATTCGATCCCACAGACTCGGGACACCAAACTTTGATTTTATCATTTTTAAATATAAAAAAGCAAATTTAATAGTGTGAAAGAAAAAAAAATAAATTTTATTTATTACATCATTAAAAATTTTAGTGTCTAATCAATCATCATTAAGATCAAAACAACTAAATTTCCTGATTAAAATTAAATTCAAACACTTTCATATCTTTTTAAATTTTGCAAAGTTTTTTTTTAAAAAAAAATAAAAGAAAATAATTAATACAAGTCTCTAATCACCCCTAAATTTTTTAGTGCATAAATGGAGATTCCATGGATGTGTAAGTTTTACCCTCACCTAATTTTTTTTTCTATCCCCGAAATGGAGGATGGGGAGTTCATGTCTCACTTGTATCGATCGTTTATAGCAAAGGGAGAAGTCATATTAGAGGTGAACTCAACACGACATGTCTCAACTGCATGTGTAGACGAACCGTGGGGTCGATGCTTCTCTTTTCCACCCTCACACAAACTACAATTCAGGGGAGAAAAAATACTAGAGATTCACAGATCTCTGCCACCCTCGTTGTACCTATCGATTATTTAGGAATGGGAAAAAAAATTACTAAATTCGGTTACACGTGAAGCGAATTCCAGTTTAAATCAATGACATGAGTTTTATTCACATCTATTTCTTAATATTTCAATAAATTAAATTGTTAAATATTAAAAGAAAAAAAAATAGTTTTAGAAAAAGTATTGACGTCAGGGGAGATGCCATCGATGGGAAAGTGTTTCTTTTACGAGTGAGAAATAGACTTGCAAATCGAGACTGGATTCGAGTTGCTCGAAAACTGGTGTTTAACGTATTTATTGATAACCATCAATAACTATTTATGAATAATAATTTTTTTAAACATTATAATTATTTTAATTAATATTTAGATAGCGTAATTTAATGGGCTTTAATAAATGCTTTCTGTTTCTGCAAGGCTAAAGCACTTGACCAGACTATAAACTGCTTTATTTAACTCTGTCTCACTGCCAAATTTTTAAAAAAGTATTTTTTTTTGTATTTTTTTTTAAAAAACTCGATAAATAAATTTGAATATACAAATGGTTAAAATATTTATGGTTATGTTTATTTAATTTATGCTTATATTAATAACAAGTGATTATTAATTAATTTCGCGGTTAATTAATTATATTAATTTTCGTGCCAGGGGACCATTATGATTAGCCATCGAATGTCAACATGGCACAACTTAATTGAAAACATGCAACGACGGGCAACAAAAGTTGGTCAATGAATAGAAAAAAGCACTCCAGCAGGTGATTCAGCCCTCCAACTACAATCAGACAGTTGAAAAACCCGGCACGAGAAGCGTGCAAATGTCGAGGATGAGCGGATAAACCCTTTAGGTGGGTAATGAAGATCTTCTTTCTCGTCAATTTTACGATAGGCAACGGTCACTTGTAAAAACCTTTTTCTGTGATGGAACAGTGATTCGCTCTTTCAACAAAAACTTGCTTTTCTAAAGATGAGAGGTGACGACATCTAAAACTTACGGAAATTCCAAAATGGAAAAAAATTGCGAAAAAATTTTCACCGTTTTGTTCTGGCAGATAAAACACCAATTAATATCGATGTTCCTTATAACCGACTTAAGCAGTGTTTCGAGAATTAAATTCACCCGAGCTTGAAATTATTTGTATTAAAATAATTAAGAAAATTGCATGTCCATGTATTTATTTCATAGGATTCTAAACAGGAAGTGAAAAATGGTAATTTTCAATGCTTGAGTAAAATGGCGGAACAAGTCTTAACTCGTCCCTAAAACAATTTTTTTCAAGAATTGTATTTGAATGTATTTATCAAATTGTTATAACAGTTTTGCACTTACCGTCTTTATATAAATTTTAAACTTTGTCACTTCTTACCTGTTGATTTCTATCACGGGTCGTTAAGCTGACCTTCGTCGTCGCCCTCGCATTTATCGGTTACATTATCTCGTCCCACCGTTAAGTTGCGATTTTTATAAAGTAATGAGTTGTGATTTTTTTTTTTTTTTTTTTATTGATCAATAATAATAATTACATTTTATAAATTGTGTTAGTTTTTATTTAATTCGAAGTAATAAAACATCGGTGTTAAATAAAAGTAAAAATTTTATTTTTTTTAACGGTGGCGCTTCATCCCAGACAAGTATAGTCGTAGATTTACCATAGCAGACGACAGTGGGGTTTATATTTCGATCCGAGCTGGGGGGGAAGGGGATGACGTCATTTAGCTTTAATCGTTATCCTCGTTTGGGGGCCGGAATCCGGTTACTTGCTTAGGGGAGGACCCATCGTCATACAACATTTTCGTATCGATTTGGTTTTTCTTCAAGGGACCTAAATTCACTTCTTAACCAAAAAAAAGCCACGCTGCAAAAAATATATTTCAACCGTTACTCCTCTTCTATTCGCGATAACAGTCAACGAAGAATTAAATTATTGAATAAGAAATAAATCAGAATATGACGAGAATTAAATTTCCCAATATTTAATATCCGACTTTTATTTTATTAAATTTTCTAAATTAAAAGAAAAAAAAAACAGTTAAAAATTATAATAAATCATAAATTTTTGTATTAATTTATTGGACATTTAATATAAAATTTTGTTGACATTGAAACGAGGCATTGAGAGAACAGTTGATGGCAGTCTCAAAAGACATTAACATTTTTATTTAAGTTTACTTTTCTACTCTTTCACAATACAAACTTGATGCAACAAGTACGACAACTTTGTATGTATGTACATGTTGAATATTGAACTGTGAGCACGGGAGCAGGATAGAAATTATTATTGTAATAATTATTACAGCATTTTTAAATGTAAATAGAGTTAGAGACATTGGTCTATACAGACAAAAACCTTTCAGATTAGAATAAAAACTTGCAATCTTTTTATGCCTTTTTTTATACTCCAACTTACAAACATCAACACATTTTACAATCACCAGCAACATACAAAAGAATGTGTATGACACACCAAAGCTGACAATTTTTTTTTTCACATTTTTTTTTTTTAAATTTTTGTTTAATATAATGACTTTTCATTTGCCCTTTCACTTTGAGGTAGCTTCCAAAGAAAGAAATATAAATGTTTTGTTTTTTCACTATAGATAGGTATGTTTGGACGAGATATACAAGAGATATAGGGTTATTTTTCATCATTGTAAATAACCAGCAACAATTTTTGTACACTTACCACATTTAGAAACGGAAGGAACCATTTTTATGCTAATATTACTTATATTACATCGTAATATAATTTATTTTTGTAAATAATTAAATTTCAGGCCGTTTGGTGATGATACAGACATTTTTTTTTCATAAATAAAATTCAGTTCCAATTGGTTTGTGAGTGAGAGGAAAATGGTATAGGAAAGATTCGGTCGGACAAAAAGGATTTTTAGATGAGGTTGTTTTTAGATGGTATATAAAGGGATGGTAAGGCCGCTCGCTGACTCTGGGGCTAACGAGTGGGCAAATTTTATATTGGAAAAAATGAGCCAGCAAATTAATACATTGTTATAATGGACGTGTCAGTTTCCCTTTCTTTCTGAGTTTTATATTTTTCAAGAAAAAAAAAATTATAAATTTATATTTTAATTAAAAGAGAGGCTGTATTTATAGTCCCTCTATTTACAGAGATATTATTATTATTATATACACTTTTTTATATATTTAATTTCTTTAAAAAAAAAAAAATCAGTTTTAACTGAAATGCGATTAAAATAAAATTTAAAAAGTAAAAATTAATTATAGTATTGATAATAAAAATTATAATAATAAAAATAATACGAAGCTGAAATAAAAATAATAATTACATTTTTAAACATTTCCATTTTACGAGAATAATAAAAGGAAAAATTAGCCACTTAAAATTTCATTCGATTTTCTTTTGATAAAGAATTAATTTTATCAAAATGTGACAGCAAAATATAGTTTAATTTTTTTTTATTATTTATTTATTATTTTGCTCTTTTCTATAAATTCATCACAATAGTGGTGTTTTAAGGGAATGGGTTGGTAGTAGTGGGGTAATAAGGGGGCTTTTTTAGTGAGTAGAGCAGGGGATTTCCCGGTGGATACCACTTTGTGGATTTTACCACTATTATTCTGAGGGTACGTTGGATGCAATGAACGACGCTCGTCTCCCATTCACTTTCTTTAATATTCTGACACCCATATTCTTTTTTCTTTCGTTTTGTTTTTTTTCAAATTAATTTTTGGTTGGAAAGAGGGAAACTAAATAACACATTCGTCCTTTGCGTTTATAAACATGCGAGGAAATGGAGAGCGAGAGCGAGTAAGAGAGGAGAGAAGAGAGAGAGAGAAACATCAAAGATGAAAGAGATGACAGAGAAAAGAGGTTATTTTTTTCTTTGAGGATATTTTGTAAAGGGGGGAAATTTGAACGGAATATTTGAGCATGACACTGGCGTCCAAACACACAGCAACATCAACAAATAGAGTAGTCGACAATATACAAGCTGGCAAGTTGTTTCAGGCCTCAGATCCCCATTCATTCGTAAGGAGATAAAACTCAGTGCCGATTCAGATACAGTAGGGACCTCTATTGTCAGAAAAATGTAAAACATCACATCGCGCAGAATTTTGGTTAAAAGAAAAGAAAATTTTACAATTTTTTCACTTTTAAATACTGATTATATAAAAAAGTATTTCCATCTGAATTTATTTTTTAATACAAAACGTATGTTTCTTATTTGTTCGATCAACAGAGGTTTATATCACACACACATGAACAGAAATGAATAATTTTGTAAAACAAAAATTTTTTTTGTTTTTTTTTTTTAAGATTTTTTTCATTTATATATCATAGCTGCGCAATTTTTACAAAAAATTTATCACTGGGATAAAACTGTTATTATAATAACACACAATCTGGCATAAACTGCGTACGTATTCTGACTTAGGTTTTTTTTTTTTACTTTTGCATCGAGCCCCAAAATATAATAAGAGGTTTATAACCAGCAGTTTAACCCAACAAGGAAACAACACAGGAAAAATGCCACGTAACAAACTGTTAACACTTATAAAACACTCTAGAATAACTGCATTTTACGACCTTACAATAATAGGAACACCAAATTGTACTGAACCGGTAATCAATTGGACATCACTCGCCATAATTTGTATTAATTATTATTTTTTTAGACTCGAATGAAAGCAGCACAAAAATCAGCACTGACTTGTTGAAAAAGCTGTGAAATACATTTCAGACGAGATGTCAATAAGAATTAGTCCCGTGACCAATTCCACCCAAATAACAAAAAGAAAATTAAAAACAGAATAAAGAATCCCCTCCCCTCAGAACAAATACCTTGCCAAAATCCTTTCTATAGTTGTGTTGGAAATCGCTCAGTATCATTTGTCGAAAATGTTATAAATTTTTTTTTTTGCACTTCTTGTCATATTGCAAAAAAAAAATGATGATGATGTGTGAGGAGGGTGGCCAGCCTCCCGCCATTTAAATCTGGCCTTCTTTGATAACATTTTGTAGTTTTATTTTAAACTTCTGATTTTTGTTATGTTTTTCTTGGAGTTCAACGTTTATTTTGTCGTTTTTAAAAATTAGTCTCTAAAACTTCACTGTTTGGCACTGTCTGTCTGATTCCTTTGGCTGTTTTTTTTATTTTTCATACGCCGGTTCTGGAACCAGATTTTAACCTGACGTTCAGTTAGGTTAAGGTTCCTGGCCAGTTCCCACCGCTTCTGCTTGGACACGTAGGCATTGAAGAGGAATTCCTTCTCCAACTCCAGAGTCTGGAACTTGGAATACGGCTTACGCTTCTTTCTCACTGTCACGTTGCCCGTCCATTCCAGTGGATTGGTCAACGTTTCTGTTTTCAAAAAATTTAAAAATTAAAAAAAAAAATATTTGTTAAAAATTTATATATGCAATTTGAATAAAAAAATATGTTCGTTAAATGTTTTATTAGTTTACACTTCATTACGACATTTTAAAAAAAATTAATGCATTTATATAATAGGGTAAACAAGTTTAAAGCACGTGATGTTTAAAAAAATAAAATTGCAAATACTCATTCTAAGCAAACTCCAATTTGAATGCATTTTTCACAAACAAAAAAAAAATCACATTTGAAAAGTAAACAATTGTGAAAATTGCAAGTGATTGCAAATTTTATTTCTCATTTGATTGAAAGATCAAATGAAAAAAAATCAGCAGTTGCATCCACGAATCGCTGAGACATGTCAAGAAATTGACCAACTGCAAACACCCATATAAACAGTGGTTTGGTCAAAGGAGCTCAGTGCAAACGAGTTCCTTTTACATAACCCCATTCCCAGCCATTTTAAATAAAATTTTTCTATTTAGTTTTGCGCGCGTGCTTTTATTATTACATTTTTTTTATTTATTAGGCGTTTTATCCAAGATGGCTTCACCCCGAGTAGAGTACGACACCACGGTTGGTAGCGATCCGCCTCGACACGGCCCTCCTCCCCACCTCTCACTCAGCTATCTTTCACTCTTGTAGAGCGTGACTCGGTTCAATACTAAAACATGGCGCCTTACTCGAGAGAGGCGCTTTACTACGCCTGCTAAAGTCAACACAACTCACGAGTAGACAGACCCCATCCTCGTACAACTAAGACCTACATTCGCCAACCGATAGCTTATAATCGTTACTAGAGAACCGAAGCGACACACTGGGCCGAAATCAGCAACGATCAAATGCTAACGTAATGCGAGAAAGATAAATAAATAAAAATAAATTTCTCCCCCAAAAAAATGGTGAGGAAAACAAACACAAATCAATTAGGCACATACCATGCAAATACGACTTTAATAAAAATTGACGAATCTCAAGTTTGTAAAAAAAAAAAAGTCAATATTGTTTATTTAAAAAAATGTAAGTTTTTAGTGAATTGAAAGTTGTGCTTGTTTAGCTCACCTGACCTTCATCGTCCACCCCCAATTGTTTGAGGTGTTTTGCACGCCCCTAAACCAGTGCTCGAGGCGAAGCCATTTGGGCCTGAGAGTGTTTTATGAGGTTATGTAGGTAAGAAAAGTTTTCTTTTACCTGGAGCGTAGGGTGTGGACACGACGGGTTCCGTGGCCGAGTAGTTGCGCAGGCTGTAGCCGTCGTGCGCGTAGCCATCCATCGGCGGCCGAGGCCTGTCGTCGGCGGCCAGGTAGGGCACGGGCTGCGTGTGTCCCTCCATGTGGCTCACCCGGCTCGGGTAGGGCGAGTAATTGCACCAGGTCTGCGCCGGGAACGGTTGGCATGGCTCGGCCGGCACGCTGCTCGGACCGGCACTGGGCAAATCGTATTTATTAGGCCAGAAGGCAAGCGGCTTGCGGTCTGCCCGAGCGTCGGCGTTATAGTAGTAGCTGGGCGTCATGCCTTCTCGACATAAAGTCTGATTGTACTGGCTGTCGAAAGCGGCGGCGGCGGCGGCGGCCGCGTGGTTGTCGGCTGCATAACTCCAGGGTTGGCCGCCGTGGCTGTGCCTGATGACGCCGGCGGCCGCGCTCGACTCGACCGTGCATTCGGGGTGCGTGTACGAGACGGCCACGGTTGTGGCGACTCGCTTGGCCGGGATGTGTAGAGGACCCGTCGACTGCACTGTGGGCTGACTAGGCGGTGTCACTTCCAAACTCGATCTGTTGTTATTCGAATTGTCCTCATACAGGCTCCCGTTCATCATACTCAGCCGACTCACCTCGCTTGAACTCACAACACTAAAGACACAACCTAGAGCATTTTCGAGTCACGTGAGTCAGACGTCACACGCTTGGAAATCAATGGCAGGCAGCCTAACCAGCCAGCCACCGCAGGTCCCCACCATATAAGCCAGCCGACACCGGCAGCCAAAGCCAGAGGCCGTGCGAGGCCCTCGCATCACCCACCCCAACGTGGCTCGCACATTTCCCCGCGCGCACCCAAACCTACCGAGCCACTCCGCACTTGAACGGCCGCGCTCAACTTTTCTCTATTAAACCATGATTGATGCGCACACCCCAAGGGGAAAAAATATTGTAGCTACCAATTTATGCCTGGCTCCGATTAGTCAGCTGCTCGTCACGTGACTGCCACTGTTTATCGAATTGTAATATATATTTCTACGTCACTCCATTCGATGACATAACACTGTTAAGTCAATGAACCGCCCGCCACTTTTTAAAAAAAATATTTTTTTTCTTTTTCGGACAAACTGCCGAAAAATCACTCACCGAGTAGGGACCTGCGTTGCTAGCGGAGGGGAGCACGAGGCCCGCCCGCCAACCCGAGCTCGCGCGTGCACTGGTCCGCCAGATGCCATTGAGCGACTCGCGCTCGCTCTGCCTGCAAAATGAAGCACCAGCATGCTGTTGTGACAACGAGATCGTAGCGCCACGTAGTGCCACGTCCGGGGATAAACCGTCACGATGCTTGAGACTCCTCATTCCCCACTCGCTGGCCGCTGCTTCGACACGCCACGTGCTGAGGCGGGCAGCTGAACAGAGCGGGCTCGCCACCAAAGCAACTCTTTTTTAAAATCTTTTTTTTTTAATTTTCTTTTTGTTTAGAAATTCCAATTTAAGCATTTACGCAGAGTGCGGAAAATAGCCAACAAATAGCTCGGGTTGACGGACGAACCATAAAAAAATTTTTTTTTTTTAAAAATACAAATTTTACAAATTATAAAGTAAATAACATGCATTTTAAAATAAAAATTAAATTAAACCAATTTTCTTTTTAAAATGGAAACAAAAAATAAATTTGAATAGGTTAATCACATGTTATACATGCTAAAGTTAAGTTGTTAAAAAAATAAAATTTAGAAAAAAGTGTAAGATATAAAATATACTTACCCTGTGTGCGATGGCGATCTACAAATCCAAATGGAATCTATTTTCAAAAATATTAAAATTAAATATGGTTTAAGCCATGTTGAAGTTTTTTAAAATATAAAAAAAAGAAAATTAAACTGTGCACTGGTAGAGTAAAGCGAGTGCGGGTCCCGTGCATAGCCTCGCTAACGTTTAAAAATTGATGTACGCACATCGATTCCATTAGAAAGAAATACCGAATAGTGACAAGAAACGTATCGGAAATAATGCACGTGAACGAGAACTCGTTTCATTTCGATGCCAACAGGCTTCTACCTTGCCGAAGATCCGACTCCCGCCCAACTCCTGCGCCGCTGCCACCATAATAGAAGTAATTGAATCTACCAGCACCACCCCCACTTTACGCTGCTCCAGAACCCGTAAGTGGCGGCATGCGCATGCGCTATGTAAAGCATGGCGTGCGCAACCGGCGTTCATCCGTCATAGTGTACTCCATTCATGAATGATCGCACGCGGGAGCAATTCTATTAGTGGCTTACCCTCCCGCCACAGTTAATCCGGCTACGGCTGAGCCGTTTTACTCCCGCCTATAAAAAATAGAAACCAGTTGAACATCTGCTTTCAGCAACGTGTTTCTTGCTGTAACAATAGTTTTCTAAATGTGTGAAGTGTCGCGGATCAATTTGAAATTTCGACTGCTTTACCATTATTAACATAATTTATTTTTTTATTATATTTTATTTATATTATTTAATTTAAAAAAAATGGAGGTGAGAAAAATATATGACGAAATGAATAGCAATTAAAAAATTAACTTAGCAACAAATCTTTTGTAGCCATTTCTACATTTTAATTGCCTCGTAAAAAAGTCTCCTTACGTTATTGATAGTCGCAGCAACCTGTTATCCGAATGTATACATTGACGCCGTCCAAGTCATACTTGTAGTCTCGGGGAGTAAAAAGATGAAAATTATAAATCACTGAATGCATTACTAATTCCAGTCACTGAGAACACGAAATTTTTCCTCGATTATTATTCGTACCGATGCACCAGTTTACTATCTATTTACACTTCCCATCATCAAAAAAAATATATTTAAATGATGCTATTGTAAGGAAGAAAGTTTATTAAATTTACTCCTGTTTATTCCCTCGTCCTTTTTGTGGTAATCCAACATGCAAGAATTAATTATCTCGTTTAATTACTTTGTAAAAGTATTTCCGATTGATTGATAGATCTAAATTGTTTTCGGTTGCTGTCAGACAATTGCAAGTAAAACTATTTTGAAAAATTCTTTCACTGACAATAATTTGTTGGAGTAAATTGGTAAGTAGAAAAGTAATTAACTTTAGATATTCGGCTTTTCTTGATCAATAACAATTGTTCTATTTTATTTTGTATAAGATTTATAAAGGAAAAATGCACTTAGCAATTTCAGCTCACTTTTATTATCTCAAATTGCTTAAAGTTAACCAGAGATGGCGCTACGAGAAATAATGCGATTAGACCCCACCTTTTTCCATTTAGAAGTAAATTTACAGCTTAGTAATGGAATCGGTAATTTTGTACGGCATTTATCTAACATGCTTTCCCTTCCCGTCTTGGTTAAATAGTTTTCCTATAAATTCAACCCACTTTTCCATGTTTTAATCAGTTTTGACCTACATAAAAATCGTAAACAATCGTTAAATTAAACTATTTCATTAGACCGCTCTTAATAAAAATTTATAATAAAATATTTTCAATTATATTTAAACATAAAATTTCCTTGTAAAAAAATAAATCGCAAATTATATTTTATTTCTCTATTAGTTTTAACGAATTTGCAAAACAAACAATAATCTTCATACGCGTGAAGAATGAAATCGCACCCTTAATCCATTTTACTGTGGATAATTTCTCACGCGCTGTGGTGAAAGGATTATTGCATACAATATCGAATAAACCGACCTTATCCAGTAAAACACACCTTACGTGAGATATACACATTATTATTTATTGAGCGCTTTTTTTAGAAATTTTCTTTTTTATATTTTAAAATAAAATCTTGTTTGGTGTAAAGATGCGCGCAGAGCGCAAGTTTCGATGTAATTGCCTCACAATTCATGTAATAAAAATGGCATTCTTGTCAAACTGATGGCAGAAAAAAAATACCAACGTCAGTGTCTTACAAACTAAGAGTAATATTTGGGAAAAGTAACAGACGGAGATGATAGGTATTCCTTGAAATAAGTCCAGAGTAAAATGTCAAATTAATCTTTTTTTATTTTTTTATTTCGAGTGATTTATAATTAGTATCTCTAAATATCATTTGTATTATATTTGTTATAAATATAATTTTTCCAATATAAATAATCGCAAGATTTTTTTTTTAAATGGCATTATAGTTAAGTTTTCGGTTCTGCCTATTTGATTGTAGGCAGATCCAAATGTGCAATATAATGCAACAGGTTAGGGTACCATTAATAGTCGGTTTTTATTCAATTTTATGTCTGGTAAATAATCCAGATGAATCATAATTATTTTTATAGCAAAAACAATAATACTTAATTTTAATTTTTTAAAGTAAATAATAACAATAATAATACAAAAATATTTTGTTGCTTTAATTTTTCTATTTTATAATAAAAAATATTTAGTAAATTTCGAATTTTGCAGAAATTCAAATACAACAAAAATAAATTCTTTGAAGAAAGATGAAATTACATGCTCTGCTTCTAAACGGCTCGATTTCATTCAGCGAAGAAATATTTTAAAAAAAAAATATAATTTCAAATTTTTTTTTTAAAACTAAAAAAAAAATATTTTGATTTTGAAATAAAAAAGTATAACTTTTCATTCTAGTTGCAGATAACATTAGCTACCAAGTAATTAACTGTTGATCTAAACAAGATTTCATCTTTAACCACTCCAGAAGCCAAAAATCTGTTGGAGGTTTAAGTCAGAGTGAAATGCTCTGTTCCATTTCTTCTCAAGTAATAAACACGTAATAATTCAGCTCAACTCGAAATCTACGTTTAATCTTACCGTGGACATTTTGTAGTTGTAAATAAGAAATTTTAAATTCCTGCTTTAATTAACCTTTGTTTATATTAATTAATGGCAGTGCCTTTCGCGTAAAATTAAAAATTAATTAAAAATTAAAAAGATAAAAAAGTAGATGGTAAGGACCACCCACTGGTTCAAATTGCTCTCTCGTTAACTGGGGATTTGTTTTTCAAACATACTAAACTGTACAAATATACATTGGAAAATGGGATCCCGATATAAGAAAATTGTTTTAAACCCTATAAGTTTACTATTTATTGACAACTATTCACATTTAACCTCAGTTTAATGTGTGTTAAACGTACACCATTAGATGAGTTTAAAGGGGAAAGAACATCGTGAGAGAAGAAGTTGAAAATATCCTCAAATGTCAAGTAAAATGGCCATAAAAAAGACAAAAGGAAAAAGAGATAGAAAAATTGCTGAGGCTGACACAATTCCCACAAAATGGCTAAAAATATAAAAATTAAATAAAAAAAATCTTTACTTTAAAATCGTCACAAAATCAACTGAATTGAACCAGTTCATTGGAACGTGTAAGAAAAGTGACTGTAAGTTGAGTCCGGCCAAGCGTAACCTCATTTTTACCCTTAACTTTTACCCAACCCTCAGTAAAAACAGGAAAAAAATCGGAATTGGATACTGAGTGTTCGTATATCTGCAGGTCACTGCTTAAAGGGTTGGGGGTTGGAACGCAACACGTGCTGCGAAGACATGGAGCATGTAACATCAATTGAAACTGAGGACAATGGCAATTGCAAAGGGTTAAGGCGAGGTCCAGTAGTTACTGATGCGTGTCACTCACATTGCGGATAACACTTAGAACACACACGTTTAAACTAAACTCACGTAACGTGTAAGTATTTTTACTATAGGAATTTTCATTTTCATTTCCATAAGTTATGTGACCATATTCTCCTCACGAGTGCCGTACAAATTGAATTATTATAAAAATTTCTTACCTGATGTTCCACTAGCCCAATACTTGCACCACAGCTTATCTGGAATAACACAAACATCACATTTCAATTTTTCTTTTCTTTATTTATATATATATATTTTTTTAATCAAGCGTATAAAGCCTTTCAGTGTTTGTTTTTTCAAGTGTATATAGAAGAAATGTTCCATTTTTCGTCACAGTCTCAAGTTTATTTTTCTTTTAATTAGCCATTTTTCCTAGAACCGATGATCCAATTTTTATAAATGTCTTCGATGATATTTTATAACAACCGTATATTGCAATGGGGCAGTATTACATTTTTTTTAAAAAAATAGAGCGGCAATTAGAAACAAATGCAATGGAATTTTGTTAATTTTTTCTTGTCATCTACTCTAAATGAAGATGTGAATTTATAGCTCCAACTTAATAATCCATTGCCATCTCGTTTCCCTGCCTAATTGAAAAAGCTTGTCACCCTACCCTTCAATCAAATTTATGAATAGTTTTCTCTTCCAGACTCCAATCTCAACTTTTTTTCACTACTTTGATCAACACATCAGTCACCGACTAATGTAAATATTTGATATTGACCAGCGCTGTTTTGGTAATTTCAAACTATTTTTATGTATTATAAAGACAAAACCAATCGTGTTTACTCTTCCAAGGGGTTTCTAGCAAATGAGTAAAAGTTCAAGGTGCCAAATTCTTTTTATTTTTTTAGGCTAACATTTATCGTGCACAGTATACAATTACTTTATAAACAAAAGTCCTAATTTCGACTCACAAACATTCAGATAATATTTCAGTGTTTGGTCGAACTAAAATTTTGATTTATGATTCAAATTAAAAAATAAAAAAAATTTAATAGTATATACAAACTAATATCAACTTACATAAAACCAACATTATAAATTTTTGTTGTTGATTTTAAGATAAAAATCTGCGTTTTATAATTTACAAATACAAGTGTGAAACTTTAATTTTACAATCGAAGTTAACTGTTCCAAAACACTGAGCACGAAACCGTAAGTTGTAAAAAGGTGTGCCAAAAATACTAATCTTATTTTAGATCGAACTAAATTCAAATTCTCAATTTGTTTAAAATGTTCAATTAAAAGTTGTCAGCAAATGTTATCATCTACGAAACGAGTTTAATGAAATTGGTTAGGATCTAATGGAAGTTTTAGTCTCATTAGAGTCGTTTTCCCTTCAATCTCTATGTGAAACCAATTTCATACGGTCGCATTTGCATGCATTTCAATCTGAATCAGGTAATTGCTTTTCCTCATGCATAATATTTTCTCACGTTACTTACCTACTTTTTCCTAACGAATCGACACATTTTCCCCAATATAAATTCCCCTAACTTCTTGCAAGAACTAGTTGCACGTGCAGTTTAAATGCGAAAATAATTTGAACCTCCAGCTGATATAGTAGGTCGAATTAAGGGCAAAATTACGAGTAAACCGCAGAGTGCTCGAGAGACAGCAACCGATCAACTGCGAATGGAATGGCGAAATGAAACATGCGCTCAAACTACTCGCTTTTGACTCAAACATTCCAAGGAAAGGGTGATGGTAGAAAAGCATCCAAGATTGAATTCTGTTACCAAATACCATATTACTTTTGCCCAATCGATTGGTAAACACTAAGAATGAGAAGAATTCGACTTGTATATCGAAATACCGTACGAAACAAAAAACTGCGTTCAGAAGCGATTCCCTCGTGTTGATAAATTTTAACCTCAGCTCGATTTTTACCGAGAACTAAAACCATTTTGAGCTAAAATAAATTCGAATGGGTTCGATATTGATTCTACACACATTTGAAAATATCGAGAAATTAACTCGCCACTCGACACAAGCTGCATTAAACTACTGCGGCTGCGCACAAACAAAAATGGCTGACTGCAACGCTAACGTGAAAAGGTACTTGAGAAAGAGTTACGTAAGTTGAGCAATAAAATTGCTTAACCGTGCATTAAAAATTCATAATTTCAAGTTAGGTAAAATGTGGTATTTAAATATAGTAATTTTTGTAAACAGAGTAATAACAGTAATTTGATAGCACCTGGTGGAAGGAGAAAAATTATAAAATATTTAAAAAACTTGTTTACAATATGGCAGACATTTGACAAACGTCAATCAATTACATTGTGATTTTTTTTTTGTGACACTTACAATTGTGCATGTTTGTTCTTACTTTGTCCATATTACCAATTCCATATTTCCACAATAATGCCATTAGAGAATTTCAAATTGGATGTGATTTCCAAGCAGCAAAACTCGTAATAATGATAACTACAGGTATATACAATCACTTACATTTGCCTCTACAACCATTTGTTGTAAAGAGGTTCGCTAGCAAAATACACCTGCCAATGGAATTCGTAGGTGGAGAAAACTTTTCCCCGTTATTATAAAATCCCACCCCAACCTTAATATGAATTTGTCTGACATTTAAAATGAGAGGGTTGGGTTTTTGTCTAGTAAGAACCAATCATAAAACAGACCCACCTCTGGAATTAACCTACGTCATAGCATGAAACCCCAGTTTTTTTTTAAGTTTTAAACTCTGTGTTTTGTCACTAGAGTTCGTTGCAATTGGTTGAAAATAACAGTAATGGTTTATGCAGATTTATTATCAGTAGTTTGATATCGAAATACATTTTTCCACATTGTTTTAATGTTATACACGAGTATTTTCAATTATAAATTGGTATAATTGCTAATTAAAATTTTAATTTAATTCTCTTCTTATCCTATTTGAAGTGCAGTTAATTAAACAAAATTTGTTACGTTTAAATTGAAGTTTGTAGCTTAGCTAATTTTATTGCTAATCGATTATCTCATAGTACTTATGAAGTGTTTAAAATTAAACTTTATAATTTACTGTTAATTAATTATAAAAGTTAATGTTCAATTCCCTTTATTATCATAATTTTTAATTTGTAAACGTATGTGATCGTTTGTAGCCAACAAAAATCTGGTTTACTTCAACTGTGTTATCATTGGCTCATAATAAATATTGTTGATAAAAAGAAACGAATGGGTAGATAGTCGAAGCTGCTTTATATAATTTATGGAAACATACATTAGCTCTTTGTCCACTTGCAAACAATCTCGTTTCACTCGCACCAATCACGAGATACATTTAGAGAACCAATGGAAGCTTTGTTCGAGAGCAAACACCAGCCGCGTGTTGGTGAAATTTGCTACTATGACTAAATGAAAACCGTCTCAAGATTTTAAGTTCTAATTTGTGATTTTTAAATTACTTTAGATAATATTGAAAATTCACAAATTTGTATTTTTAATTTTTTTTCTATTTTCAGGTTGTAAAATAAAATATTCGTCTTTTTAATTACTGAATTGCGGCTAAAATTTCATACTTTGAATGCAATACTCTATCATACACTGAAATCTGTAAATAAACCGGATTTATACGATCTATTAAAACTATAATCAAAGAGTCAAGTTATTATTTGAGCCGACTAAATAAACGCTGCCAACCCGACGAAGAGCGCGCGATTCACATTTCGCATACACTTTAAGGCAAAAAATCGAATGGCAAAAAAATGGTCTTAAAATTAAGAAAAAACATATAAATTATGTTTAAAAAAATAAATATAAAAAAAAATCTCGTTTAACAATTAAATACGTTTCATTAGTGTTATGTAAAAAAATTCGCATTAAATAATTTTATGTAAGAAAAAAATTACATTGGAAAACAAATAATCTATTTATGTTTAAAGCTTAAATAGCCGTTAAATAATAATAATGTCTAATTAATAGTAAATAAAAGCACGACATTAAATTCTTTTAAAGAACCGTATAAAATGTACTCGTAAAAAAAAATAAAAAAATTAATGTTTTTTTTTTACCTTTTATGGAAGAATTTGGAGAAATGTGACAGCACCAAGTAAAATTCAAGTTACAATGTAACCGGCGATGAATTGCAACTCATAGAAAAAGGGTTCTGCACTCCAATGCTCCACCTTACGGAAAAGCAAAGAACCAAACCTTTCTCAGTTGGTGGGAGGCCCACACACGTGAGCTCAGGTAATTGCCTCAAGGATCAACCGTTCTCTAATCCTCGATTTCAAATCTCTTAAAAAAATTCTACTTCAGTATTCCAATCTGCATTTATTCAACGAGTAAAAACATAGCGTTAATCAATAATTAAAAATTTCACTCTCACCGCGCCTGCGCACTTTAAGTTAAAATAATAGGTAAATAAAATTTAAGAATAAAGGAAAATAAAAAGAAATAAAAGATGAAGGTGTTTGCAATCAAGCGGCAACGGTGACCACTATTCAAGGTTGTGTTTTTTCAATCCACAGATCTTAACTGCCATTTAACATGTGTAATGGGAAGGTTTTAATGTTTCTATCGTACCGAAGTGGCGTATAAAATGATGGCACCCTGATGCACGGCCTCGTACACAACTGGCCAAGCGGCCATTTCGTTTCGTGTCAAAGTAATTGGTGAGAAGAAAAGAAAGGGTATCAAAGACAGATGGCAAAGTGGGCAAGAATTGCTGCTGGCATCGGCTATTGTCCATTTTATAAAACCACGATTGATGAAAATCGGTGAAAATGAATAGATCGGGTTGCGGTATCTTAATAAAACTCGCAATTGGATTTCTCTACGAATTACCAAGCGAAAAAGGGAAATACGATTAGAAATAATTCGGCTTAATTGATTTTTAGCCATCTTTTAAAACATCGATACCGTAAGTGTGTACGCGACGGGGCGATAATTTATGAGGTCAGCCATGCACTGTATTCCTGGAAGTCCTTTTACAACTTACCAGGTTTCATCTCAGTCTCGCCTTTCCATTGCCAGCTCAAACGGCTTCTGACCTTACCATGGACTATACACATAGAGAGCTCGTCTAATAAGGATTTGCTTTTATATAAAAAATATGGAAGAATCAACGAGACTAGGTGAGTAAAGAGTAAAAATGTCATCAAATGACCAATAGCATTTATAAAATCAAATGAAAATATTTAATTTTTAAATTTATGACTGACTTAGATGAAAGTGTAATATAGCTTTGGAAGAGTCATTTTGTTCCTGGTCTTTGTTGACTGGAGATATAAACAACTCAAAAGTGTCACTGGTTCACATGAAGAGACACGTAGCAGAAATTATAGGCACCAAATTGGCTTTCATTAGAGGCTGACGGGTTCGTGTCGTTTGTTCTCTCGATAAGAAAAGGGCGGGAACAACTTGGCAATGCAAGACCAGATACATCTCTTGTGACACCTGCTGTAAATTTTAGCCACAGGGATTAGTTTCGAGATAATTGGTCGCTGCTATGTTTTTCTACATTCACTCGAAATTCTTGTTCAAATATGTGATGTGTAATTAACATAGATTTGATGCTTTGAAAATTCCGATGGAGTATTTACAGAACAAAAATTTAAAATGTTAAAAAATTTTCTAAATAATTTCAATTTTTTATTTTATTTACTTCGAGTTTTTTTGCGGTAATTTTTTTAATGTTTACCGATGCAATTTCATTCGTTTTACAACGATGTTATACTTAATGACCACTACTTAATGATTATCATCGTTCAAACATGTCCTAAATCACTTCTAAAAAGCGGTAATCGTTCTGTAGTTGCTATAAATAATTTGAATTACTTGTAATATATTTAATGGGTACATAAGCTTCACTCATACGGTCCTACTATTAAATAATTACGTCGATGCTAAATATGATTTAATATTGCTTTAATATGTAGTAAACTTAAAAGTGATCGAAACCTTATTTTAGCTAAAATTATTCTAATTAGGTGGGTTTTTACTTATGAAATTGGTATTAACTCAAACTTGGCGCGATATATTAAAACTTTTATGTTGCATTTTTTAAATACTTTTCAATATTGGAAAATGTTTAAAATTTATATATATAAAGTCAAGATGTTTCGTTTGAAAGAATGAAAGCTGCTGTTTACGAGCTATAACTGATAGAAGCCTTCATAGAATAAGCGAGTTAATTTCCATTTGAGCGACCGCAGTCGAGATAAGTACTCAAAATTGCAGAGCGGCCCACAAAGCAATTCCCTCGCATTTCTACGAAATCACTAATGAGTTGCCGTACGAAGCCACCAGCCGTTGATGAATTTTCATAAAATTTTTTTTCTTTATTCTTTTACGATTAAACTATATCCCTTTCCTTCGTAAATTCGCATACCCAAAGTCCAAAATTTTTTTCTTTTTTAAGACAATTTATAATTATTTTCCACACACTTAATATCAATGCAATTTGTTTTTAAAATGATGCATAAATACCGGAAAAATTCCCATTTCAGATATCAATGTAATTACAGATTTAAATTTACATTTTTAGATACTTTAAGCAGTTATTCCGCATTAACCGAAAAAGATTTTTCTGTATACCTGTTCCAAAGAAAAGTAAAATCGATAAAAAAAAATGCTGGGGTACTTAATAATAGAGCTGCTTAATGCATTTTCTTTGCTCGGATCCGTGAATAAAAGAGCTCAACATTCTCATGCATATATCACAAAACGCGTAATAAATAGCAACCGAGAAAAGCTGCAGCTATAATTTTAGAATTTTCATAGCTTAAGTTTTCTCCCGAAAGAGTCTTTATGATTCCAAAGGGAAACTTATTAAACCGCAGCTAAGGAATATAAAAATGTACAAAATAAAAATACAAAAATATATGAAAATTAGATAAATAAACGAGCGGTAAAGAATTCGATTTTGAGAAATCAGCAAATAACTCATTCTGAGAATGGCTGAAGTCTGTTTTGCTTTCTCCGTTTGCTTTATAATTCGATAATCATAAAATTACAAGATTACATTCTGACTGCAGCCATAATTTATGTTGGCAGCAGTTCCAGTGAAAAAGCAATATTTTTCGACGCTCAAAAGGCCGCAACAAGAATTATATATGTAATGATAAGAAAAGCAATGTGTTGCCTGCAGCTTATCGTAAGGCTGAGGCTTGATCGTACTGAAAGAGAAATAAATCTCAGGCAATGCCATTTGTTCTTCTTCATTGGACTGAAAAGTAATAACCCAAGACGACAAGTAATGTCTGTGTCTTCTTTTTCTAAAAATATAAAAATTGCTACTTCTTCTTAATTCATCTCATAAATATCGAATTTATTTTGCCGCTAAATTGAAAATTAATAAACCTTTGAAGAGCAAGAAAACGGGAAATAAATAAATCGATAAAATATTATTCCAGTTGAAAAAAAAAATTTCGATATAAAATATTTTTACACGTGGGAAGAATAATATCGCGGATATGAAATTACATAAGGAAAAAGAATCGGTTACGTGAAACTACATTCTTTAATTTCATCTAGTGCGAAGATCGAGTTGAGTTTCCTAATATATTTTAATTCTTAAAAAAAAACCTCAAAAGCAAAACAATTGCTTTTACGGTTCTAACAAATCGAAATGACTCCAAAAAGCCAGTCGCCAAGTACTTTTAGTGCGTTATAGAAGCAACATTATTGCTTTAGACCCGGCACATAAAAACGTTTTGACCAAGTCCACTCTCATCGCACATTTAAGTGTCTCTTATTTGATTATTCTTAAAAAAAAACAGCTTTTATAAATTCCACGAGATTCCTAAGAAGTTATATCCATTTACTGCCAAAAGAAAATTTCTAAAATTTAAAATTTAAAAATAAAAAAAAATTTTCGAACATAAAAATACACGTGGATCATTCGAGTAAAGCTTGAGTAACGCAAAACGGCAAAAGGTAAAGGAATTTCTTGGAAACTCAATTCTCAGAATTATCGGTTGACCAAAGAGTTCTAAAACCGTGCAGAAAATATTATGAATGACAAATTTTTCACAACTCTTTCCTTTTTCCTATTAAAAAACACACTCATTGGCTTTGTATTACAGAATACAAAAGTCATAAAAATATTGCGCATTTGGAATGCAGCCAGCAAGATTTCCTTTAACCTTGCTCTTCTTCGACCCTTAATACTTGCAAAGTATGTTGAATCAAGAAATGGCCTACATTTACACTCTGTATTTGCTTAAAAAATTATATTTTTAAGTCCACGCGCAAACTCTTTGCATGCCTGGAATGAGAAACTAAGCCAACTAAACATTCAGCAACAACAGCTTGCATTTTATATTTAAATTTGCAAAAAAACAAAGCTAAAAGTTTATATAGAACGATGGGAACAGCATCTGGCAAATAAACAGGGTTAAAAAGAAATAAACAAAAACAGAATAGTGAAACAAACATTTTTGTTTTATGTGCTCAACCGAAATTGCAACCGTCTCGCGTTGTAGTCTCGCTGCAGTAAAATAGGTGCAACTAACTCTCTCTAATGAAAATCATTACAAGATCATAATGGTGGTCACTAATTGAGTTTGTTAGGAAAAACTCATTACATTAGGATTTACACAACTGCGACTATAAAGAAAACTCGGCTTCACTACAACTCACAATGGGAAAATGTAATCACGAGTCAGGTGTTTCCTTTTCCCTATTGCACAAACATAAAATGCTACATACAAAAAAAACATGTCATTCCCAGCCCTTTTACTCTAATTCAACCCAAACAACTCGGCCGTTAAATTAATGTCACGGTAACATTTCGTTTCCGCAATTTTAGATTTTAAAAATAAAAATTTAAAAAATTGTATCAATCTTTAAATGAATTTAATTTTATTGAATCGCATTCGAAAGTCGTCTAATCTTGCGTGAATTGGTAAACACTAAACCGCTCTATTCTCCGATGTTACGATGGAGCCAGCAGTTTGTGGACGCAGTTTGCCGCTATAAATTACTAACAGTTGCCAATGCACGTCTTTATAGTCTATCTCCCTACATGCACTGAGCTACACAATTTGTAAAGAGAATCCACACGATTTGAAATGGACTCTTAAAACTCGTTTGCAAAAACAGAATAGCCGACCGTTATTCACAACGATGGTCCGAGTGGGCTTGTGCATTGTAAAATCAAACGGCTGGCAATTAAGAAGAAGTAAAAAAGCTCATCATTCTAATCCGCAACGATCTTCAGTGTCTAATCAAGCGAACTTTAGCAAACAACTTGCACGTCAAAGAATAGTTTTATGAATCATAACCAAGCTTGAGAGCCATTCAAGCTATCATGCAATGAGTACTTACTGGTAATAGCGGAGCAAACGCGACGGCGATCGGATTCCAGTTGCACCTGACGATGGAGGCAGCGGCAGCTTCTTCGTCTTGCCAAGTGCGTATTGGAAAGTGGCCCGGTTCTGACGTGAAGCTGTCGTTTTTCTTCAACTGGTCCGACTTGCACGAGACACGTCGGGTCGATTTTGGCGCGTCGTTGGCTGCAGCACCAACCACCAACCCTCTCGCACTCACTCTCACTCCTCCTTCCTTCTCTTAAAGTAGCCTACGACGTGCAAGCCGCAACTGCCGTCTGCAAGACCAATTTCTCATGAATTTTAATTGGCCTTCGTGTGACAGGAGATTTCACATTTTTCCCCCCCTCACTTGCAGCAAGTCTATTTTCTTATAAAATATTAGTTTGTTTAAACCAATACAAAAGCAACTGAGGCGGTCCTAATGCATAAACATGGCGGAGCAGTCTCGGTATTTTAATTACTGAGGGCAAAGAAACATGGTTTCCGATTTTCAAAGGACCCCCACAGTGATAGCCTGTTTACTAAAAAAGAAAAAAGAGAAACGGACCCCATATTTCCCATACGCATTCATCTTCCATCTTCCCCCTTTGATGACATTGCTCTCCCTGTGTCTCAACTTCCTCTCCCTAAAATTCTCGACAGCCATTTCTTTTTCCACAGCCCATTTTTCTTCCTCGATACAATTTAAGCCAGAGTTCAAATCAGGGTTAGATAATAAACAATTTTCAGTGCCCTTTTTTTCTCGTTGAAATTAGCAAACGTCCCGCCAATCACTCAACATCACATACCCAGGGAGAAAAAGAGACCCCGAGCTAAATCTTAATGATGGAGAGCGAGACTCAAGCCCTCCCAGCCGCCACCAATATTGCAATATGTGGCATGCGGGAGAAGTGTAGTAAGGGGATGGTGAGAACCTTAGCCAACCAAATTGCATGTCGCAGTAAATAGCATAGGAACCGTGTAGTAGAGCGTCAACGCCTTAATCGCCAAGAGACCTCTGCCCAGAGAATATATAGTTTGGACTTTTCTCAGAAATGGATTCTTGGATTGGGTGTGGTGGCTCTTGGGGATAGATTTTCATGGTTTTCCTTTTTAAAGCAAAAAGTATATTATAGTGTTCAAGCATGAGTCTCTCCAGCTGGATAGGGTTCATGAGAGGGGCAATTTTATTGCGGCCACGACCACTTATATCAGCCACACAAACTAATTCCAGAATTTTTATTTCGTGGTCGTAAGGCCTGCACACCTCGAGTAGTATGCACTTAGTAATAATGTAGCATTCAGTAAGGCCATCATTAAGCATTTCCAGCCTTCTAATTAGGAACAATACGAGCGAGTACCTAAGTATGCCAATGGTGTAATCAAAATTCATCTACAATTATACCATAAAATGTATCAAGGATTAATCAGATTTCGATTAAACCATCAACATCGGTTTATTAAATAGTATGAAAAAAAAGAATGTATGATTTAGTATTGGCAGCCATGCAAAAAATCGAGCTTTTCAACGTACTCATAAAAATTTCCATTTGTATTGAATGAGGAAACAAATTTCTGATGTAATCTGCTACACCGAATCAAAACGGAAATTTGAACACAAAAGCTCGCTTCTCGTTTTATACGAATCTTCGTTTTTTGTTTATTTAGAATGTTATATTAGTGTTATTTATTCGATACATTGTTTTATCGCTGAATATATTTTGTTGCGAGTTTACTCGGCGCATAAAAATGGCATTAAGAGACAAGCTCCTTTCCCTGGCTTTTGAAAGCGACTCGTTTATAATGCTTTTGCTATACCATTATAAAAATAAATATTTAAAAACAAGAAAATGTAAAAAAGAAAAATCCAATTTAAGCGCGCAAATAAATTACGACTCGATTGGAAAAAAGAATATATAAAATAGATAAACTTACGGGTTTTTACTGCGCACTCGAATGAGTTGAGAAAATGGAATTGAGCAAAGCCGTTTTCTTTCACAAATCCCACGGACTGACCACGTGAATCAATAAATGTGCAGAAAGTGTTCACATCAAACTGAGCATGCTCAGTAGTATTATCCAACACCTAAAGTGTTTTTGTACTGTTTTCGTGAACCCCGCATACATTCTTAAAGCAAAAAGTGGATTGAATATATAATAGTCAGCTATAAAATAACAAGAAAAATTGCCTCGTTTTTTTATATGAAAAGTAAAATTTAAAAATAAAAAAAATAGCAAGAGATGAGACGCGGTATTAACTCTATATATATAAATCATGAAAAGTTCTAATCAGAAGAAAAGAAACGAGTTTTTCTAATCAACATTTTCATCCTTTGAATTTTTGAGAAGGGAGGTGATGGTTCGAGAGCTGTAAATCAAGTGCTAAGGAACACTAAATATTATTCATTCATGCAAGCCTAACGAACCAGCCACCCACTGTCGCAAGGGTTACACTGTAAAACATTCAGTGTTTAACTCAATATGCTCTGAGGGCAAACACTTGAGAAAACAATACGCTTGGCTTTTAAGAACAAACAAAATCACAACACTTTGAAAACGAGTTTCAATTCTCAAATAACTCCCATTGAATTTTTAAATTAATTTTCTAACTATAGCATTTTCTTTCAAACGTATGCTAACACTGAGAAAACTAACCTCGAGCACCATGTCCCGAGTGACGTCAGAAGCGTGCATTGCTCTGCCATTGGCCTGCACATGACACGCTCCAAACAGTTAATGTTATTAACGTGCATGGAATCACAATTGATCCCACATAAGTGCAGATGGGTCCAGACTCGAAACACCAACAAAAAAAAAGCTGACGGCCATTAAAAGCCAAAGTTGACAAAACAGTATTACTTAAGTGTTATTATATTGGCTATATAAAACGGGCTTATCAGTAAACGAGACTTTTTTTCCTAATTTGTTATTAGCAAATTTAAATACACACGGCATTAACTTACATCGCTCGAATTAATAAGAGAGAAAAAAAATCTTCTCAGTTCACGGAATTTTCGTCAAAAACCCCTTAAAATGAGAAAAAAATAAAAGAAAAAAATATTAAGCGTGACGCTATATTTTACTCAACTTTGATTTGTCGTGACCCTCGAGCCCAAATACCAATGACAGTTAGTTGGAAGTTATAAATAATTTTAGTGGATTTGGCATTTTTTAATAGATATAAATAGGTCAGTTTGTATGAAAAAGACCGATTATTCACTGTGTACTAATAATAAATGAATGACATCTCAACACCAGATGAATTTAAAGCGTTTAGTGAATGATGTGTACTCAGTGTGAGGCATATAACGATGCATGATTGATTGCCCATTTCTTACTCCCAGCAATTAAGCAAATTTGCCATTGCGCTTCACTTTTGCGAGCTGTTAATCATTTTGCACCTTCAAAAAATCCTCGTGGTTTCCAATTTACAACAGCTGCAACTCACGAGGTTTTCGGTGTCATTGGAACTTGCTCACTCAGCAGGAAATATTTACGGGCGAGTCCTAGAACGAGTTATTTGTAAACTCTGTTTGTTTGGTTTTATTTTTAATTTTTTTTTTCATTTTAAAATAGGATTTACTTATATAAAGCAAATTAAGTCAAGGGTGCTTTCACGTTCGTTTTAATCCTCATTTAAATAAATTTCACGTTTAATGTTATAAAAATTCGGTAATTTGCATCCATAAATTTGGTATTCAAAGACGCATTTCTTCTAAAGTCCAAATCGATCGCGTGCAGCAGTGCGCGGGCGAGTGAAATTCTTGGAACACTGCACGCGCTCAAGGCGCGCGCAGCCGAACGTGTTAACCGTTCGATATCGGCGGCCGACGGCCTCCGACGTCATTTGCCGCATTGCAGCTACGAATGGAGCTCATAGGCTGCTGCCACATCGTGATTCGCGGATTCGAATCGGCCAATAGCGCTACAACTGCTTGAATCAATATTTGGGAAATTTTTCCCTGTTTTTGCTTGTATAATTTACTTCATATTAAAAATAAACCACACGAGAGTGCATTATAAGATTCTTATATGCGATAACATTGAATGCATAAAAAAGATATAATATTAGTATTTTTTTTAATCAGTTTATCCATCGAATAGTAAATTAAAATTGCTTTAAATTTCAATGAAAATAATTTATTAATTTTTCAAGAATCGTAAATTAAAACATGGTAACACAATAAAATACCATTGACGTCTATTAAATTTAAAAATAGATTGAATTTAGTTCGACTTCGGTTTTATAATACTTGTATATTCACGGTTTAAAATAGGCTATTGAGTAGCAGTAAAATCAGTTTAATGTGCCAATGTCCCTCCGTGCAATTAATGATTATGAGTGGACAACTTGGCTGACACTTTTTCTCCCTTGCTTCTTTCTTTCAACACATTTTTGTTACAAGTATTGAATTTACGGCACCATAAACAGCGAGATATGTTCAATTAAAAGAATATTAACGCTGTCGGATACACTCGCTCTATACAATCTATAGTGCTTTTCGCTTAACAATTTTCTACTGCCAATATTATGTCACTAACAAATACAAAATCACTATCGTCAATTACGATCTTAAATTAACACTCCAGAGCTCAATTTAATTTCTAATATTAAATTATTTTTTCCATCAAATTCGTGTTGTTCTTACATTTTACGAGTCTATGTTTCTAACAAAGTAAATCGAATAAAAGTCCAACCACACATTTTTATTTCATATATATTTTTTATTCTTCCTTTATTTTTCGACCGTTTTCAATGTTCCGGATTGTCAAGTTTTAGTACTGTGCGGTAGAAACTTTTCGCTCGGATTTTACGATCGTCGAGCCACTCAAAAGAGAAAGGCAAATGAAAAAAAGTTTTAGTTTTATTTATTTTTTTTCTGTTTTTCTTTTTCGTCTTTTAGCAGCGGAAATTTCCTATTCATCGATGATTGCGCTTGGTCGAGCACTATACGAACGAAGATCTGCATCAATTGCCCTTTCGCCTTTGTATTTTCCAGACATTAAGGAACAAATGGCTTAATCCAGTTCTTGTCTTTTGGTGGCAGCGCAAACTAAGCTCTTTCTCTGCCTTTCAATATATGTTGCTTTCAAACTGTCGGGCTATAAAATGCTGATTGCTCGGCCTGTAAGAACTTGGGTTTTATCGGCCTACACCACATACGACGTCAAGTCGAGGGTACAATTCTTCTATCTGACAACTGCCAACCCTATTGCGATTCACCCGAAATGCCCATTGGACCTGGAAGAGAAAGGAAATACGTGGCGCGCATTCGGTGATAAGAATTTTATACAATCAACACCCATGACTATTAAAATTCTTCTTTTTAAATATCTAACCCTTAAATTTATCATGCCAACACTGCTTAGTAAACATTCTAAGCTTTAAATAATTCAATAGAATATCAAATTCAGTAAATAACTGTATAAAATTTAAAAATAAATTTGCAAATAAACTTTTACGAGTTCAATGCAATTTATAAATTCCTATGTAATCAATAGATAACCAACTTCATAATATTTTATGAAGAAATAATAAAATTTTATTTTTTTTAGATGTTATAAAACAGGTATTTTACTTTAGTTCCCATTAATGGGCAGCAAAGAAAGCTGAGTGAAGATCCTATTTCCTTTTAGACTCGTGAATGTTAGAAAAGAAAATTTACAATGGAAGAAAAATCGACTCGAGACACAAACTTCGATTGTAAAACGAATCTTGGCAAAGCCTCCGTATATCCCCGGAACTCTACAAAAATGTCAAGTTGAGTTAGTTTAGCAGATAAAAGTAATCTTTGAGCCGTAGCTTTTGGAGTTTCCAAATGTCCGTGAAGAAATACAGCAATTACGAAGCATATACTATAAATTAAGTGTCTTCGCTTTTTTCCACTCCCCGTCCAGCTCCATCATCACACATTATTTCTCTTCTTCTTTTTTTATTCAAGAAGGTCGATAAATGAGAATGAAAAAGACACATGTTTGTACCTGCAAGCTGTATTCGGTCGGCTGCAGATGTTGCAGATTGCACGCGCAGTCAACTCGCCGTGATTTATCCAAATTGCTTCGTCTTAAAACAAGTCTGTTTTATAGTTTTACCTCACGGGGAATATTTCGCACTTTTAATGGCGTTTTCTATCACACAATAGGCTTTGTTCCTGATGATTAGATATTGTAACTTTACCTTGACATTTTTAATTTAAAAAAAAAATAAATATCCTCTCTTAACACTCGATCCGATGTGGCACATTAACTCGAATTAATTTAGTTTGTAGCAGATCGTAAAAATTGGAATTGCATTTCGTAAATATTTAAATTAATGCACTAAATAAAAAATAATAATAAAACTACACTTTTTAGAATTTTTTTCTCATTCTTTAAATTTAATATGTTGAATTATACGTAAACTGTAAATAATTTGTTTTAAAAATGGAAATTTCAGTCAACCAATTTATTCGGTACACACCTTAAAATCAATAACGTATTAGTTACACACTAAGTAAATAGCTTAGTTACAGCACGAATAGTGTGCCATAAAACAGTGACGCGTTTTATTCATTAATAATAATATATAACCCTGGCAAACATTACAATTTATGCAGCCGACAGCTGTAAATATCATGGATAAGCTTTATTTTCCTAATTGCAAAAATAAATTTTTTAGACCTAAATGTTTTATACTAATTGCGAGTATTAAAACGGATTTTATTACAGAGTTAAGAGGTTCACGAATTTGGAGAGAAAAATCGCCCACTTGAAGCAAAGATGTAGTCAATTATTGCCTAATGGTAACTATGAAAAAGAAAGATCGTAACTTGATGAGACATTTTCACGTCGAAAAAGTAAAAGAACTGTAATTATACGATGTAAAAGAAGAGAAATTTCAGTAGAACATTAAAGAGTTTGATGTTATAGTTTGTTTCCATAGAAACCATTGATTGCAGAACAAATTACATACATTGGAAATTTTATTACTAAGTTTTTGTTCATTTTAAAATTCATTATATTGGAACTAAGGTTGAGAATATTGTATTATTTAACTAATGAAATATAATTAATTGATTATTTTGTGTTTTTAATTTTGATTTTATTCTATATGATTCGGATCAAAATATCAGAAAAATAAATTTTATTTTATTTTTATTTTTAAATTGGTGGTGAAACGACACTTAATGCCTAAACATTGACCTCACTGCCATCTGTAAGCGACTAAAGCAACTACATCCAATGACTAATAGAAGTTTTTGATTTTAATATTCATATTTGTAAATCACAATAAAAAAATTTAAATTAATTAAAAACAGTGCGTATGTATCAATACAATCGCAAAACATGAGCACTTTCTTACAAATGCATTGCCGAACTAATTAACATTTCAGCATGGCCGTCGCGAAGAAGGCGGGGTTAAAGCCAAAAGCATCACGGGTAACGTACAATTTAAACTAATTTTTTTATATAAAATTTTGAGAATTTCTTAAAATTTTTATTTTGAACCCCCTAAATCTTTAAAACTAGTTACCATAAATATCTAAAGAATTGATGCTCGTTTTTTTAACATGTTTAGCTATGACGTCAGACAAGGGAGTAATATTATGTTAATTTATTTGCAAGCAACAACCAATCCCCTAGAAGAGCAAATTTCTTTCTCTCACTTCGCTCTTCTGATCACATAAGCCAATTAAAAATTTAACAATTTTTATAAAAAATTTTTAAAAAATATCAGACATAAAAAATTAAAAATAAGTATTTTTAAAATTCATAATAGCACTAAAATTATTTATTGCTCTCTTATTACACTTACATCTAAATAAACAATAGCAATTTAAAACCAACCTGAAACTCGAACTCACTTGCAAGATTTAATCAGACCACCCAATAAGCGCAAATTTCTGCAGTTAGCAACTCGTAGCCAATCATTGCAATGATCGGTTCAAACTGATTGGATGTTTGTTCCGTGCTTGGACCACCCACGGCTGAACGACCGGTTCCCATCCAGTAAGGGCGAAGCAGAAGGTTAAAGTTCACCCACTCCCCCTTCATTCAGTATTTACATTACAATACAAAGCCAATCAATTATGTAAAATTAACGCAATAAAAGTTGCCCATTGCACAACCGGTGTCTTAATTAATGTGTAATTAATTCCTACCTCTTTGATTTCTTGTTTGGGAGACTTCGGAGAGCTTTTTAAGCTGTCCATTGCACTGACCAATCCTAAAAAAGAAAAAAATATTATGTCCAAAATTGATTTGTGATCTTATTAGAGAATCAATTCAGTTTTATCTCATAGTTCATGATTAAAATATTTTATGGTTCACTCACGTCGGTCGGCCATAAGGCAGTGGTCATTTCAAAATGTTTTATTTTGTCTTATATAGCCACTTAAATTATAAAACATATAATGATGTATACTATTAGAAAAAATTAAAAAAATAAATATTAAAGACCAAAAAAACATATTTTTTATATCGCAATATGGCAGAGTTTTTATTTAGACTCTATAATATACCTAAAGATCAACACCAAGAGTGAAAAAAAATCTTCTCTGTATACACTGTCTAGACAGACAGACAGTCAGAAAACTGAGGGTTCATACAACATCAAACAGACCGCGAAATCGAGACCCCTGAATCGGGCCATAAACATAGGGCGTATGTACTGAAATAAGCCTAAACCCTCAAAAAAGCCAAATCGAAATTTTAACCAATACAACATTTCAGACAAATAACGTCGTTATTGTTCAACAGCAGCTTAATTAGATAGTTAGGAAAGTATTGAAATTCTTACCGAGGTCTGAGAGTATTAAATATATCCATTTTAATTTTATCCGAGAAACGTTCGCTAGTTGCGCACCCATGTTCACTTGGTCGCAACCCAACACAATTTGCTTCGACTTGCCTTCGACAACACTATCAACTTCAGGTCAGATTCGGTCTGCCCAAATGTTCCATACGGCACAGTAGGGGATAGAAGTATCCCCTTATACTCCCAAGTTTTCTGGGAAACCATCGATGGCAAACTACTCATCGACACAATAAGGATCAAAGGCACTCGGGTCATCCCCCTCTCGCATTGGACACGTGCTACCCACTTGCTTGGCAACAGTTATCACCCTACTGAGAGAACAAATAAGGCGAAATTACCCCTAAGAAATCGTGAGAACTTTGATTTTGCATCGATGTTCTGTCAAACGAAGCACACGCTACACTATTAAATTGAGCGGTTATGTGGCTGTTAAATTGGTTTTAGTGTATAATTTGCACTTGGACACCACTAAAAACGTTTATCATCTTAATATTGATAGCGTACAAACAAGTTTAAAAAATTGTAACCCATGAACCCGTTAAAAAGTCTTTTCTTCCAAGTAATAAATTGAAGAAATAAATTTGCCGAATGTGCCATTACCGCCTTTCACGACTCTGGCTTATTTGAAGAGAATTCCAAGGTAAACAATAATAAAAATAATTATAAATTTTTAAGTCATCTTAACACGGACTAGTTTTTTAAACCGAATGATTTTCGTAACGGATATACAATATTATCCGTATAAATAATATAAATATAAACAGCGATAATCGGAATTATTTATATGCCAAAATATTAAATCTGCTAAATAATACTTATATTAGAAACAAATTACTAAAAAAAAAAAAAACCACAAAATATGTAAAGTTAAGAACACAAAAATACCTAATTAATTTCAAACTGCGAATGTATTATTTAATTCTATTGTAATATTGGGTTACTGTTTTTATTTCCGTTTGGTTCATGTTGTATTATTTTTAATCCATTAAATAATTAACAATCTTGAAAATATACCCTACATAAATCTTAATTTCTATTTAATGTAAGCCGGATGCTCTTATGTGATATATGTCTAAGGTAAATACAATTACATACAATTTTAGCAAACTAATTGGACTATATGTTATTTTTTTTACACGCAAAAAATTTAAACCTATATTTCCACAGTCTCGTTTTACAACTCTTAAATTTTACAATTAAAATGTTTAGTTTACCTTATTTATTCAGTTTCATCGAACGGTAATAAATGCAATTTCTTAAATTTATATAGTTAAAAGTATTTCTAGATCTTTTTTCCAGTGCATCGAAAAGAAATGAATACAATTTATAGACAACTCATAAATTAATATTTCAAAAACGTTTCTAGTAATTAAAGCATTTTGCTGAACACTTTATTAACAATAAATATTTTTTTGCCTTAATTAGTTTACTAATATTAAAATAATTTTAAGCCGATAATATTAAAGCCGCACATACGTTAAATAACTGCATAAATGCGCTCATTTATCATACGGCAGGAACTCATTCATCATTGTCTCCCTATTGCATGCAACTCATCACCTGCTCTAAAAGTCACTCATACAAAAAATTGATTAACTTTCCTTTATGGTTGCATTTCGCTTTTTAAAAATAATAAAAAAATAATTTTTTGCGATTATAAGTTTATAAAATATTAAACGCAAAAGTGGAATGCCCTCATTTAAACAAAAAATTCCGCGTGCTTCAAATAAAATTATAACCTTTAATTTACGAAGTAAATTAAGAATTTTATAATTACGTTTTCTCTGTAAGTTTTGATTGTTGAAAAAGTCACAGCAGACATGAAGACCAAGTAGAACCAGAAGTGGTGATCTGCAAATTATCAGAACAAGAGGAACATTAAAATATAATTCTTATATTTCAAAAAATGAAAAAGAAATTGATTAGAGTGAATAAAAGATAGCAAAAATAACACACCATGGCGTCCAACCAATGTCCACATTACGCTGCCTGGGGGCAGAGGGAGTCTAGATGTCGCGTGGAATTAATAAAATTTCATATAACGCACACTACGGGACAGGAAATGTTAGTCACGCAATCTATTTTTGTCATTTAGATTTTCCATTTTTTAACAAACATATATATTTTTTTAAAAACACTTTTTGCTAAAATTAAGAACAAAGTGAATCTTAACCTGACTTTTTTATTCAATCAATATCGACGTGGCAATAATAAAAATACCACAATGAGAAAAGTAAAACGGTAGGGTGATGTATTTATTTATTTGCTTATACTGTACTACTCGAAACATCCGTATCGTATTGGTCTAGTTGGAAAGAAGTGGATAAAATGTACTTTTCAAACTTCAATAACATAAGCGAAATAAGAGTAGTTATTTGTTGTTTCTACTTCATAACCAACTAGAAAAAATCTGCAGTTTATAATAATACAGCATATAACAAACAATTCTATGCCGCATGCGAAATTGTTTTAGAAATGTATATTTCAGTGTCTGTTTGCCGGCCAGCTGTTAGCCATTATGTGGCGAAAGACTGGTAATATAGGAATAAACAATGGTTTTATCTATGAAATTGAATTAAAAGATAGTAATAATTTATTTCTATGAATATGTATTTTTGTTCATTTTTAGTAAACAAAAAAAAATTTATTATACAATTTGTATTATATAATTGTAATTAAATTACGAATAATCTACATATCAATCAAACTTTTAGAAATGACTGAAAAGAAGAATAGATTTCTCTTAGTATTTTTTCTTAACTTGAGAAGGTTGCTGGATTTTGCTTTTAAGACGATGAGGTGAAAGTGACACTAGCGTGTGATCCTCATATCCCGCCATAAAAACAGAAATGGCCTTAACCCAGCTTTACAGTAAATTACAAAGAGAATTGTAACGTCACTCGAAGGCAAAAGAGGAAAAAATGAGAGTACGATAATTCATATTCATTTATTTAATCTACAAGTAAGAATGCTGCCAAGTGTGAAAATTCTCGCTTCTATGCGAGTAAAATAACAGAAAAAAAAATTTACTTTTCATTCCAAGTCCGGTTTTTCTCACTGAGGGATAGATTATTTTCATTGCAGTAAACTTCAAAGTCCATTACGCTACCATCACTAAAACCACTAATTGTTCGTGACATCAAAAACCTTGTACGAGACTTATTGCTTTTTCATTACATAAGTCTAAGTTTGCATTAAACAAAAGTGATTAGATTTTATAAACGGCTAAAGCAAAAGATCGTTGCATTGTAAAGGCAAAGCAACAATTAAAGATTTATTTTAAAGCTCATTGACCTGAGTTCACTGTTTTTAGTCTGGACAGATGGCAGTTTATGGTCCAATTGGAATTCAGGGAAAAATTCCTCTTCCTTATGCTTACACACGTTTCTTATTAGAGAAAGGATGCAAAAAAAATATTTTTTTCTAACTTAAAATTCACTTGTCAATTGATAATGGCATCTCAAGTACATGACCGGATTTTTTTGCTATAAAACACTTGATTTTGCTCATCTTTTGCACAGTTATTGTTTCCGCCAAACTGATATTGGTTCAATTAAAAGCGTATTGCAAAGCCGTGTCATGATTGAGCTCTAAACTCGGTGTTTAGATGCTGAACATAGACTAGAGTAATAAACAAGCTTCTTTGATGGCGAGCTTATACCCACAAATCATCATTGGCTTTCTTTGTCGGCAAATGACAAGTCTATAACATTCAGTTTCCTAAACAAACTTCACCTTTTCTTTCCTAAACATGCTAAAATCCAATTTTATTGCAATAGTTTGAATAAATTAGCTACTGGCCATTAAAAATCAATATTTAAAATTACCATAATTCAACTAACTCGTTACATTTTTAATGCCATAAACCAGGCAAGTCCTTAATGAGAAAATTATAACGTCATAACTTGAATGAATACATACATTAAAATGCTAGTGTCTCACTTAATTTCATATATAATAATTTAAGTTCATAAAAGCTTTTAAATCTTAAGAATAGTGTATGTATTGTATGTATGAATGAATACTGTTTTGTTGCTAACATAAATGTTACAAATCAACACTGTAAAACCACTCAAGAACCGGGCTAAATAAAAAAAGTAGAATGACAGTATACGGGGGAGTATAAAAGGCGGATATTATCAAGCAGGTAATATTTTTAAGTGCGATTTTTTGACCGAAATTATTGAGGAGCAACAGCGAGTAAAAACACATTAATCCTTGTATACAATGGCCATTAAAATCTACTTTTGTGCTGCGCAAAGCCTGTGGTTTATCACACCCCAAACTGACGGAAGAGGCGGGAGGAATAAGCGCGACGTCAACTCCAACAAGAGAGAACTTTTACTTCGAATAGTTCAACTCAACTCATACAAATTTTAAATAGTTAGATTAGCTTACCGTTTTCGATGATGATGAGAACCAAACCAAGCGCGTCTGATAATACTTTCCGCACGCTCTAACCCTATATAAAATATTTTACCGAAGAAGCCAAGAAGGCTCAGCAAAGATCTCTGCCATTGGTGCAGAATGAAAATCACGTGATGAGTGTTTATCTGAGCAGTCAAGTAACTAAGTTCTCAGTGTAATATTTTATTTTTTTATTTATTTTTCTAATAAATATATTCTATTACAATATTAATAAATATATAGATATATATCCAATAAATAAAATGAATGTTTCAAGTTATAAATTTTAGTTTTAAAACTAAAAAAATGCAACATAAATATTGAAAAAGTTTTTATTAAAAAGGAAACACTATGAAATTATTACATAAACGAGGAAAATTGTAAACAAAATAGTAGAATAAGACTCGATAATCTATTTTCTTATATAGTTAAACGTTTTTAGTGGCCATTACTCGTTAATAAATGTTTACGGCCAGATAGGCAGCAATGCAAAAATTTCAAAGCTCCATTTATTCAATATTCAATAGCCAAAGTACCTATTTGAAGATAGGCGTGAACTGAAAGACGCACATGTGCTACGTTCAGGTGTTAATTCAAAAGCTTCGCACATATGGGAACGTAATGAAATAATCAACAATATAAATATTTTGAAGTTTAAATCAAGCAAAAAAAATTTTAATCTAATAAATAAAAAATTGACAAATGAAACATACAATAAATTCTGAGAAATTTTTTCTTTTTCTGCAAGAAATAATTTGGTTATATAAACCTTTAACTTTAAATGAAGTAATAAAAAGTTTTAAACTGTGCATACGAAATGAATATAAAAGTTTTACTTGTCTAAACTTTTTCATTCCCATTTATCTTTTTTCAACACATTTTATAGGTGCAGTCAAATTATCCTAGTGCAGCAGTTAAACAAATTAAGTTGCATTTGAAATGAGAATCCTCGACCATTACAGAAGTAGATAAGTTGAAAACTACAACAGAGAGTATGATATTAACCCTTTTCAATACCCTAAAATAAAAAAAAAATGCATTTTTCTCAGAAAAACGGTATAAGTTTCCGCTAATCGAAATATAACCATTATAAAAACCAAGCAACAGTGATGAAAAAGAACTCTAATAGATGAGTCTGAAAAATCAGTCACAGTCCACGACATACGCATTTTCAAACTTCCCTTCTTGGAATATTTTACTACCGCAAACTTAGAAAATTGCAGTGTAATATAAATGACATAACATTTTTCCCAGACTAAAGTCAAACCGCGCATTCTAGGTCCCATCTAAGAGCGTGCAATTACTACAAAAGCTTTTCATCTGCATTATCAATCACCATTCAACTCTACTTACCCTTATAATCCCCATACATCAACAAAATGAGTGCAGATGCTCATAATTCTGCCAACATTGCACTTGCAGTGTTTTCGGGGTCGGTGTAATCCTGGTTTAATCGCTTAAAATCGAGATAATGGGGCGGCCTAAACAGTTTTAAGTGGATTATTATTTGATTATCAAAATCAGTTGTAATAAAACTATTTGTTTTATAACCTAGACGTATTGTGCCGTTATGCTAAAGTGCTCATATTTCTTATTTTGTGTATGGGAAAGTGTTATAAAGATTAGATAAAAGATGATAATGTCATTTTATTTATGTTAGAATAATAATTATTTAACACACTAAATTTCTAATTACATTGTGAATCATTGTAAATCTTTGAATAAATAAAATGTACCGTAAATATAGAAATAAAACCAAAACTCATTGCGATTTTAAACTCTAAATTTAAATTTTTTTTTACCTGAAAAGTATTTTATATTTACTGAACTTCAACATTTAAAGAAAAGCAATGACTAAAGCTTAGATAAAAGATGGAAACATTGGACTCGTTTATTAGACTGTTTTTTGGCACGAATGGAAACAATAATATTTGCTTCAACGCAAGATTCTCATCAAAAGCTCTTAACTACGTAGAAATAAAAATATGAAAAAATGCAAAATCTGAATAGGATTTTCACTTTATGTGCTTGATGAATAGATAATTGAGGCCACGACATTCAATTTAGCGCAATTGTAAGCCGTTTTACACACTTATTATATTCCAAATTTTGGAATATAAAATCGAAATGAGTGATATTGTCCCTCACAATGGACATTGGTTGGCAAGAGGCGTGCCAGACGTTACGTCCTTTCTTTGTTTGGCAAAGGAGGGTGAGGGATGAGTGTGAGGAATGATGAAAAAAAGGCCATGGTAAACAGATTCGGGCTATGGTGGCGCCATGAAGGCTCAGAAACAGACATCGAAGGACAACAACTTATCAAATTTTGGTGAATACTATCTAAAAAATTAATTCTAAATTTAACCATTAAATTATAAATTAAATTTGTAAAAATATTTTTAACATAATTTCGAAAATATAAATAACTTTAAAATGCATGCTTTAATGGCTAAACTATCTAAAATAAATAAAACAGTTTTACAACTTTTCAAAACTTTTTATAATGGAAAGGTGAGTGTGTTTACCCTTTAAAATGTAATTTCAAATAAGGGTGGAGTGGCCAACTCAAAAACAAATAATTATCAACCACCTACCTGTTTTTTGTATGCTGCATTTTCAAGCCCAGCCAAGCAATGCATTTTTATCCTGGTTTGCCGCCATCATCAGGCCAATTTTATGTTCGTTATTAGCACATTGATCAAACTTATTAATTGTCAGGATATTTTCAAATTTACTCCAGTGTCGGAATAACAAAACTGTGAGTATGATAGGAAAAAGACAAATTGTCTGCGAGTAAAAGTTTGGACTGCGAAGAATACTTCATTTCTTCCCCGAGGACCCAGTGTCTCTCACCTGTCCGCTTCCAATAAACAAAACTATCCCAAAATTTTTATTACTTTATGGTAAGGCTCTAGTGATGCATTATTTTTATAGCCAGCAATACGGGAGATGAGCGGTAAAATTTTTACTGAGACCAGTAATGAGCGCTGCATGTAAGCTCGCCAAGGATTTTTGTCGACGCTTGGATTAACCTCTTTCAATTACTCGATTAGACAAGTATAATCTGAGAAAATTGATAAGGCTATTATAAATAAAGTAAAAAAAATTTTTTTTAATAATCTTAAAGCAAAGGCACGTTTCTTTTTTGTAGTTTGTTTTGCTAACTTTTTCTCCCGAAAATTAAAAATATTTTTTAGTTAGAATGAATTTAAGAATTTAATTTTATTACCGAATTACATTACTAGCGCATTGTGTAAAACATTAACATTGGCCTACTTCGTTTTCATTTTTTTTAATTCTCCGAAATCATTCTATCAAAGGCTCAAGTTGTAAATTTTTTTTTATTTTATTTAGTTTGCACCTTTCTTCGGTATGTGTGTGTAGGCTTAACATTTAGGGATTTTCCTTGCTCTTAAGCCGAAGTTTGGTGTTATATAAGATTGGATACATCATGCAATTAGCACAGCTCTCTGCGGGTTCGTATGAAGTGCTTGGATGGCTAGAGGGAAAGCAGGAAAAGTGCAACTTTCTTTTCGGAGCCGCTCAGGTGAGACAAACCATGATGAGAACTCATCATAATTGTGTGAGAACCTCAAACCAAAAATTCCAATTATTAAGCCTTTAAATAGACGAACCTCAATTATTATAATAAAATTAAAAAGTAAAAATTTGTCTTTAAATTTTATTTGTCTTTAAATTTTATATCAGTAATATACATTTTTCCTTAATATATTTTTTTTAAAGACTGGACTACTTAAAGTCAACTTGTATAGCTAAATGTAAAACGAGATAAACTGTTTTAGCGAGATACCATATTTCTGAGAAATTTAAACCACACCCATCACTTATTTTCATATATTTTCCTTGGCAGCCAGAACACTTAGAAAACTAAATTAATTAAGTATTAACAAAACTGATAATTACATTAATTTTACTTTGTTTTTCATATATTTTAATTATTGAACTAAATTCTATGTATTAAAAAGATAACAGTATTTGTTTCGATAAAATCCTGACCAATCCTTTATAAAGGTAAAGCCGTAATTCTACCCAACTCACGTGCGTCGTTCTCGGCACACATTTCAGCGGCAGAGGCCGATCGTAAAAAAATAACGTTTTCCAACAAAGCAGTGACAATTACTTCGACAATAGCAAGAACCCACCTAGAAAACAATTCTTTTTCTATCGCAATATAATCGCGTTTAACTGCATTCTTAATTAAAACAGTTACTTTCTCAATTAAAAGCAACATAAATTTTGAATTTAATTACCGCTTAATAACAGAGTTTCACTGTCGCGCAGAACAACTTTATAAATTTTAAAAATTTATAGAACTCACGTAATGTTTTCAGCTCAAAGGTTTCAAGTTTAACTACTTAAATGTTCTGGTTTATCTCTGTGAACTTCAGTTTAAACTCATGCGAGTAATAGCATTTTGTAATGGTCTTTCTGTTATTTCTATGGCCAATAATTGCAGTTACTTTGTAACTCTTGCTGACAATTTAAAATAACTAAATAATATAATGTCATTTCGTATAGTTTAGTCACCAACAAAAAAACCCAACATCTTTTATTTATTTTTATCCTTCTCCTATTTTGTATCGATTCTTCAACATTTTACGAAAGAGTTTAAGTCGCATAAAATGGCAAGACTGAATTTTTTTAACTACAGCAATAAATTTTTTAAACGTTGAGATAACGCTGCATTTTACGAAAACGAGAATCGATGTAGCTAAGAATGTGGATTTAGAGATAGTTTTAATGTAAAATTGCCCAGCTTTCCAAAGAAAAAGAGACTTGAAATGCATGTATGGCAAAACGAGTCATTTCACGAACCAACCAACATTAAATGTCGCTCGTAAATATGAAAAGAAGATTTACTTGTTTATCTTCGAGACCAAAGCCCGCATCAGTGCAAATTTTGTACGTTTGCACGTCTGCGCTGAAAAATAGACAACCCATCGAGACAGACTATACTTCATCAGCATAAATTACCACCAAGTAATAAAAGAAATTCCTTAACGAGTATAATGCAATTAAAAAGAATTATTTAGATTGAATAGTTGAGTTGATTGATAAACAACTTATTAAGTAATTGGGCTGTTTTAAATATTTCATTATTTTTTATCAAAATTTGGTGTTGTGTTTATAAAATATTTTATTTTATTGAATTATACCAGTAAAGTTTTATCAAGCGAAACTATTTATAAAAGAACAGCTTGTGATGAAAACGATCCATGCGAGTTGTTCGTTTATTTACATCTCACGTTTTACATGGCCATAAGGATCTTTATCAGTGCTAATGATGATGTTATACCATCAAACTGTACTCATATATTCACACAACAGTACAATTCATGCTTCTCATTACAATTAATTTATGAACTCGACAAAAAACAAGAAAGTTAACAGCCATTCGGCGGTGTATTGAATACCAAGCAAGTTTCCTTGCCCGACACTCGCGAGCAAGAATCCGGCCATTGCTCGGTGTAACCAATCCGTAAGACTGTAGTAATCACGTGCTATGGTTTCACCAATAACTAAGCAAAACGTGGAGCCACCATTGTAAACTAGCAAATTAAAACTTCTTCAGCATTTTTTGTACATAATTCTTTTTAAGATATCACATTTACAAACATTTTTGTATAGTCTTTTTTTAAAATTTGTTTAAATTAAAAATATATTATTTTTATTATTATCATTGCCACATAAATTTATTTGGCATTTTCTATGAAAACAAACGAAAAAGCGAATAGCTAAAAAAAAGATATAAATATTTTATATCATCGTAAAAATTAATTCCTTTCAGAAACCTTGAATTTATTAGAAAATGTTTGATCTCATTCTCGAAACTGAATTTCATGAAAGTGTAATTTATATTTCTTCATGGCTCATAACCCTTACAAAATAGCGAAGGAAAGAATCTTAACATTCGGCGCCAAACTTTCGTCCAATGTCTGCAACGAATGTTGGTGACCAGAAGAGAAAGAAATTAGAAAAGGGTCTTTTGGGAGGTCGTTTCAGGGGAATCTTAACTGCAATCGGATGTGGAGCGGGAGGAAAAGTTCATGGAAAAGTCTGCAATGCAGTGATATAAATCAACAAGCTTATACTATACTCCCTCTTGCACATCAAAAACACTAAAACTACGTGACACTAACCAAAGGCTGCATAAAGGGCAAAACATATAAAAAATAAAAAGAAAAACTTTCTCTCCGTTCTGTTTTGGGCGTAATGAAAACCCTCAGCCATTCAATAAATCTCAATTTCTTCCTCCAAAATTACACACAGAATGAAGAGTAATCGCAAACTTCGCTAAATTCTCCGAACTTAGACAGTAAATCGAAACTCCTTCAAATTTAAGCAACTTGTAACTAACTCACAAAATAATTTTTAAAATATTTAATATTTTAGCAAAACCAATTAATTTTATACTGTATTTGATCGTGCAAGCATTGAAAATTTTATTATTTTCTTAATTATTTTCTAACATCTTTTTTTAGAAGAACAAAAATTCCTACAAAAACAGAAGATCATTAGACAGAAATATCAGCCAACCAGACTCTTTGAACTCGTGAAATAAATTACAAACTCGGGGCAACCGGATTCCATCTGACGCATGGCTTATCCCGCTAAATGTTAATGCGAAGATGATTTACACCTAGGCAGAGACTCTTCTTTAATTGGATTCGGCGTGGAAGCTTTAAGACCATCCATCTTTTTAGACCTAAACATAAAACACTGTACGCTTGTTCAGCACATCTAATTACAGAAATTTGTCTGTGCCCGTACACACTAATGCCTATCCAGATACAACTGCCAACCTTATCATTTAACTGCAAGCGGAAAAGTAAAAAAAAAAATGCAGCATCCCAAGCAAAAAAAGAATGAGGAGAAAGGCTTCAGACACACCCATAAAAGCGCAGATTGACTTTGATGTCGATTCGTGGAAGACGACAAGGGCTAAAGAAAAAGTGAATAAAGGCCATTCGTAAATTGTTAATTGCAATTTAGAAAAAATGCAATTCATTTAACCTTTTACAATATAGTAGATAACCTTATTCGCTCTGACTGCAAAAGGCTAATCTAGTAATCGTAAAATCTTAGTTCTAACCACTCTATTATTAAATTAAACTCGTTTGCGCGTTATGCCGAAATACTTCCAGCAAGGAAGTAATTAGATAAAAATATTTTCCTATTTGATTGCGGAAGACAAGAATAACTTTTCAATTTGTGCACTTACCCTTTGAAGAAATTTGTATAGTAAACTAAGTTTTTAAATGTTAACTTCATTTCGTCTCCAATCAAGGATGTAACGACATCAGTCGCGCAATCGAAATGTCGTTCAAACTGAATCGGAAACAACTTGGCACTACTCGACCAACCGGTATATCACATTTCAATCTAAGGTTAGGTGGTTTTATTGGAATAGGGCACTCGATCCTATTGTATTGGATACCCTTCTTTTGAAACGTAATGTCATTTTAAAGTCACCCCAATTCCAATCAATGAACACCAACTGCGACTATAGACATTCAACAGAGATTAGACAACACGATTCTACGAAAAGTGTGACGACTCATCCTGATTTGTACTTTTTTGATTATTAGAATTTTAAAGTTTATATTTTAATTACATAAGAAAATCGATGTTTTGATTATATTAATGCCAAACTTTTCGAACAAATTTTACAATTCTTACTTTCTTTTAGTGATTACGTAGAATGAGTGAGGGCAGTTGCGTTTTAAGACTTCAGAAACTCACATCGAGTGATCCTCCCTAGTCCCAGAAGACCAATGGGAAGGTTGTAGTCACGATACAAGTCAGAAACAGCTAATCTTATTGGGTTTTGAACTCTAGAAGCAAAACTGCAATTGGAAAGAAAAATATAAACCTAAAATAAAAATAAATTTTATTTTCTCCAAAAACTGTAAAGTTTTAAACAATTATTTTCTGATATTTATAAGTCGAAACTTTAAACATATTATTTATTAATAATTGCATTTTAAAATGGTTAAGTTCAAATATTTATAATAAATGCTTATTATTTGTATAATTTAAATTTATAGATTTTTAAAGTACAATTGCAAATTAGCAAAAATGATTATAATTATAAAATATTATAATTATAAAATTATACCAAAATTAAATAATTGCCTTCTTTAGAAGACCTCCAAGAAATAATGACCGTACCTTGATATATGACTAGACGAATGATAAACATCAAGTGAAATTTATTCACTAGCTATAAATTATATTTAGGCAACTAAAATGGCACCACGGCAAATGAATTTCAAAATTAAAACCTAATAAAAATAAAAATCTCTAAACGCAGATTTAAAATGGGAATTTAATTTAATTTGTGTTAAAATATTTTAACTTTTATTAGATTATTTAAAAATTATTGATAATAATAAGCTTAACTGTTTGTTTTACAGAGTTTATGTTTTTCTGGGTATTTTTGAATATTTAAATTAAAATGCTAGTTTCAATCCCATTGGACTCCCGTTTTCTTTTTATTGCTCTATAAAATACTGGTGCCAAATGATAGAGGACGTTCTTTTGCACCTTTATCTCACCTTGTTTTAAGCCATTTCAATGTTTTAGAGGCTTCTACCAATAGACTGCATTGCTGTAAGATGGTCGCTCGCTTACGCGGTTATTTCTTTTTTCTCTTTCTGCGTTCGGTTCAATTTTCGACGATAAAACGTAAAAGCACGAATAGCTTTTCTCAGAAAAGACTTAAATTTTTTTCTTTTTGGGTCGCCCTCGGGATTGTTTAGCATTATATATAAAAAATGCCTGCTTGCATTAAAATTCTTTATTAATGTTCTTATTGCTCTTTATAATAAAATTTGCTGCAAAAAATTAAAAATATGAATGGGATTAAACTTTTCTATTTTGAGGTATTTAATAAGCCTGAAAAATTACTTTTTACTTTTTAATATAATTTTTCAGCGCAAAATTTACATACTCTTTTGATTCAAGTTGAAGCAATATGTATTTTGTTTCATTTTCTATTACAAAAGTTGTAATTAATTGTGGAAAAAGTTACAAAAAAAAATTAAAGCAAGTTTTCTCGTGATTAAATTAAAGTTTGTATTCAAATTAAGTAATTAAGAATCACGTGTAATTAATCTATATTCTGTGTGCAGTTTAGGTTGTATTATTAGCTAGTTCCGATTTATAATCAATTAGAAATGAATATAAAGTACATTAAAAATTTAAAGATAAAAAAATTAATAAAGATCGCCGTCGAATACAATTTAGTCGTTAATTACATTTAGGCGTTGTAAATGTTTGGGTTTGATAAGTAGTGATATCTGGTGAGATAATCTGAACTTTTCTGAAATTATTTAAACTTTTAGTCCAAAACGTAATGCCATCTTTCGATTTATATTAGAACTAAATCGTGCTATTATCTGCCAATAGATGGCTACAAATGTCCAAAACACCCATTTTTAGAGTAGATATCAAATGTCCTCAATGCACTGAAATGCGTATTATTTTCCGTTATGTTATAAATAAATAGCAGATAATTTTAAAATATAAAAATATTATTTCAGGTTAAAACTGTTTTTAGCCGAAAATTACATAATTTTAGTTTATATAAACAAATCTTTCTTCCAATGTAAAATAAAAATAAATAAAAAAAATATTTTTAAACAACATATTTAATCAAGTTAGCTGCTATGATTATCCACTTTTTATCACGTCACATTTATCAAAATTATTTATTTCGCATTGTTTTGACAATGTTGTATATATGACTAAATCAGAAAAAAATCGTAAAAAATAAAAACTTTTTTTAAATCACAAATTTTTTCTCGATATTAGTATGTAATCAAATATTTAAATTATTTTCTGAAATTTTCAAAATTGATTTTATAAACATCACTTAAGTTCTAATTAGTCAATTAACCCTAGCTTTAAAAATATAAATTAAATTCACTTTTTGCAAAGTTTTCGTACTCATAATATTTCTTACTGGTAAATGTGGGTGGTCATCATCGTAGATTTAAACTGTCACATTGTCTACTACAAATCAGTTTAATGATGGATTTCTTTTCACCTGTACCTAAAAGGTCAAAGTTCTGCAAACATGACAGTTGAAGACACATGCAGTAACTATTCAACGTTTGATTGATTGCTTTCTACATTGTCTCGAAACTATTGCAAAATGTGTTGACATTGAATTCAAATCGCAAAGGGTTAAAAATCATTCTATGATGGATGGCTTAAACATTTCGTGAAAACGAGCCTGAAAATGTTTAAACTGTCCCTAGTCTGACCTGTCGCCCACCTGTCCGACGAAATTCCGAAGGGCATAAGGTCATAGGAAAAGACAATGCATCCTAATGATTCACAGAGTCCCAACCCTTTTCTCTTTTTAATCTAGTCTTTCTAAATGCTAGTGTCAATTACATGAAATTGGTATTGGCTGTTCGAGAATGGTAAAGTTCAAACGAACCGATTACTCAAGAGACTTGCCTCGTCTCCAGTCAGACGCCGACCTGACCTCTGACCTGCGATAGTTAGAAGCGACTGTCGCCGTCGTGACCTCCATAACAACTCATCGATAAAGAGGAGTTAGTACTGAAATCTTCTTTTTTTTAAAATATTTAATTTCTTTTGAATGAATGAACAAAAATGAATTTTAATAATTAATTAAACGACTTCTTACGTATCAGATTGATTCACACGGAAATTAGATCGTAAACTAGGTTAGTTTTTAACTCTTGTCATTGTTCTATAGTTTTGAATGACTGCCATAAATGAAATTAGTGTTCTGCCCCAATCGGCCCCATTAGATTAGAGTGAAAACGTTCACTGCAAAAGAGCCGCTACCTTAGGGCAGTTGTCCATCTGGATGGGCGGATGGACAATATCATTTTAACTATCATTTTGTTCTTAGCTATTTAAAAAGTGTTAACACATTTTTAATATCTATTAGGTTTTTAATGGTTATTGCTAGGATTCCAATTATCACATTGAGATTGCGATGCTAATACTTGTAACTGTTTTAAAAATAACTTAACCTGTTATTTTTTATTTTTGTACTTTTTATGAATTTTGATGTTTATAGAAATTGGGTGTTTTAATTAGGTTAATGATAAAAAAAGGCATTTTATTTTCTGATTAAAAGTTAAGATCTTGATGGAAACTGGCTCGGAAGATTGTTTAAAGTTCACACTTCCATCATAAAGTAAGATTCTTTTATAACGTTTTCTTTAGTTTTTATTGCAAAAAATCAAGTCGTAAAGTTTCTAAACTCTAAACGTTTGCCATTTTCAGATCGTTTTATTTTAACAATATTATTCGTAACTTATATAATACAATTTAATTGTAATTACTTTTGCAAGTTTTATTATTTTTTTCATTAAATTTTATTTTATAAATGTTAATTAGAAAATATGGAGACAAAATAAGTTTTCTAGTAAAGATTGCTTATACGAAATATAGAATTACTCTTTATTCAGTTATAAGCAGCTCAAACTTCATATTTAACATGTAAATCAGAATTTTCAAAGCAGGGAGGATGCAAATAACAAGTTTAAATTTTATTCGTGAGAAAATTCTTAAAAGACTAGAACCTATCAATATAATTTTATAGCTGTACAATACAATAACCAACAAATTTCCTTTCACTTATTGCATCTCTTACCGTGAGAAAATCTCAAGTTTTTTGAGCAAAAATATACCACCAAATTATTCCTACGAGTATGAAAAATAGAATGGTAATCATAATAAAAGTAATATGGGTAATCATTGTTTAACGACAATTAGTAATTTCGTTTTAAACTGGTTTAGAATTTATTTCGTGAGAAAGTTTGTAGCTTTTGATCTTTAACGCAAAAGTGAAAGCAAAAATGCCACGAGGCCGAAGCAGGGTAAAGTGAAGTAAAACCAACTGTCACCGCCACCAGCATATTATGGATGTTGTAAATTTCTTTTATAGTTGCAGAAAAGTTTATGACTGAATAAATTGGAACAAATGTGTTCAGTTAGAAGCGGAAAAAATAAAATAAATAAATAAATTAAAAATAAATTAAAAAATGAAATAGTATGCGCTTTATCTTTATCGCATACCTAAATATGTGTATGCCAGGCATCAGTTGCAACTTTTTTTCTGACAAATTAAAAAACTTACGTGTATATTAGTTCAAAGTAGACTAAATCAAATAGACTACCCTTATAAAAAAAAATTTCATTATTTAGTGATCACTTTCTAATCATTTATTTAATAAATTTGGTCAACTTTTAATCATTTTTGGTCATTTCATCATTTTTTGATCACATTATGGACTTTTCTGATCAAAATTATGATCAAAGATATTTTTAATCACGACACTGATCAAAATGATCTCCCAATGACTTGAAAATGATCAAGTGATCTGCATATGATCTGAAAATGATCTCAAAATGATTAATTTTTTTTATAAGGGAAAATTAAAACCAAATTTTCATTTTAAAATCACACAAATTTATTTTCTTCCATTTCGACAAACATAGTTACATTTACAATTTATAAATATCTTTCAATCTTAATAATTTGGAATTGTAACTTTTCAGTAAAAATATTACAAGGATGTATCTAAATTGCCTCATCGAAATTCATTTAAAAATATGGCAAAGCATGCAAAGTAAATTTTGTCTAGTCTGATTTCTTTTTGCCAAAAGACTTTTATGAAGCTTAGAAAGAAAAATACAACCATATTACCTAGTAAAAATAAATGCCCTCTTTTAGCTTGATTGCAATCATTAGAAGATTGAATTAAATATAAATACTGTCTAAATTACTTTGCAAAAATAACTAGGCGCATACAACACTTTGATATAAATTTCCTGCATATCTACTAAGTTATTCACATAAAATAATTAGAAAATTATTTTAAAAGCCAAAACTACAAATTTTGCTGCAAATTTCTCATTTGTCTGAGGTTTGAGCACAAAAAGTACGATCCCCAAAAGAAAAGACCTAAGATCCTGTTGTCCCTTCTCTCCGATTAACCTTAGCCTCAGGCAGTATTTTATCTTACCATCTTCCAACTATCGCTTTTTTTTTCCTAATGAATGTCAACTATTTGTCTGGCTAGGCGGCTGGCTTTATTGTGGAATAAGAACTAAAGACTTTTTTTCTTTGAAAAAATGTTTGTTTCAACGTAAAATCCCTTTTATATGTTTAAATTTAAAGATATTAGTTTTATCTAGAATAAAATATCCTTGTGAGAATTCTTTAACATTTTTATTTCGCATTATCTCGTAAAATAAAATTGTAAAATGGATTTTCGTGAACAAAACCTACGATTTAAAGCAAATTCTTATAAAAACTTACATCTTAGTTACCCGTTAGCTTTTAGTGACTTGAAAAATAAATTTCAACTCGGTTTCTCAAGCCGTCATCATATTTAAGCTATAGATTAAAAGTAATAATTTATTGACTTATAAAATAATTAAAGCGCTTAACAGGAATGCTTCAAAATTGTTTTATAACATCCAATGCAATTTAAAAATTTTAAGACTGTAAGCTATAAACCGCATGCTATAAAAATTAACAATAATTAAAAGCCATGAATCAGTCTAATGTTTAATTACAATAGATCCTAAGAAAATTTTGATTAATACTAAGAAAAATTAGAAAAAAATCACTATTTATAGCATCAAATAAAAACTAATCTTCCTATTGCAAATAATAAGTGGAATTTGGTTTTTCCAGAGAATTTAAATAAGTAGTAAACATTTTTAGTATAATATAAAATCATTTTTATTCTCTACTTCAATTGACAACAACAAATTTAAATTTCTTTTCTATTAATATACTAAAAAAAATTATTTACACAAAAGAGAGAACAATTGTTTTCATACATATTCATCCTGAGATTTATCTCTCTTTTTTATAAAAACTAAAACATACGTACATGTTTAGGTATAAATAACTAATTACAATGTAATAAAATAAAATTACTCTTATAAGATTACACTTAAACACGTTCAGATGCATCCATTTTATAAGGTTGAAAAAGATTGTTTATTTTATGGCTTGGAACTGCAGAAGAAGGAAGCGAAGTGCTTGACTGTAAGTGCGCACTTCTCACATTTACATTGGGATAAAGAAAATTGGACCTGTATGATGTTTCAGAACTGTTTAGTGGACTACTAGGGATAGAACAACCAGAAAAATGTTTGCCACCAAAAGCAGACGGAGATGCGTTTATCATATTGTGAGAACTTAATGAGGTAAGTGGTGGTACCATAGAACCAGCGATAGATTCATGTTCCATTCCAGAAGAGTACAAATAGCTCGGTGTAAACAGATTACTTTGCGTTTGTAGTGGTACTGGTAAATTGTAAGGTTGATATCTATTAAGTCCTAAATTACCGTAATAGTTCATTGACATTGAATTAGACAGTGAATATGGATAACTACTAGCCGCTGCTTGTAAAATGTAAGCGGCAAAATGAGGATCGGAGTATGGCCATGAGGTCAATTTTTGCCTTTTATCTTTCATTCTACGATTTTGAAACCAAACCTATCAAGAACAATTGTTTTGATTAGTTTTTTAACAATCAGGTTTTATTTATAAATTTCTTTGTTTTATAGATTCTTACTTTAATTGTACTTTCCGGAAGCTCGAGTTCAGCTGCCAGTTCACAGCGACGTGGACGAGAAACGTAATTTTCACGATAAAATTCTTTCTCCAATCTAGCTATTTGGTCTCGAGTGAAGGCTGTTCTGTATCTTCTAATTTGACTGGCATCTTCAGACTCAAAATCTTTAAAAAAATTACTTTTATGAATAATTAAAGTAAAAATTTTAAAAAAATGTTTAAGCTTGTTATCAATAATTTAAAATATATTTCTATAATCAAACTTATTACCTTTAGTAGATTTATCAACATAGCTGGAATGTTTTTCATTAATTAACGATTTCGAAGTAACAGGTGATAAACAATTTTCTGAAGATGTTCGAGTTTGCTGGTGATGGGTTGTTAAAGCCAACGGCTCAGCGCATTGGTGATCTCTTGGGCGCATTCGAACTGTAGGCGTGGAAGTGGAATCGGGAGAACTGCTCACACTTACTTCCTGATTTTTAACTTTTTCACTTTTCTCGTCAAAATCAATTGAATCTTCACTTTGTGAACTCGTATCCTCAATCTTAAAAGATTGCATGTTGTTTAGCGAAAGATTCGACTTCGGATGTTTCACTAGCGAATGCAAATGTGTAGTACTTGGCAGCATGTTTGAGCACGGTTTTAATACCCTGGCACAACCAATTAAGACCTAAACGGCTATCTGTAACTTTAGAGGATATGGTTGAGGTACCCAACTTTGCCCAAAGCGAACGTTCTCATTGGTGAACTGGTTTCACGTGGACTGAGAGAGTACGCCCCTCAATACAAGTTATCAAGGTCTTGTGATAGGTTTGGTGGGAAACGCCCTGCGGTGCGGTGGGGCAAATTAATATATATACATTACCAACGAGGAAGATTACTGTTTTGTGTAAGTAGATAAAATACAATGACTTTTATACTTATGACATGTTATTACTACGTTATAATAGCAAGATGGATTCTTAGATTTTTTAAATTATTTAATTCTTAAAAATTATTTTCTAAAATAATAATGTTTGACATAAAAATTGGTAACTAAAAAAAACTCAAAAGTACAATTAACTTTTACACCACGGTATTTGTCATGTTCGAATTTACAATTTGTATTTTAACTATTGAATTCTCATTAATTATTTTAACATTTTTGTTATAAAAAACCAGGATCAAACCGATGCCTGGAAAATAAACTAATGTGAAATACATAGGCGCTTTACCTGACAATTTATACCGATAAAAACTTAATAATACTCCCAAATTATTTCCTGTAAACAACCAGGAAACATGTTGTCACATAATATGAACATACTTGACATACTTAAACAAATTTGTTTACGGTCTTCTCTTTCATTTTTATTCAAAAAAGCTTTTGTCTTTTATCTTATGCAGGCAATAGGGATGAGCCGAAATTAAGGTTACTAGTTCAATCTTAGAATGAGAAAGTAGGTTGTTGGGATACCAGGAAATACATAATTGTAACAATGTTTCTATAGTTGTAAGAATTTAAAATCAAATTTACTACCAACATTCAACACTGATATGCTTGTTTTGTATAATTTTATATAAAATTTGAATTATTCTTTACCCGAGTGTGACCTTAAAACTCAATAGAAGAGCAAACAGCACCTTTAAGGTGTTTGTTTACCCGAGGCACAGTAAAACCAGTAAGACATTCTCATAAATCATAACATAAATTATTAATAAAAGATTAAAAACAAAAAATAACGTTGTAAATACATTAAAAAAAAGTGTGAACATAGAAATTTGATTGTCATTACTTAGCTCTACATAACGAGAAACCCATTATCTTATGTTTATGTATTCTGAAGACTCGCGCGAGTGCAAAAAAAACATTCTTCAAAAGCAAACGGAGGTCCTCCCAATACGAAAACAAGCGCAAGACAAATATCGTAAACGATGAGTCTGTATTCAGTACACCACCAAATGACAGCGGATGACACCTATTAAATCTATTTGTTAAGACATTAAAAGCCTTCATGAACAAAACGAGTGCATTTCTGACGGGCATAACATCAACGCAGAAGATATAAAGTTAACAAATTCGGTTGTGACGACCTTCTTTCTTTTAATGGTTTGCTTGTTGATTGGAAAAGCTATTCAATGCATCATTGTTTGGTTTCTTGAATTTAAGTAGTTTGAAAATTTATTTTCCTCTACTGTTTAAACACGCAGTGAACAAATGACAGAATTCAAAATGTAATATTTACTGGCCGCAATGTAAATCGAGTTAGAAAGACATTATTAAACAACATTCTATTTGAAAAAAACAAGGCATATATCTACCTCATGATAAATTTATTAAAGATTAAAAAGTAAGGAAGATGCATGTCTACAAAACAATACAGAGATTTTAGGCTGAAGTTGTTGGCAAAATTATTGGTTAATGATTATGAGAAGATTTTAATAAAAATACACTGAACCAGCCTATCATTTAGAAATAAGTGATAACGAAATGAAATAAATAAATAAATTAAATAAAATGCAAACCAACCGTTCTGAGTAGTAAAAAGCAAAATTTTATCGTTTTAACACTTACTTTTATCTTCATTTTTGTTTTTCTGATTACTTCAAAAGAGACGACTTTATACCTATTTACAGCTTTTATTTCTTAAGAGTGAAAGCGAATCTCGCATGTGTTCATCAAACGCTAAATGCTTGATAGATCAATTTCTAAAAAAGCAAGAACCCATACTAATTACCATATCAAGTAATAAATATATGAAATAAGACTTAAAAGATTTCAAATGGAATTAATACAATTAGAACTCAATATTAAATTAAGACGCAATAAATCATGATTTAAAATCTGAAAAAATCACTATAAAATAAAATAGAATCAATAGTAGCCAATTAAATTCAGATTTAAGTTTTATTGTGTACACTTGTATTAGAGAACTGAACTAAATACCAAAAATTCTAAATTTTGCATAATAGCTAATTTTTATTTTTTCTGCAATCTTACGAAGTTCAAATTCAATTAAAACACGAAAAATATTTTAATTTTAAATGCACCTAATAGTTGCATTCAAAATTCAAAGTTTAAAATTTTATTCCTTAATCGTTCAAAGGAAAATAAATTATAACTCAATTAAAAACAACAAATCCTAATGTTTACATGAAACTATTGTTTTGATTCTATATTAAGCGAATAAACTTCTATACCGATTTCGTGTACCAAAACATTAGTCATTCGAGGACAGCAGAGCAATAAACACCAGATGGTGCCAAATAACAACAATCGCATGAACTAATGGTTAGAATTTCGAAAAATATCCGATTTTAAAATGTAGAAATGTAATAATTCAAGATAAAAATCATTATTGTCATTATTGCGATTGAAGTTGAAACGATCATTCGGGCTCTTTAAACTGCACAATAAATCCGGTATAACAAAAAAATTTTAAGCACATTCTTGCATTTATAAATTAGACGGTTTAGGCGTTATAAATGACTGCATTTCATTAATGTAATAAAGTTTGATTGTTTAAATTTAAGTGCATTTTTAACCAGAACTAAATCGTCAAAGGACCAATTTTTCACAGAAATAACTATACTATTTTTGTATTGTTAAAAAAGTATATACTCGTGATGAGGCCCACAGGAATTGAAATAAGTGGGTCAAATAAAGAAAATCGATCCCCAAGGCACAGAGGGTAATAAAATAAACGATGAAATCATAACAATCATTAACAAATGATGTCTCATGAGTCTCTTTTCAGATTTTACAATATTATTGCTCTTTTGTGCCTTAATGGGATACCCAAAGCGGTTTCCCCACAATCAAAAGGCACCGAACTGGGTGAAGGTTACTAGCACATCCAAGGCATCCAACAGAATTGGTAATCAACAGACGGTGAATCTTTGTAACAATTGGCTGTTTTTTTTTTTGGCGAATTGTTACAAATAAGAATAACAAATGGTTCTCATTTTTAGATAAACGTCAATTGTTACAATCCCATGTCGGATTAAATTTAAGTCACATTTACATTTTATGTGTAACGCCCTTCAATTTGGTTCACGAGCCCCACAGTTTTCCTGCAGTAACGGAAGGCAACTTTGTGATTAAGAAAATTGTTTTATTTTGGTTGGAATTCAATCGATTTAAGCAATGTGCAAATCATCAAAATTTGCCTTTATATGGCTGAGCCTAACTTGTGAGGGAGTCATGTCTAACCAATGTTCTTCTGGATTACATCAAATACCAGATGTAGTTTAACGCATGGGATTGGGTAAGGAAAAAAAAAACAGATAAAGTTTTATAATTTTTAATTGATTGTGCAATTTATGGTAGTAAATTATTATTATTCTTTATTTCTAGATATAAACAATTATACAATACTAGTAGCAGATTTATCGTATCAAGATCTGCGATAATACGAATCGCAATGATAATTGCATTGTTCTTACCTATGTCTAGGACTCAATTTTACCACCACAAAATATCAGATGATCAAGATTACGATCAAAATCCTCGGTATTTTCTATCAAAACAAAATCTACAAATCTTGAATTATAAATGAATTTTTTTTATAGATTAAATGAATATCACTATTTTTACGACAATATGCCATCATCAAATTTAGCAAGTAATCTGCAATTTAGGCATCATAAAATGAAAAAAAAATTGGGTTTATTTCATAAAAAGCATTACGAATTTGATAGTAAGTTCTTAATAATTAAAAATATTAAGAATTTTTCACTTTTAATCATTTCGCGTTTATACATTTTAGAGACACTAATAAATACTGCAGAGAGCACGACTCCACCTGAACTGGAGGTTAAACTTAAGCATCAGAATAGATTAAAGAAAACTCTTAAGCTGCCTGTACGTAAAATAAGTTAAATTACGCAAATATTTACTTTACTTCCACTCTAGTTAACAAAAACCAAAATCTCCCAGCAAAAATATTCAAACAATACCAGAAACATGATTCGATGGGCCAAAAGAAACCCAGGAAATAAAAATGGTAAAACAGAAAAATGGTAAAAATAGTTAAGCTTATATATAAAGCCAGAAATTATATTTATCTTAAGATAGGATTTCAGGTCGAGATATTGAACCTGCTGAACCAATAAGAGTATTAGTAGGTAATACCGTTATAATTCCTTGTAAAAAAGGAATAGGCATACTTTCAGCAGGAATAGTATCATGGAAATACACTAACGGCAAACCGGTAACATCTGATCGATTCACTGTAGAAACCAATGGAAATTTAGTAATAACTAACGCAAAACCCAACGATTCTAAAGTCTATACTTGCAAAATTGAAAACAATGAGCAAGCTGAGAGTGTACTTGAAGGTATAAACTACCTAAAATTGATTATGTAATTTGGAATATAAATTTTTAATTTCTTTTTTTTGCCAGTTTATCAACCTAAAATACCAGCATTAGAAATTAATTTGCAATTGGAGATGGGTAACACAGAATATCCAATATTTATAGAATCAGATGAATGCAAAACTTCAGAATTATCAACGTTGAAGAGAGGTATAAAGGAAAACTTGTCAGATTTATGTAAGAACAAAAAATGCATTATCATTGATTTTAGAATTAGCTGTCAATTTAAATCGGTAAATATTTCAACCAATAGACTTTAGCCAATTAAATTTTTAATTGCATTTTATTCAATTCTCAGGATAAATTTTTAGACGTAAGAATGATAATGGCTGGAGAATTGACGAACGAAATTATAAACATCTGCGAAGATAAAGAATGTATGGAAAATAATATGGCCGATGCTTTAATTGGAGTAAATAAGATTAATTCTCTTGTAATTTTTATCAAAATTTACACTTACAATTTTCAAAGGCCAAAGAAGAATTGCAGTATTTACTCGCTAAGTCATCAAAGACTCACGAAGAACGAAGCACAGAACATAGAAAAAAGCTGCTGGAAACAAGGTCAATTACAACTTGTGATGAAGGAGAGGGATTAGAAGATGATAAATGTAGTAGGTGGAAATAGATTACAACATTCTCAAATGAATTGTATTTCATCATATATTTTTATCAGTGCCCTGTAAACCAGGATATTACAGTATCGATGGGCCAGTAGACTGTATAAAATGCAAACCTGGAACGTATCAACCTGACCACGGCTCGACACAATGTCTTAATTGTGATGGTGATTGGTCTAAGGCTGGGAGTACAAGTTGTCGTAAGAAATAACGACCTTACAGCTTAATTCATTAGCAATTTATTTACTTTTCATCTTATAAAATTCAGGACAAAAAATCATTGTTGAAATTTCATCAAATGATTTGAAAACTATCATTCCTTTGATAATTGCCATCATTTTATCCATATCAATAATAGCTTGGACTTTGTACGTATTATTCTTTTTACAATGTTTCTCATTTTATACATTATGTTTTTACCCAGATATATGATTACAAGTTCAATAATGGAACTTAGAAACGGATGAACAAATACTTCGTTACCAAGTGTGATAGGAATATAATTAATAGAAACTACCGTTATTTCGCCATAGACTATTAGTAACTTTTGTAACGAGTTACTCTATGACATAATTAGGATGGACAACAAGGTCAGGTTCTTCATCTTCATCGGGACCTTCAGCTAATGTAGTTCGAGTTAGTGGAATGATGATGCGATCCTAAATAAATTCCAACATATTAATCAGTATATTACTACATAATACTAATAATAAATAAATTCACATGATGAATTAGTCTGTCGATCACTTTTTCCACAAGACTTCGTCTTTGCAGCAATTCATCTTCTGAGTCTATTTCAGGTTCGGCAATATCAGTCAAATACCAAGTTATGAGCTCGTTCTTCTTAATTCCTTCGACATTTTCGCCAGCTAATGTTTAAATTTAAATCAGTTATGCCTATATTTCTTACAATGATTATTCCATACTTTCCATCCTTGCTTCGATCTTCCTCAAATGTAAAATCAAAATATTTGCTAAAATTTTATAATCCTCAAATGAAATGGTATTGCTTTTGCCATCCAACTTTGATGTTGATGTTGATTTCTGAGATGCTTCATTTGCACCTTCTTGTTCGTCGTCCATCCCTAAATATAAATAAAAAAATCTTAATTTAATCAATTAAAAAACAAATCTAACTATTTATGCAATTACCATCAACATTCATCATTTCTTCATCGTCAAAATGTATATCTGGTTGTTCGACACGAATTATTGATTTATTTAACAATCTAAAAGCTTCTTTGACGTGTTTGGGTTGCACTTCTTCCGTACAATGCATTCGAGCCATAGCTTCGGATAAACGAATCATACTTTCCAATTGGCGGACAGTAATTCTCCAGGATGATTTTGTTACACCACACCCATCACGTTGTCTTAACTGCTTATATTGTTCGACAATAAAATTGCCAGCATCTTGATTAATCTGTAAGAAAAGAAAGAAATGCAATAATAAGTAAATATATTACAAATTATGATTGTTTTATAAATTATTTGCTTATATAAAACTAACTTTTGGTTTAAATTGCCTGGCAAACAAGATGTATCTTTGAATTTCTTCTAAAGAATAAACCCTATCAATTGTCTCTTCAACATGGCTGTGCAGATCCACAATTCTTCCAGCAATGGCGTAGTCAGTAACCTAAACACCATTTTTAATCATTCTGCATCAAAAATTAATGAAATAGTTACCTCATTACATTCATCGACCAAAATAAAAAATAAATCAAATCGAGACATAATAGGAGCACTTAAAGATATATTGTGTTTTAATGATTTCGACCGATCGTATCGACCTCCAATTGGATTAGCTGCTGCCAAGATTGATGTCCGCGCATTAAGAGTTGCTTTTACACCAGCTTTTGTAATTGAGATTGTTTGCTGTTCCATAGCCTCGTGAATTGCAACTTGATCTCGTGGCTCCATTTTGTCGAATTCGTCAATGCAACAAATACCCTTAAAAGTTTTAAAATCTTTTTACGGTTTTATAAAAATAAATTTCATAATTTACATTATCTGCAAGCATTAAAGCTCCAGCTTCGATTACAAATTCATGAGATTCCTCATCTTTAACAACAGCAGCAGTTAAACCAGCTGCACTACTTGCTTTTCCGCTGGTATACACTGCACGAGGACTGAAGTCGGCGACTTGCCTAAGTTTAAAATAATAAACTGTTATTAAAAGATTTCAATAAAAAATAATTCAAATCTACTTTAAAAATTGACTCTTTGCAGTACTAGGATCGCCAACAATACAAATATTAATATCTCCTCGCAAAGTCGTTTTTTCTAAAGTTGTTTTTGGGACTCCTCCAAATAACATAAGTAAAATTCCTCTCTTAATTTCATCATTTCCTGCATTTTAAAACAAGTAATTTAAATATGTATTTAAATGAAAAAATTTCGAATATGTAACAAACCATGAATTGTAGGAAACAGACTTGTAATAAGATTTTGATACAGATTTTTGTCTCTGCTCATATCAAAAACCTTTTGCCATTCTTCCTCTGTCATTTGACTTTTAACTGATTCAGCCGTTAAGTTGTCAGCTCGAAAATTGCTGCCACCAAACTAAACCAAAATAAAAATAGTGATGCATTTAATTTCACTTAACAATAATTTTTCGACTTAGAACTTACTCTAGGATTAGTGGGCACTACAGCGCACGCTAAAAATGCCATTCGATAGTTTAAATCCCGAACACCTAAAGCTTTTAAGCCTCGGACTCCTTCGGTTTCAAATCCTTCTCCTGCTTTGATTCGAGCTCCACTTTCGGCTCTAGCACCTAAAACATAATTTTTTGTACTAAATATTTTATTTGATTTCCTAAACCATGCAAAAGAATTACCGGGCATTGACAAACTTCCTATATCAGGTACTACAATTAAAGTTCCAATAAAATCGCATCGATCACCTGGTTGTGCTATTTCTACACATTCCGCTCGAAGAATTATTTCAACGCTGTAATACATTTAAAACTAAAAAATCAATGTTTTTGAGATCAGTTAATACCTTCTTGGAATACAGCCTCGAGGTAATTCCGATTGATTTTCTTGAATTCGGGCCTTTTGAAAATCAACAAATTTAGACTTGCTCATGTCGAGAGTAAATCGATTTCTATTGAGGCAAACAGGATTTCGACAAACTGTAGGCTGAAAATAGAATTTTAAAACACGTACATATTATAACAGAACCTTAAAAAAAATTATGAAATTATTTATTTTTTTTGTAAAACTAAAACCAAGTCTAATCGGCTGAAAAATATTGTAAAATTAACAAATCTTTTAAATTTTTATTTATTTTATCATTTTATTACCTGAGTATATTTGAACTGTTGTTCAACTTCTGGAATTATTGTTTGACAATCGAGACACCGAAAAGTACCAGATACCAATTCAGGATGAACTGGATGAGTTCTAACAACTTGACCACTAATTCTCACTAATTTTCCGATTCTAGTTGTCGTTAGTTCTCGAACTCTGATTAAGCAAAAAAATATGAAAGTATAAAATAAATAAAATGAAAATAAATTTAATGATATACGTGTTAACAATTTTTACTTGAGTAGAGTTGGAACATCAATAAAGCTGACGTAATATTCTTTTTCAATCGATATGGCTGCTCGATCTCGAATAAAATTTCTTACAGCCCGGCACAAATACGGAAATACCCTATTTGTATAAAACTGATAATTTAATACAAATGAAATCACAACTACTTAATTTATGATACCTGTAATAATCTTCTTGAATTATAGTAGCAAGGCTCTGACTAAATTGCCTGACATCCTCATAACTAATTTGGAGAGTATTTCTTTCGGGTTTAATTAAGTGTTTAGCTTCTTCCAAGTACTTTATTTCTCCCGATATGTTCCACCTGTAATAACAATGAGGCAATGAATAAACAGCGATAGGTGCACGCATTCACTCAATATATTAATTCATATAACTTACTCTTCCAGGAAATTTTGAAAAAGTTTTTGACATCTTTCTCCAACGTCATCTTTCACTCGATTTTGGCTGATCTGAAGATCTCCAATATCCATTTCACTCAATTTTAAAGTTTAAACTAAGCAGTAGAAATACGTGACCAATGCCTATCAACACAAAGCAATTTCCCTCCAAAATGACGTCATCATTATCTTTTATAGTTATTATTTCTGTCTCCAGAGAGAGCGCGGTTGGTTATATCATAGAAGCTAAATGTAGATATATATAGCACAAAATGACATAATGACAAAAAAGAAAACAAAAGAAAACAAAATTTATATAAAGAAAACAAAATTTATATGGAAGTCGATTTCATGATTTGCATTTATAGATTATAGGTGTTGTGGAGCCCCTTTTCATTTTTATTTTTTTTTATCTCAATCACTCGAATTAAGGATAGATAAAAGCCATTTTCAAACAAACAAAAAGGAAAGTTTCATTAATGCAGTCATTTCCCTGTTATTATTTCAAACTATTTCTAAAGTTTTACAAAGACAAAAGCATATTTGAAGATTACAAAGTTCCAAGAGCAAGATGAACGTTGTTGGTTCATCTTTAATTCCATTCTATCTCTATCTCCGTGATTAAATCTGATTTATTAATAAAAATCAATAAACTAAGGGCTCGAGGGATACAAACACAATAAATTAGGAAACGATTCGTCAATGGAATTGAAACAAAGTCAGGTATACATAAATAAAAATCGTGGGGCCCTAGCCTGGACCAATTAAAAAAAATCACATAATCACAAAGTCACAAAAATCACAAAATACACTTAAATTTAGTCAACAAGAGATGGTATAAATAAGAGATAAGTTAATAAATATAATACATCAAAAGTAATTAAAGACCGAAAAAAAATATTGCGCATCTGAGTGCGCATTGTCAGAAAAAACAAGCATGCATTTGGAAGAATACGCGGTAAAAGTGTCGCGCAGCCGGAAGTGGATTTGCCACTTCATTGTTAGCTGATTCATATCTCGCGACCTGTATTAGGGCAACAATCAGGCTAAATAAGGCATTGTTGCCCTAATACAGATCACGTGACTACCATGCGCAGTCCAGAAACCCACTTTCACCGCGTATTATGAATGGCACCTCTTGGCATCTTTGAGCGTGCTCAGTTGGGCCTAAGCATAAATTTCTGGTTCTTTTTACACTTCTGCAGAAAGACTAGGCCTATTCTTCCAGGATTGAATCCCAGAGGTAAGACCAAAAATAACTTACTGAACATGCCCGACATGCCAACTCATTAAATATTTGTGCCTTCTTTAACATTTTTTGCAACTTATGAAAAGAAGAGAGATTCTTTTTGAATTTCAACCGATAAGGATGCTTTTGACCTTTGGGTCCTGAAGACATCTTTTTCCACACATTTTCCATTTGTTCAATTGGTTATTCATCCAGACACTTGATGGATTTTAAAATAGGTTTACTGAATAGGTGAGAAATCCTTTAAAAGCTCAGTGAGCAGTAGTTTTTAGGAGATTTCTTTATTGTTTGAATTTAATTGTTTTTCTTAAACCATCTGTAATTAACCACAGGAATTTCCTACTAAACTTAAATTTAATTTGGCGTTTTTTCTATTAACACAATTGAGATTGACAGAACCTGCGAGTTAGCGCTTGTATGAATTTCGGGTTGCCAACTTGCTCTTTCTGTTTGTGTTTAAGAAGCACACAGCTTTGTGAGTTTATAATATTACAATTTTTTATTTGGTAAACAAATACAAAAGAAAAAAAAGATTTTTGAACATAAGAATCATTCTTTTACTAAAATCATAAATGATGTTACAATTAGGTTTTTAAATTTAATCAATTTTATATTGAAGAAATTAATCGCACCTAAATACAATTAAGCTATTGAAAATACTACCCATTTATCCATGTTAAATCAAACTGACAAACCAAATTGCCCTTAAAAATAAGATTCGGGATAGCACGATAACGAGTATTCTCTATAACCTATACCACATCTACAAGTTGAATAAGGTCGTAAACATGTCAGTTCTTTTTTGTTACAGCTATGATGTCTCAAACAACGGCCATGAAGTTCGCCATCTTTGAAAAGATTGAACACGTTTAAACATTTGTAAGTTTGAAATATGTGCATAATTTTGAATACCTGGTATACAGCTGTGTTTATATCGAGTATAACCCTCTACACATTTGCATTTGTTAACCGTATTATCACACTCTGAATTCTGAATATCACACTTGATTAAATCTTCGTTGCAATAACCACTATGATAATTAGCTAAAAAATAAAAATAAAATAGTGAAACTTATAATACTGTTTAAATGGCATTAACTTCTAAAAAATTTAAAACAGGTAGTTTAATATTCTAAATTGTTAAAGTTAGAAAATCAACTTTAATTAGCAATTATGCTCTGCATATTTATTGAGTTACCAAATCTAGAAATTAAATATTCTGCATAGATTAGTTTCAAATTATTATCAAAGTTTCTGATCTAAAATTTATATCAAACTTACGTTCAGCCGTACAAACACCATCGGTCAAAGTATAGCCAATAGCGCATTGGCACTTTTGTTGATAACAATGAGTATGCTGAATGACACAATCGCCATCATGACTACAAAATTCACCTGCGATGCCTTTAAAATAAAATTTTATAATTATTATATCTAATAAGTATAGAATTTGCATAATTTTAGAATGTGTTTCTTCACGAAAATAAAAATAAAAATGTTATTGGGCAGAATGTTTCGCTTAGTTTCAAAACGAGATAAATCCTATATATTTTCTCAGATTTACTAACTTGAGATTTAAAATGTATTATTTAGTTTTAAAAAAAATCAAAAACAAAAAAGAAATTGAGAAAATTTAAGACAAATAAAAATAATGTATTAATATTATCTTACCATTTTCTGGTGTGTGAGTCAAAACATGACGTTTATAATTTGGCGAATTATAAATGACTGGATTTTTTGGATAATATGGATTTGCTACATAAGTCGTTGGGTAAGATTTATCTGATGGATAAGGATTCGGTGAATAATAAGGATGCTCATCAATGACTGGTGGTTGTTTCGGTATGTACATTGTTGGGTGCTCACCACCTAAAATTAAATTTAAATACAATACTTATATACATATTACAATTAACAGTAATTACCTTCATATCTGACACAATATTGTCCATCTACATGATAATCTTGAGCACAGATACAAATGTAATACTGGAGATGACATACTAATGCTGCAGACATGCAATCAGCATTTATTTTGCATGAATGACCATGAGAAACACGTAATTCTGTATTGAAATAATGTTTTACAGTGTCCTTTTCTGGACCTAAACGGAAAAATTAATCTAGTTAAATTACATCATTGCTAAAAGAATTGAAATGGTATTACTCATTTCGATGTGATATTGACGCACACAATCGCCGCCCTCCAGATGATATTGAAGTTTGCAGTCACATTTTTTAGTGTAAGGATCGCAGTATAAATAATCTAAAAGACAATCTTTGCTGGATGAACATTTATGACCGTACGCTCCGTAGTACATATAAGACGGATTAGCTGGTTTTCTATCAGCTAATGCGAAAAACTTATAAGAAACTAAATGTGTATTTGTACAAAAAAGCTTACACCAAGATAGGTGATAATCACTATTTCCTCTGTGGTAATGTAACTGAAATTTGTATACTGATAATGTTATTCCGATTTGTAAATAACCTTAGAATATACCTGATCTGATGAGGGTAGTTTAACGTTGGGTTTGCCGTCAAAAGTCTGAGGAGGCGGTAACTAAATAAAAAAAATTAATATCATTCATAATTTAATTTTCAATCAAAAAACACATCAAAAATTAAGAAATATTTAATGCTGTTCGGTTAGTAACCGGAATGTTTGCAGGTTTAAATTGAGTGTAAGGTTGATGTGGTGAAGGCTGGAATGGTTGCTGACCTAAACAAAGAGTTTAATTATATCTAAATTTAAAATATAAAGTAAAACAGAATTACATTGGCCGTTAATCAATACATATCCAAATCGGCATCTGCATACCAAACTGTACACATCACACTCCATATCTGGATGGCAGTGTGCATCTGAATGACATGGAGTACCAACACGGGGCGAAATTGTTTGTCTTTTGAAATGAAGAGATTCTAATATTAAATAAAGGGAGTAATATTTAGCACAATTAGAATAATTTATACTTGAAATATGAATAAAAACATATAAATTAATTCCTTTTAGTTCTGGAGTTTTATTATTCTAGCCTTTTATCATTACACGAGCAAATGTGTAACTTTCTGTTCTGATAGTCCGCACAGATATTTTTTTAAACTGAATTTAAAGATGAAAATAAATTATGAATGAGTCCATAAATTATCATATACTTTGATTTGAAACAAATTCAAAACTCAATAAATTTTATCCCAATTTCGAACTTGTTTTACAATGTCGCTAAAAGTGATTAACTAAATAAAAATAGATTTTTTAAATGACAACAATCAAATCAAAATTGTCAAAAGTATTTTAATCGACCTTTTCTATTAAATAATAAACCAAAGATATCACCTTCTAATACACAGTCTTTTCCTACACCAGGACGGTATCCCCTCATACATTGGCATGATCTGCCTCTTGCATCCTCTTTACAATATGAAAAGTCACCTGTGCAGTCAGTTTGACTGGAGCATTCGTTGCTGGTTTTTACTAAAAATTAAAAATTTAAAAAAAATAAAACATTTTTGAAGACGCTGATTTTAATTTACCTTTTTCTTTTACACATTTGTTGTCCTTTACAACAAAGTTATCAATGCAGTAACACGCTCCATTTACACAGAGAGAATACAATTCAGTACATTGATCAGTGCATGTCTCGTTTAATACATTCTCTAAAATTACGAATAATGTTAAAAAAGATTAAAAGAAATTTTTAGATATCTACTGTATTTTTGATTAAGTAAATAAACTTACCAGTATTAATGACGAAGACTTTAGCGAACACTTCTACATCTTCAATCCAACAAGTAATTAATAAAAACGATATAAACCACTTCATCATGAATTACACTTGTAGTTTCTATCTTTAATTATCTTTGGTTTTCAATTTATAGTCGTTTACGTTAAAAGTGATGCGCAGATGCATCACATGCGCATTTGAAACATTGTTATTGGCCGATTATTGTATTTGGGAAAGCGATCAGGACATATAAGGGTATTGTTTCCCTAATACAAGTCATGTGATTTCCTGCGCAGAAACTCACATTCACCACGTATTGCAGTTTGGAATTTAAAATTATGAATAAACAAAACTTTGATTTTGACCTAATAGTTATGGGTTAAAGAGCAAACTACATTCTTTGCCTTTCCAGGAGATAGTCATATGATAGCTCAATTTGTAGTCTCGTTTAAGTTATTGCAGTTTGAAATTTGACTTTGAATTTAAAAATATTATTTATTAATAATCGTATCATTAATACTTCAACGAATTTATCTATTAATTTCCAAATTATGAAAAACAAAACTTCGATTTTGAGCTGATAGTTATGGATTAAAGAGCAAACTACATTTTTTGCTTTTCCAGGAAAGTGATATGATAGCTTAATTAAAATGTTAAAACTTTATTGTAAATTAAAAAAAAAATTAAAAATTGAATGGAAGCTTAAATTTCTTAATATACTCGTGGCAAAATTAATTATAAAAAAAAATCAAATATTAATTTGCACGCAGTGAAATTTAAAACACAAATTAAGCTAAAAGAGGAAAAACACTAATTACAATTAAATTAGTCATTATATTGTAATCAATCAAACTAAATTGTAGTTGTTAATGATTTAACAATAAAATTAATTGTAAAATATGATAAAAGTATTTTTAGTATTCTTCATTTTATAATACTGTTTGGAATATTATTTTATATAAAGTTTCAACAAATTGCTAGCAGAAGGCACTGCAGTTCAGCAATAACGTACTAAATAAAAATAAATAGCGAGAACCTTTAAAAAGAAAACTAAATTTAAATAATAAAAAAATATGATGATTCTACGCGAGAAATAAATACAATAAAATTAAGATTTGATACAATAAAAATATAATTTTTAAAACCTTATTTGTTTTGTGTTTCTGTTACTTAAGATTCTACAAAGAAAATTTTTAAGCGTCCAAATTTATTATCAATCCAACGAATTCAATTATTTAATTTAACATAACTAAATTCAATTTAGAAAAAAACAACTTTTGTTTGAAAACCAGAATGAAACTCTAAAATAAATAAAATAAAAAAAAAAAAAAATTCTTAATCCTTTTGGCACCATTTCAATAGTTATTACAAAAATGCAGAAAATGACCCTGAGTCGAAATGCAATAAAACTCTGCGTTGGTCGTGCGACAACGGGGCTTTTGAACAACACTTGGAACGTAGGTTATTTTTGGCAACGTTCATCAAAAAGCTGCATACTTCACACCCGTCTCAAATTTCCCCTCATTTGAATAAGGCACGATATCCGCTCTTGTACCACGAATAAAATTTGGCCCTCGGTTCAAACAGCAACTGATCTCATTTTCCTCATTCTTTACGGGGTGATTCTGCCATCGTCGATAAAGGAAAGAAAAGTTATTCAAAAGGGAAAAGGGTGCCAGATAGAACCAATACCCACATTGTCATGTGGCGCCCTCCAGCATCCGTCACGTCCCTCATAGTTGGTTCAACATGGCAGTTGATCCAGCAACGGCGGCTTTTCGGTGAACGAGATAGAAACGGCGTGACTCAACTTGTAATTGATTACAATACTTACGAGTTGTTGTTCCTGCTTAATACAATCTTTCCCGTGCCAGAAGATGAGCAATGGATTTATTCGTCGACTATTGAGTGAGCAATTCCATCACAAGTGTTCTGTTGAACGGTAAGAAAAATTTTTCCAACTGCTGCGAGCATCCGTGCTCTTAACGTGGTTTTGGCCGCGCGTTTTGTGACCTTGACGCACAGCACCCGAAATTCACATCGAACCGATACAGATCAGTTCGTAAATAGCTTGAAAGAGCAACTACGATTGTCGAGTAGTCCAATGAATTGTGTGCTTGAATATTCAGCCTGCGGTAAAGCACGCGCTTCGCCGGTCAGGCTACGAGCAGACGACGATCTCCGCAGCATCCCTCAAATGCACGCGTGATGACGCAGCATCAATGATGCGCTCACGCATGCATGCGGAGGCCGATGCTTTTACCAATGAATTTGCGTTTATAGATGTTTATAGTCGCAATTAAATACTTTTTTGATGGTAGCAAATGACTTGCACGAGATATGTCGTAAAATCCCACAATGACCAATTATATTTTTATCGATAAACATTTTAATGATTTGCTGCACTTTTGTTTATCACTTTTATGTGATTATTGATTTTTAAAAATATTAAATAATAGAATATTCACGTTTATTCCGTCGATTACATAACGTTTTTCAAAAAATTCCTTTCATCCTTAAAACCTGGCACTCGTTAACGCAAGTAGAATATTTGCCCCCCTAAATTTAGTTACGCAAGTTTCCTGCCGCGAAAATACATCGTTTAATTTTGAAACTCACGTGGAAAATCTGGAGCGTGACATAAAAATAAAGTATTTATAACAAAAAAATGTTGCAGGTGAAAATCAACGAGGTCATTTTTACCATTACGTAAATATACGTAACATTCTGATTCTGACGAATGTCAACTTTTGATTTTTTTAAAAGAAAAAAATATAAGATGTTATTTTCCCCCTTTGGTGACATAAACCCGTTTTTACATCGTCAAAACATGGTTTGAAGGTCAGCATTCAAAGTCTGTTTTTATTATAATCTCAGCCGGGCGGGCATCCGTTCATAAATCTCTGTTTTTTTTTTCATCTCGTCCCTATAAAATGGCGCCACTGTTTCTTAGTCTCATCTCAGCACTCTATAGTTTATCCTTTTCCTCGCTTTTGCTACATCAACAAATTTGTGAATGAGTCGCAACGACAGTAAACAAATGGCGCCGAACAGTGAAACTCATTTACGTGATAAATTGATGCATTTCGCTAATTACAACAATCACTTAAAACAACGATTTTAGTATGGAGGAAATGCAAATAAATAGTTTTAATTAGTTTAATACGAATAAGGTTTTAAATGTCTATGCAATCTTGGTAAGAAAAGTTCAGTTTTATTGCGATTCAATTTTCAATCGATACGCCTTCTTTAAGATAATTAATTAGAGCATTGTTTGCTAATTTTGTGGCAGTCAAGACAATTTATTGCCTATTTAGTCCCTAGTAAAAGATACACGAAGCATTAGACTTTTATCCCTTTCACTAAGTCTTCTTTTTCTTCATTATCATATTTTAACTACGTGAATACCGGAAAGAAAATTCTAAGCCAATGCCAAACTCGTGTAGCAGAAAAGAAGAAAAAAAATTTAAATATCTTCAGTGAATAATCGAAAAGAAAAAAAATCCTCGTTTGCAGCAAACCGTTCAATCTCACCAAATCTCTCGCAAATGTCATAAAAAAGGAATCTTCAAACATGTTTTTTGATGACAAAGAGGATAATTTGTTGCAGCTATTTATACATTGTAAAAATAAGCTCATCCATGGCAATGCACATTTTTCTAGTATGGAAAAAAAAAGATAGAAAAGGAAGGATGGGAGATATTAAAGTGGGTGGATGAGTAACATAAATATTTAAGGTTTTCATTCATGCTGGAAAAGTCGTCGTGTAAACTTCATCTTTGCCAGGAACTTCTGGATGTTATCGCAAAAAAATCATTAGAGCTTCTGGACCTGTACCGCTCCCAATGAATACGTATTTCGTGAGCTGCATTCTGGCTTGTGAAAGCTCAATTCTTTCACTTCTGGCTTCACAGACAAGTGTTGAAAAGAAGACGAATACAAGTGCTAGGAAAAAGAAAACAAAATAACATTGTGTCTAGAAGCCGATGTTCAGTGAACTTAAAAGCGAGCCAAGTGTGGAAAAGTAGAAGAAATAATGGTTAAAAGCAAAACTCTATTTTTCTATTGAGCCTTTTTCTATTTTAACTGTGGCATGACGAGCATAAGAAAGCACTTTCTTTTGCTTATTTTACTGGTTTGGTTTCGAGTGAAATTTTCGTGTGGTCAACAGCTGGTTTTTGTAAACAAATTATTCTCGTTCTTTAGTTTTTTTTTTAAGTTATTTTATTCACTTTACAAATCTTTAATTTTTTTACATTTTCTTTCCGTGTCTATTTGGATTAGAACTTGTGGCTTTCTAATTTAAGCAGTAATTAAAAATTTAATCTTATTAAATATTTAATATTTAATAAGATTTTAATAAATTAAATTATTTGACTTTAAAAATCTTATGTACAATAAAAGATCCACAAATCTAAGTCCAAATAATGTTAAGTAGTGGAAAATACATTGAGTTTAATTTATAGAGTTGAGTTGCAGGGTGATTTAACAACTGTTGGACAGTTTCTAAGGCGACAAATAAAACTACAATAAAATGACTGGTTCAAATTGGAAAACAAGTCATTAACATTTCATTAAGCTTCGCTTTAGTTCAAAACAGCATTATCTTCTAATTAAAACTAACCAATTTTAAATAACTTATTTTACTCAAATAATAATAATTTTTTAATTGGCAATTGTTTTGGTATATTCATAACCTAACCAAAGGAATGAAATTCAAAGTTTTGAGGGTAGTATGCTATTTACGGAAAAAAAATGTTTATTTATTTGTTTTTATTTGTCATTTGCAGACTTGAAGTATGTAATTTGAAGGGATGAAAGCAAAAAAAAAAAGTTCGCTGTAGGCTCGGAGCAATATTTGCTCCCTCAACAATCTTCCCATATTTATTTCCGTTGTAAATTGGCCGAGGTGTCATGTGAAAGTCACATCAAGGCAACAGCTTTTGTATATATCCACAAGGCATGTCATTTTTACGACGTCGTCCGTTTCCATTACACATTTCACACATTTGCCAATAGAACTTTAACACTATGCCCCGGAGAAATAAAAGAAATTTTAGATTTCAATATCCATTAATCGAGCATCACGAGCAGTCCTTATAATTCAAAACTGAAACTTTATGGCTTAACATTTCTGCTCTAAGCATCGAGACAAAAGAGAATAATTTGCAATTTACTTAGTGAAGCGAGAAATTTTAAATTTCTTTCTCTCTTTGTTCTCTCAGTAATAGAAACAAGTGATGAGGGAATTGTGGCATTGTAAGCCCCAAAAGGATCAATAACGAATCGACGTTTTATTTCACAATCCTCCATCCCCCAAACCTCAGCTCATCCCTTTTTTCTAAAAGCTTCATATTCGTTTTGTCATAAATCGAAGATAACAAATTTAATTTCTACTCATTTTTTACCCTTTAAATTTGACTAACATTCTTCATCACTTTTCGTGACATCCTTCCTCACAACTTTATCAATATTCAAAACTGAAAAGATGAAGTTATGTGATAAAAAAAAACTTCATTTTCAAATTCCTCCACTGGTTTCGCTTTATGTCAAATGTAGCGAAATTTTACCGATCTTTATCAGTTAATTACATTTGGACGAATTAAAACGAATATAAACGTGAAACTGGAGACAAGATTTTTCTATATTTGTAAAATTTTAATTCAATTAAGTTGACTGTGATTCAAACTAATTGATACAGAGATTGGCTGTTCGTTAATGAAAATAATTGCGAAACTGATATTTCCGTAATCTGAAGATCGAATTCTTTTTGCTGTCGAGCTAAGATAGCAACATATAGCTATCAACAGCGTCCGGTTCCAGTTTATTGATCCAATTCAGTCTTCCGCCGGATTTATTCTAATCAGAGGACCGAGGAAAAGGAAAACAGGCCATTTGATGAGATTTTTCATCTGTCGTACTACTTTACTACACATCACGATATTGGATAAAATGAAGCCTCCTGCAGTTCTTTTACTCGTCGAGTGGGTCCTTTATTCACGCCCACTGAGTTTCAATTGTCCACAGTCATGTCCACAAAACACAATGAGATCCAGTCTCAAGAGTTTTACTATTTCTTTTTTCATCCTTTCAGACGTTGTGTCTAACAAAACGTACTCGGCTTAGAAATAAGGGGTTTTGTACCTACTTTATTTTTTCTTATGACAAGACGGTTTAAGGAATGAATGACGAAAAGAAAAATGTTTTTTTAATAATTCTCTCGGTTTTTGGGCGATTTGATCCTAGCCGAACACAATATTTTTCTACCTTAATTGACACTATATTGCCGGCAAGACAAATAGGAAAAAAAATTGTCGTTTCTCTCCGAGAGGGTAACTGGAATTATGTGGGAGAAGGATTTGCTCGAGCTTATCACCCACGCAATGAAAAAAAAATATTGAAGAGGAAAAGCGAGAGGAAGAAAGAGGAAAATGTGTTAAAAGAAATCAAACGTTCGATCAAATGTCTGTGAAAAAAAAACTTTCATTTTCTTGTCACCATTTACCAATAACTGATCCGAATTTGTTATATTTTTTACTTGCGGCTAAATCTTTTCTTAGCCGCACCATCATAAATAATTTTAATTTCATCTGTCATATGATAAAGCGTCTTGTATCGTTATCGTCAGAGTTCAAAACCAGACCGACCGTAATCTATAATTCCTGTACATTTAATGGCCATTACCACTTGTTTTCTATTTACAAGCCCTTCCAGATAAAACATTACACCTGTCTCCACCTCATTTCTCACTCGTTCGATGACATTAAATGTGATTTACAGAATACAATTTCAAACTACAGAGCGTGAAATGAAGCTACGAGTAATTAAAGTAAATACATTAATTTGGTCAATTACAAAACTTGTCCCCATTTCCAAGACTTTTTAACATTCACTCGACATACGCGATGCAACTTGGGAAATTTCATTCACCATCGCTAACATCTCATTCTCAAGGGTGGTCTTGTGTGGTAGTGAAAATACGTGCTTGGGAATTTAGCTTCTTGATAAAAAAGGTCTCAAATAGGTCCAAAGTTCTACCCTCCATTTATTCCCTTTGGGTGGGTTCTAGAATAAAAAATCGGACTAACCGCATAGCGAGTATCGTGCGAGAGCATTTAGCCTTGTTATTTAAACCTTTTTTGTAATGAAGTGTGAAACCATTAATTACTTTTCACTTTCTCCTCTTAACGATTTTCTTCTAATTACCCAATTTGTAGAAAAATGCAAAAAAAAAATGCAAAAAAAAAAAACTTTTTCAAAATAATTTCCTTTCATTTATATTCGAAAATTTTTCTTTATGTATATACATATAATTTATAAGAACAAGCATTGCAAATAGGTGCATAAAAGTGTTTTGCGACTAGAATATGTCCAAGGAACATTTGCAGTTGACATCGGCGAAGATTTTTCAACGTATTTGCTGCGAGTCGTAAAACTCGCAACTGACCTCTTGGCCAATTTTTCCGCCTCACTGAGCGCTCCAAGGACGACGACAGCAGTCAAAGCCCGACGATTGTTTCTATCTTTCGATTGCCCTTTGTTTCGCCATGACCTGACTCGAATGCTCAACTTTGGCGAAGGAAACTAGCACCGAAGGGACTGATTTATTCCGAGCAATTCTCAAGCGGCGTAAAAGCGGTATTTGTCTCCTTTATTAGGTTTGCACAAAAACGACAAAGAAACAACGAAAAATGGAAGACATTCAAGTTTCATTCAATGGGTAACGGATGAATCCTGATTATTTTAACGGAAAAAAAATAATAAAGCAAACCAAACAATTATAAACCAGTCTAATGCAAATACAAAACTATTACACGACACCAAACTTTCCTCATTAATGTAAAACCACTTTCGATTCTCCTTTCACCAGTATCCAATAGTCGTAAATTTTCCAAAATATCTCTGGCGCAAGATGAAACACCATTTCTACATGTCGCGTTTCAATGTAGATCATGTTTCAATTGACATTTTACTCCTCCGTAATAAATTGAAAGCGAAGGTGATATCTACTTCAAACTATTTGTATGGGAAAGTTAAAGTGAACGGAGTTGTAGAAATACTTAAAAAGATTAAGATCCGTACATGTCTCGCCTATCAACCACAATCGATCCATTAAATTTTACATCAAAAAATAGTTAATTTTGATTTACGAATCACACAATTTCTAAAAATCAGTTTACTTTCAGTTTAAACCGAACCAAGTTCATTTCCGAGCGTTTTCGGTCACAAATGGAGTGCGCGCCTTCAAATCCACTAAGCAAATTCTCTCGTCCCTGTAGCTAAACCTGGAAATGCATTCCTCAATGTCTAACTTTCAGCTCATCTCTGCCCATCTCTTCAGAGAGATTGGGGATACGTTTGGGCGCTTAGAGTCCACTAAGCTTTGGTCACTGACCGACGAATGCTTATAATGACAGTGAGCTGCGAACGAAAAGAACTCGGTTAGGACCGAGAGGAAAAAATGAACGAGAAAGGAACTAAATCGATTTGTAAATTCCACAAATACCACCGAGACTGAAATTGACTTACTGACAGGCTCCCAAATGAATATTAATATTATTTAAAGGGGTTCACACTGTGTTATATTAAGCAAGGGTAATGAGGCGCGACTCATTAAAAACTAAACACACTGCGCAATTTTACTTTATGTGTGCATGTTGTATGTGTGATGCTAATGTGATTATAGTGGCAAAGAATCGTTTAATTTGCGAGAAAAGGCGATGCGGAAAAATGATTTACGTTCGCACATTTTAAGCTCGTTTAAATTGGTGTTCAAATGCTTTTGATGCGTATCTGACGGACAGAAATGAAACCTCTTGAAATGAGTCAGAGCAAAGCAAACGATTGCATCTGTTTTGTTCCTTTGTTTGCGTCTTTTATCGCATACAATGAAAGGTGACTGAAAACGGGAGCAATGTGTTCATTTTCATTCTCATGATAATTTCCACAACTTCGTATTGTCTGCACACAATTCACAAAATTAACTCTCATCTCGCAATAACAGACAAGAGTTAAAAATTCATTATTACGTTTACTGTACATTAAATAAAATGATGTTCAAATTTATCTTTTACTCAGTGAATGTTTAAAAAAGAATAGAAAGTGAAAAAAAACAACTTTACCACTCATATTGTACTCTCCACACGATTGAATGCTGCGCAATTGGCTCCTTCTCACCGCAAATGTAATAAGAATTTCTTTTATTGCCACTATCCTAAGACGCCTGGTGAGGATCACCCACTTAACCCCCATCTTCTCATCATTTTCTAGTAGAAGTACAAGAATTTCTTTTCATTATTCAGTAGACAGCAAGAGCAGAGATTTTTTCTTTAGGCGACTTATTTTTTCTTTAATTTATTTTTTGGGGTTTGCTTTGCTAATAATAAGTGAGGTATATACACTGGTTGTTGATGAGACCTTGTTCCGCTCCACAAAACACTTTCCACATTGAAGCATGAGAAAAAAGTTGTTGCTAAATCGGTTACTGCATTGGATCGAGCACATGTGGCTTCTTCTTCCTCATAAGATTTTTCCCATTACCTAATTACATAATTTTTCTTTTCCTCCACTGAACTCCTTTCGTACAATATTTTCTTTTCATGCTCCGCCAAATGGCTAAACAGGTAAAATAGATTAAATGTAAAAAATAGAAAAAGTAAAAAATAAAATTATTTCTTTTTCCATCCTTGTCATGACAATGATGTCTTTTTGCATTTTCCCCCTCGCTTTATCTCGCCCCGGGATGACTGTTCTTAAATGAAACTTCAAGAGCAAATGTAGAACAAGACAAAAAACAAGTACGCAAACGACATAAATGTAATACAAAATTTTATAAACAAGCGTAAATAAAAATTCGTAATATTTTTTCATAACAAAAAATTACAGAAGTAAAAATAATACGATTCAAAGTATTTTCTTTTTAAATTTCGGAAAATGAATTAACAATCTTTAATTACCTACGTACATCGGTCATGATTTATTAATTAACTATATTAAACAAGTTATGTTATTGGAACAAAATTGTTCAAGTGTGATATATTTCAAAAGAATAAGTTTCACTTGGTTCTATAAGTCACGTGCGTCGAAAACCCTTCCGCAATCTTCAATAATAACAGAGTAGAGTGTAATAGTGGTAAGAGAAAGTGCAGTAGTGGGTTAGCGTCGGTGAAGCCAAGTCATAGACAGAGACTGGGTTCTTGATTTAAACGATTTCTGTCCACTTGGCACTAGATGACGCCATCGAAAGAGGGGGAAGAAAGGAAATGAAAGAGGAGGACTGTTCAAGAAGGTCTTAGTGATCGATGAAAGAACGAGACAGCTTGAATTTCCACTGTATTTTTCCTATCGAAAATAACCAATAAAATATTGCATTTCGCAACTTGTCTGAAATATTCCATCACCAATTGCTAATGAGAATATTCAAACTGACAAGGCCATATTTTTCTAAGTTTAGAACGATTTTTTTCCTACTCTAATTCATATTCATCAGGTTTTTGTCCAAAAAGATGACGCTTTCGATGATTTATATATAGGGATTATGATGGTGAGCCCTTGGAAGAGCTCTTTTTGCGCTTACCTAATTTGGTATAGCTTTGGCTTCTTGTCCTTGTCAATATTTTTTTAATTTTTTTTGGGCTTAAATCTGATTTTAAGTGTCTTGTAAAAAAAAAACCGTATTTTTTTCCTTTAATTTTTAAAAATTAATTTTTGTTTCCAATTAAATAATTGAAGCAAAATTGTAAGACATTTAAAAAATGTCAAAGGTGAAAGAAATAATGAAAAAAAAAACAAAAAAAAATTGGTCAAATTCATATGAAATATTTAGTTCTTGCTGTTTACTCGTCCACAACTTCATCATTTCTTGCTTAGCTCACACCAAGCAGAAAATTGCCCTATGTTATTGCCAAGCAGGTGTAAGTGCAGGTCGTTTGCAGTGGGGAGGAAGACGGCTCATACTGACCACAACTGACCTGAATATTGGTCTTGCCAGCTCATATCTCGCTCGTAATTCGTCAGTTCCTCTTATCGCATGTACACGAACAATAGATGAAGAAGAATACATGGATCAAACCAACGAGTAATTTCCAAAAACAAAAGATAAAACGCGCACAAACCAAATCCCATGAATGAATCACAAAATGTTCTAGAGTCAACTCGGCATCAGAAAAGTCACCAATTTCATAGTTTAAATTTGTAATGCTAGTAGAATTCAATGGCTTTCAAGTGGCAAAATATTAACCACAGTATAAAATCATTCATCGATAAACATCAGCAATTTCGATCAAAACAAGTTTTCAAATAAATTTAGCAATCAAAACGTCAAAGGGAGATGATGAATCGGTTCAACATGAGTTCGTTTTTGAAGGAAATATACTTCCATCATAATCGTCATCCATCTACGTTTAACTTTTTTTTTTGCATTTTTCTTAGACCATTTATATGCGGTAGCGACATTTTGGTAGTTACATTTAAGAAAATACCTTAGGTAAAGGAAAAATACATAAAAAAAATGCGATTGGTTTTTATATTTAAAGGCTCAGCCTTGACTTACGAGCAAATACTTTTAAGTCTCTGACCATTAGGTCTACTACAGCTTGCAGCCAGCTGTGCCTTAACAAATCGAGTTCAGTGTAAAAAAATCCATTATAGAACTTTACTTCAAGTCTTGACAAGTACCGATAAATAGTTAAATAATTTGATTGATGGTTATTTTTTTTAACTCGAAGTATAAATACATTTATCGTGCATAGACCACTTAGTCCTAAATGGAAAGTACAGTGCAAATGGAATTTTATTGTTGCGAAGGCGGTGCTCCGAAGACGTTAAATGATTGCAAAAACTCGAACCTTTTTGACTTTTCAGTCAAAACTCGGTCACATCGTTTGGTCGCACTAATTAGCTGGCTCTAAATATCAGTTGGCATACATAACGGGAGGTCTTTTGGCTCTCATCCAATATTGTGTGCTGGAGGACAACACTTTAACTGGTTTTTGATTCGTCTGCAAACAAAAATTTTACAATTTTATTAACCGTTTGAAAATCTGTTTATTTCTCCCCATTAAAAACGAAAAATTCCATTTTTTTATTCTTCAAAAAAACTTGAAAAAACTTGAAAAATTCAGCAACCGAAAGTATTAAATAAATAAGAAATAAAAAACTAGACTCGAAAAAATAGTAAAAAAAAAAAATATGAAGAAAAAGTCGAATAACATTGAAATTCACGACGGTGCCATTATGTGGCAATAGAATTCCCATAGTGAAAGCAAGTGACATTGCAACCCACAAGCACAATGCAACCGCTGTACATAGTGAGCGCTTTGCTAGATAAAAAAAAATGCATTTTTCTTTAAATATCGACAAACATAAAAAAGCGTGTCTAAGTTTTCGTCAGCAAATATATTTTTTTTAAAAAGAGAAACATTTCAACATATTTATAAAAGTCAATTATTTTTATTGTTTGAACTTTGCATTTTTGTTGGTTTGCAATGAAGTCCGCCTGACTTGGATTAAATTAAAGTGATTTTACCGGTATAACCTTTAACCCAACTAACTAACAAAGACTTGTAATTCGCAGTGGCTTGAAAATTGAGATGTGAAATGGGGAGTCAGTTGATTGAAACAAGCAGTGGAATTACTCACTACTAATTGAATATTCCGATTGTAAATGTTTCTCTCTTTCCTTATTTTGCATACAATCAACCCAAGAGTTTGTTTCTTATCCTTTCAATTAAATTAGAAAATAAAGCTACTTGTTCTTTCTTTTTTTTTTCTTTTACTTCTATTGAAGAATGTCACATTAAATTGCTTTCATTTATTTCTAACTTTGACAAAACATTAAATCTAATAAGAATAATCCTTTCATTATTTCAAACTCTATCTAAAAAGAAAAAGAATTTTTGCGGAAATTAAATAATGTATGAAAAAATAATTTTATTTATGAATCTCGACATAAATGAAGTAAGCTCCCATTTTAACGTAGTTTAAATCCTTCCCTAAAACCAGACTACCAACATTTTTTATTTTAATCTTTAAGAAAATTTACCCAATAATATAAACGCGAAAAAAATCAATGCAGATTTAAGTTGGAAAACGTGCAAAGAAGAAAAAAAATATAATAAATCTGATTTCTCTGATTTAATGATCTCAACTCAACTAAATCCTTCCCCTGTCTTAATGGGGAAGCTCGGAAAAAGAGAAAATACTGCACCTTCTTAGATTCACTCTTCAACAGTGCAATGTCGTAATAGATTTGACAAATTGACAAAGTCAGCTTATGACAAGATGAATAATCGAACAAAATTTATCGTAATATTCAGTATGGGAATTGTGGCAGTTTTGAAAAGAACTAAAAAAAAGTTACACTTTATTGCTCGATTGGGGAAGCGAATTCCCTTCACCCATTTACTGCTGAAAATAACTACGTTGGCCCCTCCCTCCCACCGCTTATCCCCTTCACGATAAACTAAATTGAGCAAAAGAAAAAAGTTGAACGAGACCTTTTTTCTATTCAGCATCACGGGAATCCAATCAATGAATGTATTACAAGTGGAATAAAATCGCCCTTTATTCCAGATTGTTATTTTCAATCTCTCAAAATATTTAATATTTATTTCGAAACTCTTTCGCGATGATTGAAATTCTTAACAAATGATGATTTTGAAAAATGATTGACGTTTGTAATGCACTTGCAAATAAGTATGTTGAAAGTGTATTTTAAAAACTTGCGTGACTGCCAGAATGAGATTGAAATCCATTTTGAATGAGAAAAGAAAAAAAATAGTTCGTAACCTTGTAGTTTTTTTCTTGAAAAAATTTATTTTATAATGCGAAAGACTTGACTTTACCCTTGAATTAAAAACAGAACTTGGCCTAGAGTTAGTATTTCGAAAGCAATACGGAGGACATAAGGGATGCAATTATTCATTTGTGCGTTGCGTACAAGAGATGATGGATGCGCATTTCCGTTTTAGTAAAACAATGGACGTTGAATGAATATAAATAAAATAAACGCAGAGCAAATCCAAATTTCGCCTCAAACTAAACTGGATCCGGGCCAAATGAAAATGTCATTGCGGTTTGCAATCTTTGGCGAGCTGTACACAAAAGAATTACTCTACAAATAAGCTGTAATTTGTCCACTTTTGACAGTGACGAGAAAACTCATAAAGGAAGAAAATTAGTTTTCTTAACTGCAAATTTCACTTTACTTTAATGCAGGTTTTCGAACCAAAAGTTAAGAAACTATTACCACAGTGAAAGAGTGACAGTTAAAAGGAATCATGAAGACCACTGACTGTTGTGACCAGTGGCAGGAAGTAATGAAGTTGTGGGACGGAAAAAGGGCGGTTTCGGAAACGTGACATTGACTGCCTTCTTCTTGCTTTTCCAAAGCCACGTGTGACAATGTTACGCCAGGCGTGACGAGAACCAGAAAAATCGCCACAATCAGGTCGGACTTCGATCGGCTCGACCCAAGGTTGCAGCAGTTCATTCTATTCTAACAGTGGCATTTAGGATGACGACTGTAAGAGGCTGAAGAAAAAAATAAGTCCGACTACTCGGTGTGAATCGCGTGAAAAACACCACCTCTACTACAAATCAAAGTCAATCAGTGACAGCTTCTCCCACCCCTTGGGGTAAAGTTCAACTGCCATTGGAATCTTTTGTAAATGTATGAATCAAACAGTGGGCAAAGAAAGTCACTATTCAATGTCTTCATTTGGCAGGTCATATTTTCTAAGAATTTTTAATGCACTCCTGAAATTTATATTCTTAATGCTAATTTTAAAAGTTTTTTTAGTTGATAATTAATAATTATGAATACAATTATTTGGTAATTGATAGATATTAGCTAGTATTTTAATAATAAATTAGTCTTGATTCAAAATTCGTACCAAAGATTATAATGGATTCAGAGTTTATATATCCTAGACAGATCAAAAAACATTTTTATAAACAGTAGATAAAGATGAATTGGAAGTAAATACCAATCAATGAGAATGAAAGCAACCTTCCAGTTTAAATTACAAGCTCAATTTGGTACTTAATACACTGCAGCTCGTTTATCAATTAGCCTAGAAACTTTATTCACTATTAACAAAAGCAAAACTAAAAGCGCACTTGTAAACTAATTAATTCATTGAATTTTAAGCGAACATTATAAATGCAATAATAAAAATTATGGCCGAAAACGGCATAGCTCATTTGAATATTTTAAAATATTATAAATAAAACATAACCGAATAGAACTGAAGAACACTTTTCACAGAATCGATTAGAATTATGTTAGATGGGCAAATAGATTATAACGGACGTGCTCCAAAAGACGATAAGCCGAACAAGATTAAAATGAATGAGTAGGTGATCGGAATGAAATGAATAGCACCTATAGTCAATCTATAAATTCAAGTTTTAGTATTTCACAGATATTAGCAGATAGAATAGATATAAAGTAAGAGCTATAATTCAACTCAACTATACACAATGAAGTTACTCATTCAATATTTATTTTGATTTGTTAAAGAAAAAAAAATAATTAAAAAATACTGAATTTCATCAGAGGTAAAAATTAAAATTGGCAAGTTAACAACATTTAGCAATATAATTTATTCCCGCACTAGTATTAAATTATTTCGTGTGTGCAATGGTTAAAACTCTTGCTTAGTTATAAAGTATTCATTTTAGGCGTGAGATAACGATTCATCGCATATATCAAAATTACAGCTGACTCGTCTTTCCAAAAGATTTGAAAAATTACCAGAATAACCATCAAGTCCACCCATAATTCTTGGACGCGAGTAAAATTTAATTTTCTTTGTGAATTACTAACATAAAAATATCAAATTACTCATTAAATCAAATTTCGCCAGATTCAAAATTTTATTGTGTTTCATTATATATGAATTTTTAAAAGATAATTTTTGATAATTATTTTACGTATTTCATGTTTACTAATATTTTTTATATTCAACTTTATTATTAGTTCATCAGATAAAAAAGAATGAAAATTTATAAAAGATAAAAAAACAAATTGAGAAAAAAGAATTCAGCTTAACACGTAATTGTGCTCAAAGAGGCATTCGGGTTGCTTTTTTTCAGTTATCTCCTTTTTTCAATTGAGCTCTCATTTTTTACAAGTTTTATCAGTGATAAAAAAGAAAAAGAAAAAGTAAACAAGGATAGTCTCTTAAAGAATGGCCTGTTTGGTCAACTGGGACTTTTACATCTTAGCACAACGTGTACACACTTTAGCACTTACAAAAACAACTTGCTTTGTTCAGTTTTCGTTTTTGCCTTTTTTTCTTACTCTTTTTTATCTAAACACTGAAAATTGATTTTTTACGTCTCAACATCTGTAGTGAATTTATTATGACCCATCATTACTCGGACAACCACTATTTTTATACCCGTGTGTACTCAGATATGTTTACAACCGAAAAATTTCCTTTTCAAGACCAAACTTTAACTGAAAAAAGTGTATTTGCACAGATTAATTTTCTTAATGCAATACCAATCTCATCTAAAGTAAATTCCAAGAAAAGTCAGATAAATGAAAGTGAATAAACACAACTAGCATTCAAACAGCTTTAAGACGAAACTCTTTTATTCAGTTTGTTTTCTTTTACTGATACTAAAAGAGTTGGCAATGGAAAGCGCAACTCTGAAACAGAGATTTGTTGTAAAACCCTGCATTTCTCACAGGAGATCCTCGCACATTTTATTCTAGATCAGTTCGAAACACTTCAATTCTCTTTCTCAAAATCGAGCTTTAAATCTTAACTTTAGAATGACAAAAATAAATTCATGTTTTCCAAATGTGTTTATTTGATTAAAATATTGCTAAAAATTAAATTCCTTCTTTCACAGGAATACGAACACACGAATTAATTTTTTTTCATAAATTTTATCAAATGTATGTAAAAAGTAGTTAGTGTCTTCTCTTCTTGTATTAGAGATGATGAAGTCGTAATCAATCGATTCGCAAACAAATATGTTGCTTTAATTTGAAGTTGAAGAACAAATCTAATGCTTATTAATCCCAATAGAAATGCACGACACAAATTCTTAAATCCTCATTAAGATGCACAATTATTTATAATTATTTGTAAAATGAAAAAACAATTCAAAACGTAAAGTTTTCTAATGTGATCGCGATAACGCACCTAAGAAGAGAACAAATCGCGCGTGCTCGCTCACTTCGAATTCTCATCACAGAGCAAATAGCCTCGTTACAATTCTTAGCACTGAAGTTTCCCAATCCCACAAAACGCACAAATACCTACATTTATCCCCTTTTGTGTAAATTTCACAAACCAATAAAGCACACCATTTGCCTGCATATTTACAAAGATGACCATGTGTCAACACAATTTACATATATATCAGTTTCATACTCGTAGTAATGAGAAAAAAAGTATAGAAAGCACACAACGGAATAGCCGCTCTCTGAATCCAACTGACAATGGCACTTGCAACTCTGAAAACCGCTCTACGACATCATTAACCTTATCGATATCACATTAGCGAGATGCCGTACACTTTAAAAGTGACATTTTACGCTGCATTTTCAAACGATATAAATATAGAATGACATCAAAACATGTACAAATAAAGAATTTGTCATACATTTTTAATTGCATTTCTAAATTATTACGATGATTAATTGATAACTTTCGGAGCCCACTGTTTTAATTAACCTTAAAATTCCTTGAATCTCGGTATTTCAACTCTACTTCGTAATAATAAATCTGGGCAAAATCCGCTTGTTTATTAATCAAATTATGTAAGCACTTGCTATTTTTCTTTAAAGTGGCCCTAGTTTTCAGCGAATAAATCTAGAAAAAAGTGGAAAATTTCAAATGATGGATGACTAGCCTTACCTTGATAAATTACGTTTCGGTTTTCATTGCAGTAAACTGATAACACAGTGAGAAACGAACTTGAACAAAAGAAAAATACAATATTTACTACACTAAAGTTAGAAATCTCTTGTTTTGTTCCCAAAAACCAGAAACAAAAATGCTTTTCATTCAAACATCGTACGCATGGAAAAACATTTCTAAATCGGTTCTAATTTATACGCTACTTAACGACCAAATGCACTCATTTACAAGTTAATTATTTCGCATTCACTTGGGGATGAAGGGAGAGTGGGGATTGGCAAACGGACTCGTTTCAAAGAAAACCCCCTTTTCTTATTCTTCAGGAACATGAATTTAATGACAACCTATTGCTATCGTTTAATTGCAAACAGCGCGACGGAGAGCACTGGAGCATCGACAATTGATTAGTGGACGCTTGAATGACACTCAATTTACGATTGATGTTTTTTATTTTACTTTTCCTTCGTTTTTCCTATCGCAATCAGTTTTGGACCAGCAATTATGTTTAGATTTAACTTGGCACTGAACGAGATGTCATGTGTTTTTGCGTGTTTTTATCAAATGCATTATTTTCTAACTTTTGCTCCGTAAACTGATTATAATTTATCATCTGTGGTCTTTTAAGGAAACTCGTACTCAACAAAAATGGCTCGTTCAAGGTCGATGACAGAATTCATATCAGTTCCGAAACAGAACTTTGAATGCATTCCTTCTCTCTCAGACACATCAAGTTTCTCCCATCTTGCGCTGGAAAAATCGATTTCAAACCCAAGTTTATTCTCTCGTTAGCCAACTTTAGAAACCAATGCCAGCGCGACCAACACTTAACACTCATTACATTCAGCGAATTTAGCACTATTATTCTACAATCGATTCGATTTCTACTTTATTGAATTTTTATTTGTTTTAAAAACTATAAAAATGCCTCTTCAATTCCAACAATTCTTTTTTTAACTATTTGTTTTATTTAATGCGTTTTGAAAAGATTAAAAGATAATTTTTTGAATTACATTTCTATTCAACAACTATCATTTAAAATGTAAATTAATTCATATGTAAATATTTTAAAAAATTTAATTAGAAATTAAAATTTGGAAAAAAAAAAACAAATAAAACAACTCATTAAAAACTCATTTAATTCCATTTAAATTTTCTTTCAACTTTCTCATTTAAAATATGTAGAAACTTTTGAAAACCGTCAGTGCTACAGTAATAATTTGCGACTCTTTTTCTATAATTGGAATAAATCAAAAGTAAACAATTTGCTTTCTTTATAAACTACCGAGAGAGTTCCTAAGAGGATATTCCCAAACTTTTCTTTTAGCTTTTCAAAAATGTAAAATAATAACTCGAAAAAAAAAATTTTGGAAATGGATTTGGTTGTGACTGCAAAAACACGAATCGCACAGATTTAGCAAAAATAAAGTCGGGCGATGTTAGAAAAGCGCTTTTTTTTCCCATTGCTATACTCGAGGGAGCAATCAGGAAATGAGAGTCACGCAGCCACGATTCATCTGCCTTTGCCTTCCATACTCGCACGTGACAGACTGCGAGAAAGAAAAGAATGTTTATCCCCCACAGTCCTCCTTGCCTCATAATGTTCTTGATTAAGGCAAACTCCCGCTTGCACCGATGCAAATCGCTCCGGTTATAGAAGTACCAGAGCCACAACCAACCATGATCTGAATATAAATGACCTCCGCCACGACATGCGGGCTCCAAAGGGCGTTAGGTTTGTCAAATACTAAATAAATGCGTATTAAAATGAATATCTCCGCAATAATTTGTTTTTGCCTTTCGGAAGGATAAAAATCAAATTTATCATCTTGCTCGATGAGGATGATAATCACGAAAATTATCAATAACTGGAAGGCAACATTTTTTTTAATAAAAGGAAAGAAGCGTGTGAAAAGTCGAGCACTTTAAGTAAGAGAATGAGATGATGTCAAGCTAATATGAAATTGAATTAAGAGCACCATTAAATGAGTGACATTCCACGAGCTGTTCAAATACGCGGCCTCTCACTCGGTTTGCTATGTGTATGAACACGAAGGACTCATTTCCATCCAAACTGGCCCTTGTGCAGTTTCCAAAAATCAATATTCCTTAGGACTAACAACATGCACGAAGAAGCACATTTACACACACACCTTGAGCACCGACCAGGTGTACGAAACTTTACTTCTTTAGCAAATACAAGATTTTCTTTCTTAGTTAAATTGATCACTAATTTATTCAATTAAATGCCTTTTATTTGTTTATATGCAAAAAGTGAAGGTAATTGATTTCTTTATTGATCTCTAATGAGATTTCAATACATGAAACAAAAGATTGATTCGTTAATGACTTAGCAAATTTTTCTCTTCTGGGAAAATGATTAAATATTTTTTCAAAGTCGTCATTCATTTTATGAAAATCACATTAAATCATTTAACAGTTTGATTAAATTTCAAAAAAAAAAAGCAAAATTGATAATTAACTTTTCATAAGGAAAAAAGTAATAAAAAAAATTCCAATCTTTTCCCACTTTAATATCTTTTTCTTTTTTTGGTCAAAAAAATAGAGATAAGGAAAACAAACTTTTTAAACAGCTTCTTTGCATTTCAATTGCTCACCGGGAACCTGAATTGAACCGAAAACAATAAAAAAAAAATTGAACGAAACATTTTATTCATTCAAATGGAAACTCGCTATTACCAAAATCGGTCCATCATTTTCCATTGTGGACTTAAAAAAAAATAGTCGCGAGACAGTTTTTCTGTGCGACAGTATTTAGAGACGGATATCCTTTCCCTATTTATTTGCAGTTCCAAGCACCGAAAAAGAAGCTGACAACGAATCGAAGACAAAGCAAATAAAAAGAAAAAAACTCGTATACAGTTCTGAAAATCCACCCCACACTTAGCTGAGAAAGTCTGTTTGAAATAAGATTTTCCACACAAGGAAACAAAATCTCACCCAAGGTACCATTTTCACTTATTTCCTTCGCTAAATGTGCGAATTGAATATACTCGCATTTAAAAAAAAATTCTTTTCTTCTTTGTCACCTCGACTGACACATTGGCTTTTGTGGGTTGTACATGGATCGTTGAGCCAAGAGGATAAGAACTCTCTAGCGAAAGTCTATTCTCGACCTAAAATACTTGAAAACAGCATTCGATTATCGGTAAAATTCAATAGGTGCTCTGCACGAGGTAATGATTCATGAGGTTTTTCTAAAGAAAAATCAGCAATAAAAATAAACGAACAGGAAATAAGAAATAAAAAAATATTGGTAAATCAGCAAAAAAGGTGCATTGTTTAGTGAATCCGAGTTAATTAAGTTGTAAGTGTAATAAGCAAAAATAATAATTAAACCAGTTACCATTATGGCATGAGAGTGGAAATGAGTTTTTCGTAAAGTTATAGTCAAACGGAACGAAACATTTCGTGTTTATTTCATCCAATTTTAATTAAACAAGTTGGAAAACGCGGGGTCAGCAGTTAACAGCATTTTTTTTTAAACCGAGCACTACAAATGCATTGAAAAATCCTATTACACGAGAATGAAAAGTAGGCCTGGATTTATTTAAAACTCAAAAACGACGGCTATACGTTTAGGCTATGAAAGCCACAATTCAGTGTCGTGTATTCTATGTCAGGCTCAGTTCGGTGCAAGCGTTGGCATGACGACGAACGTCTTTTAATAAAAGCCCCGTATTCCTTTAGCCATCCTGTAGAGAAATGGAAGAAAGGAAGGGTTTATTGTGTGCAAAATACACGTGTAAGGTCGTGGTCTTCTTAGACTGGGGAAAAGGCACTGATATCGTGAAATTACGACAATTTCGCAGCAGAGTTTGCGCATGTTTTACCGACCAAGAGGAGCTTTCTTTCAGGCGTGCGATTCATGCATCTTCATTAAAACTAAATACAAAAAAAAAATTGCCAAAGCATTTTCAATCGTTATTTTTTATTTTATTTCTTCAAATAATTCTCAATGTTTTTTTTTCCTTCGTCGTTTTCTTTGAGGAAAGTTTTTTCCATCAGATTAAACATGTGGAACTGCCATACTCTGCAAAGGCAGTGCTTCATCCTTTCTTCCACATACATAAGTGAAGGTTATGGAAAGAAAGAGAGCAGACGATGGAATAAATTGCAATCAATGAATTTCCAATTGAATTTCAATTGAGATAAAAAGAAAAAATTATCCGCTACCGCTTTTTTTTAATTAAAACTTATATAATTCAATTTGAATTTTTCAAAAAAAGAAAGAATCTATTAAAAAATATTTTCATTGTTTCTATAATCGAACAAGTCTTTTCATTCAATTTTTCTCTCTCTAATCTTCGTTTCTTGTGCTCGTAAAAACCTTTTAAAAAAATATAAAAGCAGAAAAAAAATAATTTTTGAAGTATTATTTAAAAAAACTGCAAAAGACAGGTGAAGATGAGAAAAATATGAAAAGTGTCAGCAAGTAATCCTAAAAATTTGACAAAATGTCAACTTTGTACTTCACATTCAGACTTAATGATTTGTTATCGTAATTGAGATGAGCAAAAAATTATATCTTGTTTTCGCAAGCGCGTCAATCCAATATTGACAATTTAAAAAAAAATTGTTGATCATTAAAAACTGCATTAATAATGCACTTATTTACAATGGGAGATGTTATTTACGTTGTCAGTCATTTGAGAAAAACATAGCTTGCTTTTTATGTTTACGACAGATCGCAGAAATGATTATTGAAGTAATCCCAGTGTTCCACAAAATAATTAAAACAAAAGAACTGAATATGCTCATTTGAAATCCAATTTTCGCCCTAATGAGTAATTTAAATTAAAAAATAATTCGAGTTTCTCTTAGCCTGATTTCATTTCTACAACAGATCTCTTTGTTCCTGATATAGGTAGTAAAGCATAATGATTTTTTTTTTAAAGTGTGGGAATTGAAAGAGAGGATGATAGTGGCGAGACGAAATAAGGATGAGAGAGGACATCACTCGATTCGGGTTAACAAGGATGAGACACGCTTCACTAAAAATCAGATTACACACGCTGTGCTGTAACAAAGTTACGCCCATGCATGTGCAAAATGTCAGAAGAAAAGCTAAAAAGCCATAAAACGAGAGATTCATTATAGAGATTAAAGAGAAAAGTGATGAGTTACTCGCTTTTCGATCATGAATATTAGATGGCATTGAGGGCAATAGTCACCTAATTACATTTACCTTGACTTTGATTGTTGATTTAACCTTTGTTAATCACATCATACATTCTAATGAATTGAAACACATGCTTTACAAGTTAATAATAACATTAGCTATGTGGAATATCGAATGGAAAATTTAAAATTTAAAACAACCAGAATTATTAAGCTTATTAAGCAAAAAAAATGTTATTTTTGTTTATTGAAGTGCTATTACTTATGTATAATAAGCTTTCATTTTAAAACAACATTCAAATAATAGTCGTATTTGCCACATGTCAACATAGGAGATATGAATACTGTTTTGAGAATCATTGCGCAAAACATCGAGAAATATGTTTTTCCAACATAAATAGTATGCGTTTTTCATTCACTTAACATCTAAAATGTTTAAAAATCAAAATTTTTAAACATCGAATATAAAGTTCTTAGGTAATACACTTTCAATTCGCAGTGAATATGTAATAAGAAAACAATACTTATCGTCTTTTCGGTAAAAATATTTTTTGCATTTCTATAAACTGTGCTCAACTAAATGTGTAAAGATAATGCGATCGTTTGTCAATTTTAATTGTATACAGAAAGCTAGATTGTGTTTCGGATACCTTTACATCCAGCTCAATTACTTAAATTATTAATTGTATTAATAAAGTTAAGATACCATGTATAATTGGAAATCTATAAAATCCCTCGTTTTCATGATTTTTAAAGCAGAATGTTCAATATTTTGCAAACGGTTAGGTCGGCGAAGATAATCGCAACCGATTGTTATCAATGTTGAGCTTTTTGTGCTTGCTTGTTGATTGCGGTCGAGATTGAAAACAACCCTCAAATTTCAAATTTTTTCAGGCTTCAACTTATAGAAAAAAAATTTCGCTTAGTGCACCGATTTTAACGACCCGAAAAAGCCTTATTCTACAAAATTGTTTTAATTAACTACACTTTTAGTGCACTTCGTTTGCAATAAATTATTAAAGTAATCAAAGTTAATGTTACCCTACCTCACCATTTTAATAAGAATCCTTCGAGAACCAACTTCTCCGATTACTCGTTCGCATCTCCCATGTCTCGCACAAGATTAGATCACATGGCCGATGGAAGAATAAGACCTCGCATCGAGGTGATGCAACCAGGCAAAGAAGCAGAAGCACCGGACCAAACCCAATGCCTTAATCCCATCTCGAAAGAGTAGCCCTAAACCACATCTCGGGAGATACTTTTCGAGTAAAGGCAAAATAAAAATATATAAACTAAATTCAAATCCAAAAAGTTCCCTCTTTTAACGTCTGACAATTTATTGACACGAACCAAGCACGTAGTCTTAAACCTCAAAAGTATAGCCGCAAGCACCTCCAATAACACCGCCTATCCCATTACCCGTCCACACCCATGCACTGGTAACACGACGTGCAAATGAGATCTTGATAGTAGTCGAGAAACCAGCAACCAGCTCTTTGCGCCACACTACTCAATCCCACGTACCTCCCAAACACGCTTCAAAACCAACCAAACTTTTTTTGCATTCCAATGACCACTTTTGCAAACTCCTATTCCCACACCCCATATAAACGCGATATACATCATTCGATATGAATAAAATAAAACCCAACACAATATTTTTTTTTGCATTTGCTGTTTCAGCGAATGCTGCAAACGACGTTAAATTATTTACCGTTTCTTTACTCCGTTGTTGAAGATACTGCGACACTGAAATCTGCAAATACATCATTTTAACGGTACAAAAAAAAAATTCCAAACGAAATGAAACGAATATACACCGAATATCAGTGTAAACATCAAAGTTTCGAGGTCCGTGACGTAATAATTAAGTCTAGAGGAGAAAAACAAAAAGAGCATAGTAAAGGATCCTTTTCTTATCCAATCGATCGTGAAGAAGAGGACATGAGCAGACTCCCTGCCTCACACATGCTGACTGTCAAGCTTTATGAAGCGTATTCTCTAGCCGTTACAAGACACCACGATTCACGATATAAATTCCCTTCGCTTAACATTAGGCCCCAATCCCTTTGGTTTCAAGCGGCTTAACATTTGACACTGAAAATTTAAAGGATTTGTAGAATATAAATCTAATTTTTTAAGAAATTTTATAATATGAGAAAAGTGTTGGGTTTGCCTATCATATGCGTCGACTGCACAATTTCAGTAAAAGCCTGAAGTTAAAGAGAGTTGTGAGTTATACCGCGTTGTTTGAAAAGCCGAGCAAACAATTTCTGCGGGTTTTTTTCTTTACGAGGGTAAGAGTTATAGCTGAAATCATCTCGCACCTTTCTCCCGTGATTTCTAGCACTGATGTCGTGGTGGGCGCCATTACAAAGACTCACGACCATAGTGGGAAAGATGACAATGACGTAAATCGTAAGAAATAGTACTTTTGCGAGTGCAAAGCTGTGCAGTTCTACATTACGCTTGACAGATGGCGTCAATATTTACACTCCGAATCTCGCAAAAGACGACAAACAGATGCACCGCCGCTGTCATCAACCGTCCAACAATCTCCTTTTGATTAATAACAAACTGATTGAGTAAATAAGGTGTACATTGTAAACGTACTAAAATTAAATTTCTTGGAATATTAGAATTTATAACATTATCAAATATTTTTAAATACAATTTTTTTCTTAATAAACTTAATTAACTTTTGATTAAATTCTTTTTCATAATTTTTTATAATACGATACTAAATTGAAAAACCTCTAATTAGATTTGAGGGTAATGTTGTATGCCTATCAAAATCAACAAGCAGTTATGTGTAAATAATTAGTTCTAAAGTGAAATAAATTCAATAAAATTCTGGAGTAAACACACTCTAAAAAATTTTAGAGTTTAAGATGTTGTTTTGAGACTCTTTACCATTTACCTGGAATAAGATTAAAACATAATGGGGTCCGTATAAAGTATCTGCAATAGAATAACATTACATCAACTCCCACTTTTTCTGTGAAATCGCGTGATTTGTGAGAGACAATTTCTACAAAAAAATTGAGCTCGTGGAAAGAAGGGTTCATTAATGTCATTAATAAAACCTTTGTTATAATTGTTGTAATTAATAATAAGATGCTCATGAAGTTTTAATAGCTCATTCATAAATCAACTCCTGATGTGAAACTTAGCACATTTTTAATAATTAGATTTATTAGATTAAAGTCTGTTTAACGACTAAGAATTAAGAGTTGCCAATATTTAAATGCTTCTTTTAAAGTAGAAAAAATTTGCGGTTACTTACTCTTAACAGTTAAACGATCTAATATTAAATTATTTTAAATCAAATATTTAACATTTACTCGACAAAATTTTCTCTTTACTGACTAAATTTTACATCATTTGCTAATATATGAAATGCAATTAAAAGCCAACTAAAAACATAATTTAGAATGCAACGACTGACAGAACTATTTACATTTTAATGACAGAAGTAGCTGACATAGTTTGAAAGTGAAAGTTAGAAAAACTAAATATTAGAATGTTATACATCATTAATCACGGTTGATAAAACAGTCGTGCACTCTTGAGTAAATATTTTTTTATTTTGTACACATTCTTGATTTTTAACTGCACTTTTAAATCTACTTCTTTTACTTTATAAAAATATTCTAAGAAATCGTCTTTTCACTTATTTCATTCTAAATCACTCATTAAATTAATTACAGAGTTGAGAAATTTTTTTAAAAAATTCAAAAGATAAAATAATTTTTCTTTTATTATTATATACAAATTGAAGTAAAATGGAACAAAAATAGCACATTCTATTTATTTTCTTCAACTGTTTTATACTTAAACATGTCTGCAAGGCTCTATCATTATTTATCATTTACTTTTAAATATTCAAAAAGAAATTCTTATCTTTTTTCTCAGTTTAATTCCCTTTAATAGTCAACTAGCGAATAAGACTTTCTCCCTTCTTCCGAATTTTATTAAACCGAAGTGGACGATAAACATGCCAAAAGCTAAGTTTTACTGTAATATTTCACACAAAAGTTAAGCTGTAAAAAACTTATTCCTAGGTCAAGGTCCATTGGTAAACATAAAAAATAGAAAAGCCGCAATAAAATCCTTTTATACACCACCTTTGTTTGCAGATCACTCGAGAAAAGAATTCCATATTTATAACTTTTATTGTCCAATAAGAAGAAAAGATTAAACAATTTATTTCTGTCTAAAGATATGTAAAAGAAAAATTAGTTATATAATTCCATTCATTTCTTTAGCTATTTCAACTATGAATGAAATATTTATTTATCACCCCAATTTTTTCTTCTTGACGGTTTAAGGAAATTCTTAATACTTCTCCAATTAGTGGCATTTGAACAAATTAAATTGAAAATTTATTTCAATTGAAACAAATTAAATACCTTAATAAATCCTTTTGGCTCTGGATAATGCTTTAAAAACAGTTTATTACATTTTATTAACAATTTGTTCTCTATTTCCAAAGATAATTGAATCTTTATTCTGATTCTCTGTTAGAAAACTTCAAACTTCATTCAAAAAATTTTGATTACAGTGCTTTAGTGCACGAGAAAATACAACCTTTTGTGGAGTCTTGCTCCGAGCTTAATAGCAGAAAATGGAAATTAGAGTGTCCTTTAAATAAAAAACACAAACTGAAAGAGAGAGACTTAAAAAATTCAAACAAAGTCTTTACTTTTAAAGCCGAAAGAGAAGTATTGACTTCAATGACTAGAGGAAATCAATAACTCCTTCCTTGTTTCTCGTGTTATTCATGTCTCGAAATTTTATGTTTGTTTTATGGGAGTGCAAAACGGAGACCGATTAATGAACTCTCCTCCAACAAAGATTTCTTAAAAACACATAAAACGCACACACAATGTACTTTTCTTTGTTTTCGAAAGCAGAATTGTCAAAAGAATGTTTAGGAAAAAAAGTATAAAAAAAAACCCAAAACTTGCCAAGACATTACTATTGGCAATGGAACATGCGCCGGATTTACAGACCTTAAAAAGCATCAATAAATTCTGATATACAAAAAACCCATCAACTTTTCTGATATAAAGGTAAAACTTTTTACCCAAATACCGTCAATCACTCTCATAAATTCATCTCATCCTCATCAATTTGAAAGCGCGAAAGGTGGACAGCAAGGCGAGACGCAATATATCGCCTCTCGCCTGTTGGGAAATATCGACCGAAGTGATGACGGGAGTCCCGACTTAAAGGGCGGACGAGGTTAAAGGCCGAACAGTGACCTAGGGATGAGCGCCTTCATTAGTACTAATTAGGAACCAGCGCCCGGCAAACCAGAAGAGTCAGTGTGTGTGTGTGCTGCGTGAGAAAGGAAAAGCAAATCTTGGCTAAGCAACTGGCATCCGTCGATGATAATGGTTTGACTGCAGTCGCAACGATGATTCCAGATAGAGAAGGTAATGGTGAAAATCCGGTTGGAAACTCACCTCGTTCTCTCCCACGTAAAACGTTTTAGCACTCAACGTGAGTTATTTAAGAGCGAGCTAATTAGATCGTTCACATTTGTCACATTGGCTCTTCAATTGAGCTTGGCTATTCGCATTAGTGGCGCTCATCGAAGCAAACGGATTCCAGTTGACGGCCTCGTTTTCCAATAAAAATTTGACCTAAAGAGATCTCTTCATTTAACCTCGTCCAGAAACGGTTGAGAAGGCTAAATTGTAAGGGAAGAAAAGCAAAAGCAATTTCGGTAATTTAACCGCTTGATTAGATCATATGGAAGCACTCGATCATAAAACTCAATACCATAAAACACTTTAACCTTCAGTCAAGCCCGACCAAAGTGAAATGAAAGCCTTTAAAAAAATTACGTTATCTCAAATCCCGACTCATTTGTCGGACAAATCGGATATACTTAAGACTGTCAGGCATTTTATTGGACGTGGCTGTCACTTTTAGCCTCGAGGAAGTACCATTACACACACTGTCACGCATAGCGCCAAGACAAATTGTAGGCGAGCTGACACTGCTACGTTGTCCTGTATAAGCAACTCGTGCACGAGACAGTAAACTCGACTCGCTTTTCAACTACAGCACACTATCTAGCGATGGTGTTGGCTTCATCACTTCTTTGCTGACTCTAGTGGCACACTGCCAATGGATAATGCAGCTTCTCTTCCTTCCTTTTAGCCATTCGACTTGAAATATGAAGCCATTACCAATCAGCAAATTTCTCAAGGTCCTCTTGTCGTTCGAAGAAGATAATGTGGAAATCGCATCCATTCCCATATACACTTGTCTCGCGCTCTCTCTCTCTTTTTCCTAAGGGCCCCTTTTTTCTCTTCCTTAAATCGACAAGGAAATTCAACCACCCAGCTCTTCACACCCTATTCGGGGGATTTGCTGTTCGTGACCCCAGCCGCAACCCACACGTCCACCATCGGTTTCCATCTTATTTTATTTTTTCCTCTTTTTACGTTATTCTCGTTTCAAACTGATTCCATTTCGAATTGACGGCCGTCAACCAATATATATTTCATCTCTATGTAAAAATGTAGATGAGAAATAGTAATTTTTTTTTTAAAAGATTTTTTTTCTATTTGTTTTGTTCTGTGTTAAAACGATGAGAACGACGCCAGATGATAAGAAGTGAGATCCAATTTAAAAGGAAAAAATACTGACGGGGTTGAATTTGAGCACAGCCTAGTAAACAGATTCAAATCTCGTACATTACAAAACATCAGGTCTGGTGGCTATGGAAGGCTTACTTTATTATTGAAAAGAAAATAAGAAAATAAATGTTGATTTTTGGTTTTGGTTTTATTTTACTTTACGTTAAGGGGATTTATGTTGCATTAAATATTTTATAATTATGAAGTATTAATATTTGTTTAAATAATCGATAATATTATCAACATTAATTACTTGCGGTTCCGGTTTAGAAAATCAATTTATCAAAGCAAATATCATTATCCTAATTAAAAGTTCGTACTTTGTCATTTTAACTAGAAAAAGAACACAAGGGAATATAATAAATGTGGTGAATATTAATCCTATGGGATTTAATCCAAATTTTTTTTGTTTAAAACTGTATTCAAGGTCTTTTCATTCTAAACATGTCAACTGACGAGAACATTTTTTCTCCCTCAGTCTTAGATTAGAAAAGAAGTTCTAATCAGTAGAATTATCTCCGTTACTTTTTTTTTAATGAATTAGCACAATCGGATTAGTCAATCCAATAACAGTAAGCTTGACAAAATTATCTCAAAATGTCTTTTTTTGTCTTAAATACTCTCAAAGTTCCTGCAAAAGAAAAACAGTTGAGGGTTTTAAAAAAGACCATAGAAGAAAAACGGAAGTTACTGAAAAAAGTGAAATGCATTTAAGGATTATACGAGAAGTGGTTTTTTTTTTTTTAGAGAAATTATAAGCCTTAAGTCCAATATTACTTGCCAAAGATTAAAGTCTAATTATACAGTATAAAACTTTTTTATTTTAAGTTGAATAATGTATTGTTTCCTTAAAAGTTTTAAATCCAACTTGAAATGATCTGTAATGCTGATGGTAAAATGCATTAAAGATGAGTTATATTAATATAATAAATTAAAAAAAATATTATTTCTGATTGAAAAACGAATAGGTTTTCTCTAGAATAACAATTAATTGGAAAAAAAATTTTAAAAAAATAACAAAACAGAAAAAATTAATTATGTTTTCGATTTTTTGATATTTCATTAATCGTAAAGACTTTTATTTTTGTTATGTTTTCTTAATTAATCTAGAAATTTCATTTTTCAAGCAAATAAATTTTTTTTTAAATTTTTAGTGAAGAACGAGTTCTCGAAAAAAATAAAATCAATGGATCAAGTAACACACAGACAGAATTTAATAGGTTTTTTTCTACCCTCAATATTTCATTATTTCAATTATTTTTCTTCTAGAAACACAATACTTAAACGTGTGAATCGCAATTTTAAATACAATTTTTCTCGTTTCACCTTTAAAAACTAAATTCCCTAGAATTAAACATAGAAAAAACAATTAGTTTAATTATTTCGCAATGAAAACAACCTCCGTATAATATTATAACGTATTTAGCCTGAAGAAAATTGAATACTTTAATTTAAAAATTACCTAAATTGCCCAGTTTATATAAACCACTGAATAATTGCTTCGTTAGGAATAAGTAATTAAATATTTTGTAAGAAAATAGAATTTATATGCAATAACTAAAAATTATAATTAAAGAACAACAACAATATCTGCGTTCAAAGCTCTTTACTTTTTCAAAGCTCTCGCCTTTTACAATCTGCAATGACATCATATTTGTGTCATTTCTTTTAAAATGCAATGCAATATGACGTCATTTCCCATTGTCGTTTAAGGTAAGAGCTTTGAACGCAGCTAATATCTTTTGACACAAAGTGATGGAATACACCGAAACATCGAATTAAGTGAAACGAATATCTTTATAATTCCTTTCAATTTATTTCCCCATTTAATGAAATCCTCTAACAAGATTTATTTACACACAAACGAGATTTCTAAATCATTATTAACTGAAGAACAATTCTAAGATCAATGAGAAGTCGGAAAAATATCCAACTAACGTTTAACTCACGACTTAGTGCCAATTGGGATCTTCGCCAAGCACAGTAGTTATTTTCAACAATACATGTAGCTTAAAAAATGTCACAATTTCGAGTACTGCAGTAATGTTAATGTAGTATAAAATAAAAAAAATCAATCGTCAGCATATTTATTCTCAAACTTTGTTAATAGCACAAAAGAACTGCAATTTCAAGTCTTTTTACACAACTATAATTTTTCATTACTTTGCCTATTCAACACTAACTCCAAAGACTTTTAAGAAATAAATTACATAAATATTGAACAACTTTTTATGCTACAATATACAAAAATTACTGCAGAAAAACGTCCTTTAATCTACCAACAAACTCGCTCTGTTGATATTAAAATGAAACTGGAAAATCCCATAAAAGTCAAGATTAATAAAAAAAGAAAAGAAAAAGTAAAATTTACATAAACAAAGAAAAAATAAAATAAAAAAACGTGTGTTGAATTAAATTCCAGGCTGGAAAGTGAAAATTGAAAATCAACCCATGAATTGGCATTTTCTTTGTTCTCATGTGTGATGTATAAAAGGGATATAAAACAAACTGCATATTTATTACTATAATTTAAGCCTGTTGCGAAAATACACAAAAGATTTCCAAAATAAATTCGAGCATTAAATTTGTATGCAGCACACCAAAATACACACATCGCAATTTATATTCATGCAAATTTAACAAATAGTACTCTAAGGAACAAATGTTTTGGAAAATTTTATGAATAGTAAGGATTCAGTGACATATAACGAATTTTATTTAACTTAATTTTATTCCCGTCTTATTTAATTGATTTCACACTACGTAATTATACGGTTATTTTTCCGACAATAAAAAATGACTTAATGTTAAAAATAGTATGTTTCAGTGACTGACAATTTTTTTAAATTACATAACGACCCATTAGAATGAACACATTAACCCTACTCCATTAAGGGCAAAGTTTTTGCGGCGTGTGCGAGCTGTGTGTTGATAGCTCTAACTCATTTTCTACCCCACCCTCACTAATTAACAAGAAACGAGACAAGTGCATTCATCGACTTTCTCCTTTACTCATAATCCATATTTTTTATCATATTTTATTTATTCTTTAAATTTACATGCATTTTTTGAAATTTTTATGATGACGATTTGCTTAAATTTACATGTTGATAAACTCGTAAAATGTATAAAAATTTATTACTTCGGTGATTAAAGGTCAAATCGCAAGAGGAAAGACGTGAGACTTGAAAAGTCAAAGATTAATGCAGGTGCGCGATACTTCTTATCGCACTTTCTCCCCTTTGCCCATTTTTTTCCATTTCGAAACCCCAACATATCGTTTAGCGAACCCATGCAAAATTGATTACTTTTGGATGTCAAACGATTCTATACTTTGCTACGTAGAGACCTGTGTTTTCTACTGATAGCAAGAACATTTGTGTGCTATAGATTAGTTTTATTTTATTTTTATTTTATCCGACTGATTTATTATTGTATATAAACAATACTTAAAGTTACTGTTATTATTTATTTCTCAGAATCCAAGACTCAAAGTCAATACAAAATAATGATGCATTCAAAAATAAAAAAAATAAAAAGTTTTTCAAAGACAGTTTGTGAAAGGTTGAAGATTTCTTTTTCGTTGTCACAAGTGATGGACAAGTCAACTTCGCGAGGAAAAGTACGCAATAGTCTGCAGTCGAAGGAAAAAGTAGACGATAGTAAGGAAGAAAAATGTCTCGTCCCAGTTTCGTTTGCCAAATTTTTGAATGCGTCAATCTTTTTTCTTTTCGTTTCACATCCGTTCAAGGATCTTTTTTTTTTATACAACTTCAACTTTTCCCGGCATCGACATTGGCGCAGACTTTGTCTCGACATTGCTAAACGAGGTCAGCTTTTTCTAGTTAATTTTCATTACTTTTAAGTGAGAACTTTTCAAGAGTTTGATGATCGAGAAAAACGACAGCAAATTTAATCGAGTTAAGTTGAAGGAAAAGGAAGTTGAAGAGGATAGGAATAAAGAAAGTGAAAAGAAAAAAGAAAAAAAGGGAAAAAAAAATAAACTTGTAAAGACGGTGAAATGCGGTGAGATTAAAGGATCAGTAGGATGATTGTTGTAAGGCACCATCTTGAGCAAACGAGAAGAAGTTATAGAGCAAGAAGCAATGAGCCACCCATTACACATGTTTGTTCACTCAGGCTTCAAATACTACAGGAGATCGACACTCGATTTCTGTCATCCCACATTAAATTACAACCACCACATTTTGGCAACCATTCTCCATTGCGTAGATAACGCGTTGCACGCATCTGCAACGTCGCCATGATACACAACATGCCTCTTGCGAGACTTAAATCTCACATTCATTTACGAGCACACCATGGTGCCAAGCAGCAACAATAACTACAACAACAACCGGCTTACACGAAAAATTAAAACACTTTCCTTTATTTCAATACGAATTAAATAAATGCCCATTTCTAAGCCTTGCCTACTCGTGCTAATGATCCTAATTCAATGCTGTAATCAAACACATCGACAAATGAATCGACTAATTTTTTTATTTTTTTTTAACTCGCAACATCACAATAACAAACGACTTTAATTACCGCTAGTAGCCGTTATTATCAATTGAAAAAGGTTAAGTCGTTTGGCACTTCATTTGTAAACTCAATTAATTGCTTCGCTGCAATCGCCCACCGCCGAAAAAAGTGGCAACCGAAATTAATTGCTTTCTCCACATTACATTCACTCGACTGGACTTCTTTTATGGGTGTTTGCATATTTCCATTCTGTTGCGAGAAAACTGTAATTGCACTTTAATTGCCCACACTCTCCTCATACTTTCGCATTATGTTTTTTTTCCTTTATTTCATTTACTCCTTTAATAAAATTTGAATAGAAAAAAAAATGCTAACTCGAACGACTTTGCGTGTCGAATGCGAGGTTTTGAGGACAAGATTAAACGATGTTATCTTAATGAGCAATACGATAACAAAATACGAGCGTAAAGTTTCTTAAATTCGAGATTGTAGAATAGAGTTTTCAGTTGATAACGTGTCATTTTGTAATTCTTTATATTTCAGGGCGGGGGTGGGCCTAGGGCGGCCCAGGACCCGATGATGAGCAGTCGTGGTGCCCTCAGTCTCGATCAGGAGGTCGGTGTGAGTGACGTTGTACTATTAGAACCGTTAACTGAAGAAGCGTTCATTGCCAATCTGTATCAACGTTTTAAAAGAGACCAGATATATGTGAGTAAAAAATCTTTTTATTGCCTTTCTTTAATGTGATTTGTGTCTGGGTTTTTTGAATTTTTAAAAGCTCCCCCGCATTAGGCTTCTCTGCTAAACTCCTTTCAATCTCTTCATCTATTTAATAGCCTTTCCGGCTCACAGAAAGATGCGCTTTTCCACCAAACTTTCGTTCTGTAAATACCCTCTTTAGAAGCTATTTCTGCAATATTTATTCAAAAATGGTGTTTTAAGAGCTTAACAACTAATCTTCAGTTTTACCGTTTCCGCAAAAGCGAGACTCAATTTGAACTAAGAATATCAACAACATCAAAAGGATAAAAATAGGCTTAATTTCATTTCTTTGTGTTAAAAAAGTGTAATAAATTATTCTAAGATGCGATATTTTTTTATTTTTAAGACGTTTCCTAGATTAAAGTTGTAGTAACCTTTAAAAAAATCATTATTAAATATTAATTATCCATTGGATTGAATGTAGTTGTAAAGTAAATACGCACGGGGGTTTGCGGAGACATTTCTCTTTCTCACTTCACTACCGATCTCGTTCAATTCCATTACAAACCGAATCTAAATCCAATGACAGCAGGCATTTTTCGTACTCCGCCCTGCAGCTGAGCAGCCATCCCAAAGAAAACAAAATCGAAGCTGTGCCTTGGAGACCACTAGTGTGGATCAACGTGCGAAGGCGTGACAACGGGTTCCCGAGAAGCGAAGCAATAAATCTCATCAATCAGTTTCCATGACCTACGATCGTCTTAAGTCCACACTTAAGACGTTGCAATCCCGTTTAACCTCACTTCCTATAATCTGAAATCCTGACGAAACTGTGAAAGCAAATTGCAGTCTCGCAATTAAACAGACATACAATTTTACTTCTTTCAATCACCAACAATCTTAATGTGATTAGTCAAGGCCTCTTTAGAAACAACATGAAAAGTCCTAATTCAATTAGTAGCTACGTGCTTTTATTATCGGCACACCATTTCAAAACCTATGTGGTTTATAAAGAAAAACATTTCTTATTCTCATCCAAATATTTGCAGTTTATACTCGCACCAATGCCAAAAAAAACTCTTAATATTTTCTTTTTGGCATATAGCAATACAGCAAACAAAAAAGAAAAAAAAATATTTTTCGTAGTTCTGGTGATATTTGGAGTGAGGCCAAACATTGCGAAGAGTTGGCCTCACGATCATGTTCCGTTTGTTAAAGGGTCCCTTAAAGCCAATACACAAACTCGACTGAACAACGGGGCAAGTGAACCATGCGTCGTTGAAATGCTCGTCAATATATTAACATAACATGTTCAGAGGTCCCGTACAATTCGGTATGAAAGCAACGAATGCTGCTTTACTTTCGTTCATGCGTGGTTCGACCAAACACTTTCCCGCTATAAAATGCGCTTATGGGTTAATATCGGAAAACACTCTTAACTTTTCACCGGTTTTGTACAGGTGCTAGTAGAGTCTAATCCTGGGAGGTCTCTGAGTAAAAGTATCTAAAAGGGTTAATGGATCATGAAATAAGAAAATTGCATTTATTTGTCGTTGGATCCAAAAGTCTTGAGATTTAAATTAAAAAGTAAATTTTAAGTTTTTGTCGTTTATCTTGGACTTTCGTAAGGGATATAATTTTGTAATAATAAAATGTAAATCGACTTAGATATTTGATTTTTCCTGTAATTTTGGTTTTTGTTTTAAATAAAGTCTTAAAAAATTCAACGAATCTGAAAATGGGAAATATTGTTGTTATTACAATGAGGTGTTTGTTATAAACACATTAATAGTAATAAGGTTTGATAGTAATTCGCATGTTTCGCACGTCTTCGACCTTTCCTATTATTTTATATTTTTTCTTTCTGAAATTACCTGTCAATTTTTAAATAGCATTTCCTTGTCATGTTACGTCTCTCGTTTTTCCTCATTTTCTTTCCACTTTTGCCATTCTGTGCATTCTTTTTTTTCTTTTCTTTTCCTGTTTTTGTTTGTCTTTGGTTCTTATTTTTATAATCCCCATTTTTCAATATATATTTTCCACTTTTTTTATAGAGTTCGCCATTTTTTTTATTCTTTCCATTTTCCTCACTCTCTTTCTTCCCCATCTCTTTTTTCACTTACTTTTCTTCCTCGCTCTATCTGCTGAGATAGTGTGCTTAATATTGCAAAACGAGAACCCACTTATAATCTTTTCTGCGGTCTACAAAATGCTGCTATGATATATTTAACAGTGCACTGAACTAAATTTATATTTTGGCAGTTTAATGTCAATGTAATTTTTACTTATGAAACCAAAAATCAAAGTCGAAAAAAATTATTTTTGGTATCAATAATGATAATAGTATTAAGATTGCAATATATAGTTTTAGTTCGAAATATATTTCTTAAAGAAAATAGCAAGAATCTATGGTTTTTGTAACTGTTTTCCGCTTCAAAGTTGCGGTTTCAAATTACATGGAGGCTAATGTAACGAGCCCTTTTGATAAAGGTTGGTGCAACTCATTAATCGATCAGTGAGAAAGTAATAAAATATTGATCTCCAGGCGGAAATTGGTTGGGAAGTTTGAACCCGCCGCAAGGGAATTAAACACTTGAGGTCTCAGTGAAATTATAGCCCGATTTTCAGCAAAGCTGATTTTTTCTTCTGTTGAGGGTTCTCTTTGGTGAGGAAATGGAGAACGGTTTGTCACGTTGTAATGGATTTTTTCGCCTGGCGAACATTCCTTTCTCACATGAGAGTCATTATATGGCTGCTTATTTAAACTAAATTTCGTTTCTCAATGACAGATAACGTGATTTTTATGTTTTCTATTTCAATTTTTTTTTTAATCTTGGTCCACAACATTATTTTCTAAATTTCATAATTTAAATTTTCAAAAACAAAAACAATTCACGCACCAGTGAAAAAATAAAACATCAAATGATTTAATCATGACTTTTATTTAAATTTAACATTTCACGGTTTTTTTTTCTTTCTACTTTTAAAAAACTAAAAAAAAAAATGTGTTTACACAGCCGAGGAATTTTATTTACAGAACATTTGAACAAAATAAAATTAAAATACCCTCGACACATCTTTTGCTTAATATTAGTTTTATAATTTAATTGTATTCATAACTCATTTACAAAACGTTTCACTTGAAAAAAGGAAATGAATAATAAAACCTTTAAAAAAAAAAAGAAAAGAAAAAAGCGAATCTCAACACAGTACAAACGACGCGGTTAAATTTTTATCGCGGTCATAAATATATCATTTTAAAAAATATAAAAATTCAGCGGAAAATATTTTAAATGTTTTTTTCAAAAGTAAGACATTTTTATACAATTGAAATAAAAAAAACACCGAGGGTAAAATAATATATTTAAAACTAGTGTTATCGAAGCAAACTTTTAAATAGTTTGCAGCTTCACAGATTTAAGCTCAAGGGTTCAATTTTATAACTCCCAAAGGTCAGTTCTAATATTTAAATGCGATGAGCACTTGTGCCGGGAGATAATATAGTGAAACCAACCATCAAGATTATTAGATGCAACCGAAACGGCAGCTCTTGAGGAAACATCGCCATTTTTGTATAAAATGTTGAATGGTTTTAGTTGAAATGATAAACCTTTCAACTCTCGCGAACTCATTTTGCGGATGAGTTTTCTGTCCTAATATATATTTATAAATAAACAATTTTTTTTTCTATTCAATACCCTCATCTTTATTTTATGAGAATTTTTTTTTTAGCTTTTTCCATGTTATTTGAACTTATTTTTCCAGTGGCGCCAAAACAATTGTTATTTTAGAAATCTCATCGTATTTTTTAAAATCCATTTTCAAACTCAATTTTAAAAATTTCATGAATAAACAAAATAAAAGTTGTTATTCAAAAATTCAAAATTAATTCCAACATTATTTTTAAAAGTTATAAAAATAGTTATTTTAATAGTATAAACATGCACCCATTCAACGTACATTAGAATCGAATGTTGTTCCCCGTAGCCGCTTTCGTCTTTTGATTGTCACCCGTGCAACGCATACAAGAAATATCGATTTTGAAATTTCCCCACATCATCATCTCGTGGTGGTATAGTACGGATGATGAACTTAACTGCGAACAGCACCCGCAGATTATTATCGCCATCTTCCTCTTCCATTTGCTGTCTGTGGATGGCGTAATCACATTCTGCTGATGTAAACTTGGCAGAGTTGTAAAACTGACTTGAAACCAATTGCTGTCTCTATCTACTACACGCCTTTGTAATTATAAAATTTAATTCTGTCCTTCCACCATAGATTTTCACCGAGACATTAAATGAGAATTTAATGGCCGTTGAATTAAATCCCATTTGAAATTCTTTTCTTTCTTCCAAATTAATTTTCAAATTTCTCTTCTGCATCAACAAAATTTTCCATCATGTACTTTTTCATATACAATAAACGGCGCCTCTTCGCTGAATATAAATGAAGTTGCACAGTCTCGAACTGTCCGTAAAAAGCAAAAATCAGCCTCCAACCGAAATCCCGTTGTCATAGTGATATCATCTTTCGACATTTCACCGGGCTAAATTCCATTCAATCGAATACCATGTCATTCTGTATCCCTAAAACAAACACCGAAACGGCCTTTGACATCAAGAGTGGAAAAAGAAATCTTTTGGTATTCTGACCAATTTCTCCTGAGTGGAAGGAAAAATTGCTTGTAATTCTTATCCAATCACCCCGCATGACGAATACGAATAAACTTTATAAACTATTCGACCGTTGTAGAATGCATTTCGAGCATTTAAATAAAACTAACCTACACTTTAATTATATTGTTGAGGTTAACCAAATGAAGACATTTTTATTCAAATGTTGCACACAATTTTAATCCTTATCACTATAATTCTTAACGCCTTCAGCCATCAGCCTGAAAAGTATTAACGGCATCACATAGCATTCAAGAATAAACTTCTCCACTAATGACATCAAAACAAATTTTAAGCACATTTAAGCTATTAAAGTAGATGAATTCTAGCGGTTACATCCACAGCCGTTAAAAGAGTGTCTCAACAAATTTCCACATAATTTTCTATTATTCATTTCTTATTCAAGCGTATATAATAAATATGTTTTCATATAATATTTTGACGAGACATTTATCCCTCATAAGTGTAATTTAAATGCGTGCTTTACTTCACTCGAGCCCGTTACTGACTAAATTACATAAAAGGTGACCTCGAGTAATTCATGAGTTTCACACATTTTTTTTTTTTTACCCCTCAACGAGAAAAATAATTAGACTAAGCACGTCGTTGTCTTATTTCTTCAGTTCAAATTAGCATGAAGGGAATTGCTATACTTAATTCTTACCTCGCTATGGTAATTAGCACGAAATATCTCCGTGACAAGAGCAACGTAAATGGCCATCTTAAAATGCTTTGAGTCGTGATATATTAAAAGAGGAAATAATGTTTTTTTTACTAAATATTTTGACAATAAATGTTTAAATAAACAGAGCTGTGACAGCGTATAAATTAAAACCACAAAAAAAGAGGAAATTTTCTTCCATTCTGTATGCGTTGGGTAGTGGTTAAGTGCACTTATGGTATCAGAATTGTACATCACACTATGTTAAAACCCTAGTGTGATATCGTGTAATATTAACTTTGAAAGGGAAACCGCAAGTTCGAGCTTTCATCAGATTTAATTACGAAGTTGGCCGAGGTTGCCCAAATTAAAAATATATAGTTTTAAATACTTTAATATGAAATCAAAATTTAAGATTTAGCTTTCTGAGTGATATGTCTGGAATTGGAAGCGATATGTGCTTTTCATCTTATTTCGTGAATAAATCCAATTTAATTTCAATTTTATCATTTCTGCTTATAACGTTAGTCTATTGATTTATTTTTCAACCAATTTTATTTTAATATGTATTTTTCTCTAATCTTCATATTCTAACCGCATCTACAATCTTAGATTTACTACAGTCAACAAAGCCGCAAGGCGAAATCTGTGCTTTATATCTCTATATATTATATAAATGCGCTTCAGTTTACTCAGACTCTTATCATCCTTAATTGAAAACTGTTAAAATAACCAAAAATTGCTTTTTTGTAAAGTTCAAAAAATGTTTAGAATAATTCAAAAGCAATTAAATCATAATTACAGACTCTATATAAACTTGACAATATATTAATCGATTACAAAATCATCTAACACTACCATTTGATAACCATTAACACAAGCTTCACCCATGAATACAGCAGCAACTCACTTAATACTGAACATAAAGCGAATTTTGAATTGTCTAAATATTGATTTACATACTTCGATACTTAGTGACATGTGGTTTCGCAACTAGAATAAAAAATAAAACTTAGTGAGCAAATGCTTAAATTCAAAAAAAATTTTTTTGAAGATTTTTGAAACTTATCCTCTTAAAGTAGAGTGCACACACTGAAAAGATGTTTTGACTGAAAATCGCATGGGTTGCTGCGAGAAAATTAGCGGAATCAGTCTCATAACATTTTCTTGCTGATGTTGTAAAGGAATGGAGCCAATAAGCATGACTTAGAATGTTTTAAAATTTTTTTTTAAATCATGTTATCGCAAAGCATCAACCATTAAACCATTCTAAACAATTTATATTTAAAATGTTTTTTTTTAAATATTTGCAGACATATATCGGAAATGTTGTAATATCAGTAAATCCTTACAAAAAACTTGCACTATACTCAGGAGATGTAATCCAGGCCTACCAAAGCCGCAGTATGTTCGATTTGCCACCTCATTTGTAAGTTTACAATATTTCTTTCTCTTAATTACATTAATTTTTTTATGTAAAACAGATACGCAATTGCTGATGTGGCATACAGGTCCATGAGAGACAAAAATTTGGATCAATGTATGATTATATCTGGAGAAAGTGGATCTGGAAAAACTGGTAAACAAATAAATAATAGTTGCATTCAATCATTTGATTTATTCATCTATCATGTTTATCAAAAACAAAAAATTATCATTAGAAATTAATTTCACCTACGAAAAAATAGTTTCTAAAAAACAAGAAATAAACATGAAAAACAGATAATTGAATGCAGCTAATGTTTTATTTAATGACGTTTTTAGCTTTTTAACAAGCCGATGAAGAACATTCCACAGCAAGAAGTCTGTTTAAATAATAAAATTATTGGTACTTCCCTATTAATGTGAGGTGTACCGCTTTATTAATGACCGCCATAACATGGCAATTAAACGGTTATTAATTTCATAAACATGGTCTGGTTAAAACCTAAATTTGGCATCTGTTGCCAGTCATCGGCTCAGCCATACCAACTTGTTTACATAATCTTTTACTGCTGTTGGCTGTACACTACTAAACACAACCTGTTAGTATTTCATTAGCCAATAAAGCTATAATTTTAGTCGATGGTTGGAAAAAAATCATAATTATTTGATGGTTTGTTTGAGTTCCTGATTTTTAATAACATTTTCTGTTTATTATTTAGTAAAAGACAGTGTTATAAGCGCACCCGTAAGTACTCTGACTCATTAAATTTTTTCTTGCGCAATCTCTGTTGAACGATGTAGAGGACTTGGCCCGCAAATCCTTTCTAATCTCCCCTCATTTTGGTTAAGAAATGCCACACCATGACCGGGTTGTAAAAGACGTCGACGACGACTTCCAGGATGATAATGATGATTTTCCTCCGCGCTAATATCCTCATTTATAACTCACGTCGAAATAACTGATTTCCTCGATGCACTTCATCTTATTTTTCTAGAAAAATCTGTTGGTTTATATTAATTGCAAATAAATCGAAATGAAAGTTGATTGCGCAATCAGTAATTGAATGAGATGAAGCTCATGTCGTATACCTAAGATTGAATATTGGCTAACAAGGAGTGCTTCCCTACTTGACCCCCTCCGATTTGCATAATTTTAAAGAAATAAATTGATTATTAGTTAA